>JAUDYJ010000014.1:7237634-7335134 GCA_030761175.1 Masticophis lateralis
TAGGAGTTGAAACAGTTGATGTCCAGGATGTGAGGGGTATGTGTGTGTGTGTGTGTGTGTGTGTGTGTGTGTGTATCGCTCTCCAACTTTTAACTCTTGAGAAATTTTCCTCTACTTTCCTTCTGTCTCTCCAAATTAAATACAGGTAGTCCTCGACTTATGACTGTAACGGAGCCTGCCCATTATGGTCATAACTCATGGGGGTTCCACGTAATCATGGCTTTGTATCTGTAATCTTATATCTGCATTTATCTTTTCATGCAATTTCCATTTGCCAAGCGAGACGGTGGCTTAAGTGAGTCTTGCCCCTTTCTGTCACCTTTCATGCCACAAATTGTCAAGCGAATCACTGCAGGTTTTAAAGTCTTAAACGGTCGTGTTAACGGTCGTTAAGTGAATCAGGCCTCGCCCGTTGACTTTGCTCATCAGAAGGGATCCTACAACCCCCGGGACTCTGCAACTGTCATCGATATGAGTCGGTTGCCAAGTATATCTGAATTTTGATCATGGGGATGCCCCAATGGCCATAAGCGTGAAAAACAATCATCTCACTTTTTTTTTCAGTGCTGTTGTAACTTTGGATGGTCACTAAGCGAGCGGTTGTAAGTCAAGGACAGGTGTGCAGAGAGGCAGGGGCAGCATGCAAAATGCATACCACCACGCTCTGCTCCCTGTGGGTGGTGCAGAAGTTGGTGGAGACCTCATTAGTCATCTAGTTAAGGGGCTCATGTTTGCCAAGTTATAATTACTTTTATCTTTCCACGCTCGGTTTGCTGCGGTACAGTTTGTCATTTTATTGGTATCCCGTAGCAATAACATTTAGTCAGCAATATAATTTTTTTTTTTTTTTTTTTTTTTTTTTTGCAGTGGTGGGTGGTGGATTTGGCTCTGGGATTGGGTTTTGAAGTGAGTGAAGGAGTGCAAGGTCAGAGAAGTAATTTTTTTTTTTAATTTGATTTATATGCCGCCCTTCTCCTGAGACTCAGAGCGGCTTACAATGCATTAAGCAATAGCCTTCATACTTTTGTATATTTATATTTATACAAAGTCAGCTTATTGCCCCCACAAACTGGGTCCTCAATTTACCCACCTTAGAAAGGATGGAAGGCTGAGTCGACCTTGAGCCTGGCTAGGATTGAACTCAGAGAAATTACAGGCAGCTGGTGTTAATTGCTGCCTTTAGTAGGAGGCATTAGCCCTCTACGCTACACAGGCTCTCTCTCTCTCTCTCTCTCTCTCTCTCTCTCTCTCTCTCTCTCTCTCTCTCTCTCTCTCTCTCTCTCTCTCTCTCTTTCTTTCTCTCTTAGAGAGAGACAAAGACAAAGAAAGAGAGATGAGAGAGAGAGAGAGAATATATAGAGAAAGAGCAGGGCTGGGATTCAATCGGTTCGGACAAATCGGATGCTAATTTTAATCTGGTTCGCTAAACCGGTTGTTGCAAGGATTGGCTGGCCCCACCCACCCTGCCCCGCCCATCTGAGGAGTCTCCACGTGGCCTGTTTTGGATGCAAGGTAAGTGCAGGGCCCACACGGAGGCTCTGGGAGGGTGAAAAACGGGCCCATTCCCAGCCTCCAGAGGGTCTCCGGAGCCCGAGGGAGGCAGTTTTTGCCCTCACAGAGGCTCGAAGAAAGCTTCCAGAGCCTGGGGAGGGCAAAAATGCCACCCACCCACCCCACCGTGGTGCAGGAGGCCGAGTAGGCCATCCACCCATGGCCATGCCCACCCAGCAACTGGCCACGCCCATGTACTCCCATGGCCACACCCACCCAGCAATCGGGCAAAGAACCGGTTGCTAAAATTTTTCAATCCCGCCTCCGAAAAGAGTGCAGAGAAGAGCAACCAAGCTGATGAAGGGACTGGAAGCTAAAAGCATGAAGAATGGTTGCAGGAAACTGGGTATGTCTAGTTTAGTGAAAAGAAGGACCAGGGGAGACAGGATAGCAGTGTTCCCATATCTCAGGGGCTGCCACAAAGAAGAGGGAGTCAAGCTATTCTCCAAAGCACCTGAGGGCAAGAGAAGAAGCAATGGATGGTAACTCATCAAGGAAGCAACTTAGAACTTAGGAGAAATTTCCTGACAGAACAATTGATCAGTGGAACGGCTTGCCTCCAGAAGTTGTGAATGTTCCAACACTGAAAGTTTTGAAGAACATGTTGGATAACCGTTTGTCTGAAGTGGTGTAGGGTTTCCTGCAAACCCTACACCACTGGAGTTTTCCTGGGGGTGGACTAGAAGACCTCCAAGGTCCCTTCCAACTCTGTTATTCTGTATATCTTTAAACCCACAACATTTCAGCTCCCTATCGCCCTCGGATGCTTAAGGCAGAGGAGATCTCCAGCTTCGCAGTCTGAGAAGGAACAGTTTCAAAAAACTCAGAAGACAAATGTGATGATGTGGTCTTTCTCTCCCTCCCCTCCATCCAAGAAAACCTTCCACCTTTCCCGCCACTGATAACAAGAATGGGGGTAAAAAAACCCGCATCTCCTTTAGCGAGTTGACAAATGCCTTCTGCCGACATGCAGACTTGACAGGTAGGACAGGCTGACAAATGGGAAACAGAGTCATTAAAACCCACCACTCCAAAGCTGTTTAAATCATTGCCATGCCTACTGTGAATTTATTATAATGCACGCCTCCTCGGGGGACGGAGATCTGAAAGGGCTGTTTGTAAACATGGAAAACAATAAGTGTCTTCCTGCAGTGCTGTGATGGTTGGTGGGGACCTCAAAGAGAGAGAGAGTGGGGGGGGGGGGGAGAGAGAAATGAGAGAGAATAAGAGAGGGGGAGAAAGAGAGAGAATGAGAATGAGAGAGAGAGAAATGAGAGAGGAAGAGAGGAGAGAGTGAGAATGAGAGAAAGAGAGGGAGAGAAAGAGGAGAGAGAGTGAGAACAAGAGAGAATAAGAGAATGAGAGGGAGAGAGAATGAGAGAGAATAAAAGAATGAGAGAATAAAAGGGGGAGTAAGAGAAAGAATAAGGGAGAGAAAGAATAAGAAGAATAAAAGGGGGAGTGAGAAAGAGTGGGAGAGGAAGAATAAAAGAGGAAGAGAGAGATGGGGAGAGAGAGGGAGACAGAAATGAGACAGAGAATGGGAGAGAGGGAGAGAAAGGGTGAGAGGGATAGAGAATAAAAGAATGAGAGGGAGGGAAGGAGAGAAAGGGAGAGAGGGAAAAGGCAAAAATGAGGGAGGGAGGGAAAGGGAGAGAGGGAGAGAGAATAAGAGGGAAAGAGAAAGGTGGAGAGAGAATAAAAGAAAGAGGCAAAGAGAAAGGGGGTAGAGAGGGAGAGACAGACAATGAGAGAGGAAGAGAGAGGGCATGCGAAGGAGAGAGATAGAATGACTGAATGAGAGAAAAGGAGAGACAGAGGCAGAGAGAGAGATGCTGGTTTGGCCTCTTCGATGAGTATTTAGCAAAACAAGCCCTCCTTTTCTTTCCTGCTTGCTCTTCTTCCTTCCCTCCTTCCCTGCTTTCCTAGCAGATGCAAAATCCCCTTTAGCAACACCGAGGCCCACATTTTCGCTGCAGGTTGCACAGCTCCCTCTCTCTTTCTCGGTAGTCAGGTTAATTATTTAAGAAAGGTTAAAGATATAGCCATGTTCTAAAATGGGCCGGAGATCCAACATCAGTCAGCAGCTGGGATCTCTTCGGTCTCCCGAGAGGTGGAAAACTGCTGCCTGTGCTGTAATAAAACCTTGGTATTTTTCACACCTACGTCAAGACCAGGCTGATGGTCCTGTGATTTGTTTGTTTTCTAATCTCTGTTTCCCAGAGGTGCCCTGAGCAATATCAAAAAGACAAAACAGAGATAAAAGAGGTGGTAATAGAAACCACCCAAACGTGTTTTTTTTTTTTTTTTTAAAAAGCTTCCAGGTTTTAGATACACAACAAAGAAATGTTAGAAGTTCTGTACAGGCCACCATTTCCGCTCCCCCCACCTCCCAGGAGCGAATGTAGAGCAGAATAACCTACAGGGACCTTGGAAGGGACCTTGGAGGTCTTCTAGTCCAGCCCCCAGCTCAAACAGGAGAACCTATACCAGTGATGGAGAACCTTTTTTTCTTCGGGTACCGAAAGAATAGGCGCGCTATCTCGTGTACATGTGTATCCACACTACAATGCAATGCCCACTCTGTGCCTATGGGTGTGACCCCCCCCACATGCTGCCCTCCCCCCCCCATGCATGCCCACTCAGCCCCCCCCCCCCATGCACCCTGTTTTGGGCCTAGCAGCCTCCCTGATGTCTCTGGAGGCCGGAAACAGCCCATTTCCGGACTTCTGGTAGGTCCAGTAGGCCTGTTTTTTGCCCTCTCCAGACTACGGAGACTTTCCTGGAGCCTGGGGAGGGTGAAAACGGCCACCCGGAGGCTGGAAGTGGCCTATTTCCGGAAGTCCCAGTTTGTTGGGGGCAATAAGCTGACTTTGTATAAATATAAATATACAAAAAGTATGAAGGCTATTGCTTAACGCATTGTAAGCCGCCCTGAGTCTCCGGAGAAGGGCGGCATATAAATCAAATTAAAAAAAATTTTTAAAAAATTGTAAAAAAGAAGTCCGGAAAGCCCATTTTTCACTCTTCCAGAGCCTTCGCGAGAGCCCTGTACTTACCTGGCATCCAAAACGGGCCTTGTGGAGACTTCTGGGAGGGGTGGGCGGGGCCAGCTGAAAATCAGCTGACCAGTGTGCACATGTGTGCCCACAGATATGGCAGGTGGCACTTCGTGCCATAGGTTCACCATCATGGTAATAGAATATAACTTTATTGTCGCTTTGAAAGTACACTAATCGGCATACATTCAAATGAAATTTCATTGCATACAGCTCTCAAAAGGTCACCCCCTCCAATATACACTACATGAGTATGACAAAATAAATGAAGACAAAAGTATGTATAAACCCACATATATGACACACAGAAACAACACAGTCTAGTTTGGATTCAGTTCAGTCTAGGTAACGTCATCAATACTATAAGGAAGTGGGGTTTTGCTCTCTGTTTATATACTAGTGGCTTGCCCAGTCAGTGTTGGTGGGATTCAGTGCTGAATTTAATTTTTTTTTACTACTGGTTCTGTGGGCGTGGCTTGGTGGGCATGACAGGGAAAGGATACTGTAAAATCTCCATTCCCACCCCACCCCAAGGGAAGGATACTGCAAAATCCCCATTCCCTCCCCACTCTAGGGGAAGGATATTGCAAAATCCCCATTCTCACCCCACCCTAGGGGAACGATACTGCAAAATCCCCATTCCCCCCCACCCCAGGGGAAGGATACTGCAAAATCCCCATTCCCCCCCCCCACTCTGGGGCCAGCCAGAGGTGGTGTTTGCCGGTTCTCCAAACTACTCAAAATCTCCGCTACCGGTTCTACGGAATCTGTCAGAACCTGCTGGATTTCACCCCTGGTGGGAGTGTTTTGGTGGTGCCTTGATTAGGCTGTTTATTATTTGATTGTCTGAGTTGATAATTCCTCGATTGGGTTATTCAGTATTTCTGGGCTGCCCAAGTGCTGGACTGTAGCACACTTCCCACCCCCCTCTATGACTTGTGCAGCTGGGATGTATTTGGGCATGTATTTGCCCCAGCTAGAAAGCCTCCCTTTCCCCCTCCCTTCTTCCAACACTTGAGCTGGCGGAAAACTGGTTCCCATCTCCTTTTGTCAGGCTGCAGCGGGATTCATTTCATCCTTTAGATTTCCGTTTCTAAAGCACTTCAGGCTGATAAGTATTCGTTTAATGTGCGCAAGATGCTGCAAGGTTTTTAGCCAGCTGTGAAACACAGGGGAGGGGGGGGGAGAAATTATGATTTCGGTTTTTCTGAAGCAAAGGGAATCGGAGACAAAGGCGAATACAGGCACTTCTCTGGGAATTCCACTCGTTCTGTTTTGGGGAGGGGAAAAAAAGTTAAAATCCCAGAAGCGTTTATGGAAGAATTCTCCCCTTGAAGCCATTGGACTGGATGTGGTGTCTGTCCTGCAGATATATGTACCCACCAGGGCCAGATTACTAACCTGGAAAGCGCAACCCATAAATTATGGAGGCAGGATAATAAATTGCAAGGGCTGCAGGTGTGTGTGTGCCTTGACACTGAAGTCTATTAAATCCTTATGGCTTCAACCATTTTATTTTATTTTATTTTATTCCCCATCCCCACCCCCTTCTGTTCTCAGCACTTCTGCTAAAATGCAAACCTTAACTCAGCTCAAATTTTCCTGAGGGGTCCTTGGTGATCTCTGAGCTTGGTTCTTTTCTTGCAAATGTTTCTGAAGTAGGTAACTTCCTTTGTGAACTAGGTAGCCTTATTGAACCAGGTAACATAATATCATTTGTCCTAGGAAGGAGGAAGTGATGTTTGTAGAGAAGAGGAGGAGGGGGAGGGGGAGGAGGAGGAGGAATAGGAATTAGGAATAGGAGATCCTTGGTGCTCTCTGAGCTTGGTTGTTTTCTTGCAGATGTTAATTAAGAGTTGTGAACCTAATCTTGCGAAGCTTCTTCTCCAGTAACACTGAATTGCAGACTAGGGCATACAAAGCCTTTGCTAGACCAATTCACGAATACAGCTCGTCTGCCTGGAATCCGCACCATATATTGGACATTAATACAATTGAGCAAGTCCAGAGATATTTCACAAGAAGAGTCCTCCACTCCTCTGCTCACAACAGAATGCCTTATTCCACCAGGCTTGAAATTTTGGGCTTGGACAACTTAGAACCACGCCGCCTTTGGTCTGACCTAAGCTTAGTACATAAAATTGTCTGCTACAATGTCCTATCTGCCAACGACGTCTTCAGCTTCAACCGGAATCATACATGAGCACACAATCGATACAAACTCAAGGTAAACCGCTCCAAACTCAATTGTAGAAAATACGACTTCAGTAACAGAGTGGTCAATGCCTGGAATGCACTACCTGACTCTGTGGTTTCTTCCCCAAACCCCCAAAACTTTAACCTTAAGACTGTCTACTGTTGACCTCACCCCATTCTTAAGAGGTCTGTAAGGGGCGTGCATAAGCGCACCGGCGTGCCTACCGTCCCTGCTCTTCTGTCCCCATTTATCCGTATCCATTTCCTGTGTTCATATTCATGTTTATACTTATACCTGTTATTTCGTATTTGTTTAACAAACTAACTAAATACTAAAAATAAATAAATGTTTCATTACTGAACTAGATAACTTTATCTATGCTAGAAGGGCATCGGGCTTGTGGAGTGGAGGAGAAATATGGGGTCCTTGATATTTGATTGTTTGATTGTTTCACGACCCAACTAGGAAACATCATCAGTGCGAGAAGGGAGCAGGGATTGCTCCCGATGATGTCACCTCGTTGGGTCAGGAAACATCTGCAAGAACACCCCCCCCCCCAAGCTCAGAGAGTACCAAGGAGCCCTCATTTCAACCCCTGAGCTACAAATATTCTCCTTTATTAGCATCCGCTTTACCTTCCTAGATTCTTGAGAATCCACAACGTGGTGTTTTTAAAAACCCCGAGACGCCAAGGGATGAATGGTATTAAAAGAGCATCAGGATTTATTGGCAAGCTGACAATCTGATACATTTTCGCCCGGCTTTATTCATTCTGCCTTTTCTTTTCCGCGGATGAACCACTTCCCCCTTCCTGCCTCCCTTCTTTTTCATTCTTAATGAGGGACAAGTGGTGGTGGAGGGAGAGAGGGAGGGGTGGGGAGAGAGAAAGCTCTTCACCTTAACAATGAAAGGTCCTCAGGCATTTCTATTGTGTGAGGCCTTCCATCCATCTGCTGCAAACAGATTTTTTTTTAAAAAAAACACGGTGTTTTCTTTTTCTTTTTCCTTTAATAGAAAACTGCTCTTTGCAGACTTGGTAATCATAATACGCCTTTGCAAATGAGGTGTTGCATGCCTCCCCCCTCTCTCTCTCCCTCTCTCCCTTTCTGTCTGTCACCGTCTCTCTCTGTCTCTATCTCTGTCTCTGTCTCTCCCTCCCTCCCTTCCTCTCTCTCTCTCTGTTTCTGTCTTTGCCCCTCTCTCTCTCTTTCCGCCTCTCCCTCCCTTCCTCTGTCCCTCTCTCTCTCTGTCTCTCTCTCTGCCTCTCTCCCCCTCCCTCCCTCTCTCTCTATCTGTTTCTGTTTCTGTCTCTCTTTCTGTCTCTGTCTGTCTGTCTCTCTCTTTCTGCCTCTCCCTCCCTCTCTCTGTCTCTCTTTCTTTGCCTCTCTCTCCCTCCCTCCCTCCCTCCCTTTCTGTTTCTGTCTCTGCCTCTCCCTCCCTCCTCCTCCTCTCTCTCTCTCTCTCCCTCTCCTTCCCCCTCCCTCCCTCCCCCCTCTCTTTCTGTCTGCTTCTCTCTCTCTGCCCCTCCCTCCCTCCCTCTCTGTGTTTATACATGCAGGCATGCCTGTGAATGGTGTGTGTGGCAGCTTGGAGCCCTTCCAAAGGAAATGGACCCAGAGCTCATTAAAAAATAAAGGTGGCTAGAAAAAGTAATTGTTATCTCTTTGGCTAAGGCTGAAATGTTACAATAACAGCAAAAAACCAGAGTAGGAAGGAATAGAGCGAGTTGGATAAGATGGGATCTATTTCTAATTTGGGGGAGGGGGTGGATTTGAGAAGCATCTATTTAAGGATCGTGTCTTTGTCAATGTGGTTCCTAAATCAGGAATCATAGAAAGATAGAATCATAGGGCCAGAAGGGACCTCGGAGGTCTTCTAGACCAACCCCCTTGCCTTTTCAGGACTTCTACCAAGCTACCCTTTTCCATGACATCATCTTTCATGCTTTCGCCCTCTTCGCAGGACCAAAAATACGATGGAAAGCCACGGTAATCCTCAATTTACAACCGTTCCTCTAGTGACCCTTCAAAGTTACGATGGTACTGGAAAAAGTGACTTAGGAACCGCTTTTCGCACTTATCGACTATAGTCGCATCCCTGTAGTCACATGATCAGAATTCGGACGCTTGGCCGCCGACTCGTGTTTATGACGGTCGCTGTGCCCTGGGGTCACATGATTTCCCCCTTTTGCGCCTTTTGGAACAGGCGCAGACAGGAAAGGTCATACAAATGGAGCAAAACTCACTTAGCAACAGACATTTGGGGCTCAATTGTGGCCATAAGTCGAGGACTACCTATATAGTCCGCCGGGATGACTGACTTCTTCGGCCCCTTCCTCTTCCACCTCCTAGATGTAGCAGGGCACCATCTGGCAAACGGACAAAGATGATTCCCACCCCACCCCCCTCACCCTCCCGCTCAATTCGTAGGGGGCAGCAAATGTTTTTAATCAAAATCTATATGTTGCTAAAGCGTATTGGAGTTTGAAGGCACGCCAGCAATGACAGATCCTTCTTTCTCTCTTTCCTTTCTCTTATCCTCCCCCTCCCCTCTTGCCCCCCACCACCAATTCTGTTGCTGTGAAATAGAGTCGTCTTGTGCCAAACTCCCATTAAAGGGGCTTTGGGGGGGGGGGGAAACAGTGCAGAAGAGGCCAATTCTCCAATTGCAAACACATGCTTGGCGTTTTGGGCTGGGGGAAAAGACGCAAGAGGGATGGAGAAATCTTTGCTTTATGAAGGAAATGTGTGATTGGAGAGCAGGGGAGGGGGCTGTCCTGCATCCTATACACTTCTCTGACCGAGCCCCCTCCCTGGGGCAGTTTTCAGAAGAAGAAACCATCTATCTTATCTTATCTTATCTTATCTTATCTTATCTTATCTTATCTTATCTTATCTTATCTTATCTTATCTTATCTTATCTTATCTTATCTTATCTTATCTTATCTTATCTTATCTTATCTTATCTTATCTTCGAGTGAATACCGGTATTTACCTAATGTATACTTGCATTGATTCCTTGGCTCTATTTATACAGTAGTCCTTGGCTTGCAACCATTTGCTTAGTAACCGAAATTGCCACGACACTGACAAAAAAAGTGACTTACGACCTTTTTTCGCCCCCACCTGGCCTCTTAATCTTTTTAATTTATTTTATTTAAAACATTTTTAGAGCCACCCATCTCATATCAAACCCAGCTTGTTGACAACCCTAAAAGATAAAAATTAGAAAATATCTATTTCTCTCTCTCTCTCTCTCTCCCACCCTCCCACCCTCCCTCTCTCCCGTCTCTCTCTCCTTCCCTTCCTCCTTCCCTTTCCTCCCTCTTTCATTTTCCCTTCCCTTCCTCCTTCCCTTTCCTTTCCTCCCTCTTTCATTTTTTCTTCCTTTCCTTTCCTTTCCTTTCCTTTCCTTTCCTTTCCTTTCCTTTCCTTTCCTTTCCTTTCCTTTCCTTTCCTTTCCTCCCTCTTTCATTTTTTCTTCCTTCCCTTCCCTTCCCTTCCCTTCCCTTCCCTTCCCTTCCCTTCCCTTCCCTTCCCTTCCCTTCCCTTCCCTTCCCTTCCCTTCCCTTCCCCTTCCTTTCCTTTCACTTCCTTCCCCTCCCCTTCGGCTTTGGTGTTTTCTGCCTGTAATTGTCCCTCCATCAGGGAGCCTTGTTAAATACTCTCTGTGGTCAACCACAGAATTTGAGCTTTGCTGGGCTGCTGGGGGAAGTTTTGCAACAGGAGCCGAGGGGAGAGAATTTGATCCGTGCCCAAGCATTTTGAAAGATGCAAGGACGGGGGAGGCAAGTCCTCCTTTTCTGCAGCCAAAGAAAGAGCGGCTTTAATCAGGGAAAAACAAACACAGCCGTCTTTGAAGGTTGTTCCTTCAGACATCAAACTGCTAAGGTGTCTTTCTTCCGTCACAAGAGCGAGGGGCGCAAAGCACACGGGCCTTAAAGGGAGCCTGGTCGTCAGTCAATCCTCTTTATTTCCACGGCTGGCTTTCCTTTTGACGGTTCATCCTTTCCCTGCCCCGCCATTCTAGTGGCATCAACATTGCTTTTCGAAAATGCCCTGGCACCCCTTTTTTTGGTTGGCTTTTCCTTTTTACTTCTCGAAACGATCATAAGCCCCCGTGCCATTCTTTTGGAACGGTGTTTCGGAGTTTGAATCTGGGGCCACCACAAAAAAGGCCCTGTCCTTTAGAGATGAAATATTTGAGACATTTGTTAAAGTGAGTTTTGCCCCCATTTTACGACCTTTCTTGCCACAGTTATTAAGCGAATCCCTGCAGTTGATAAATTAGTAAGTGAACCTGGCTTCCCCATTGCCTTTGCTTGTCAGAAGGTCGCAAAACGGGATTGTGTGACCTCGGGACACGGCAACATGTCATAAACAAAGAACCGCTTTCCGAGCATCTGAATTTTTGATCGCGTGACCGTGTTGGTGCTGCAAAATTGTGACAACTGTGAAAAGGAGCCTGTGTAGCGTAGAGGGCTAATGCCTCCTACTAAAGGCAGCAATTAACACCAGCTGCCTGTAATTTCTCTGAGTTCAATCCTAGCCAGGCTCAAGGTCGACTCAGCCTTCCATCCTTTCTAAGGTGGGTAAATTGAGGACCCAGTTTGTGGGGGCAATAAGCTGACTTTGTATAAATATACAAAAGTATGAAGGCTATTGCTTAACGCATTGTAAGCCGCCCTGAGTCTCCGGAGAAGGGCGGCATATAAATCTAATTTTTTTTTAAAAAAACGGTCATTGGTCACTTTCTCCCAGTGCCGTTGTAACTTTGAACGATCCTTGTGTGAAATGTCGTAAGCCGAGGACTTGCTTATATTTCCTCTTCCTGGTGAATCTTGATGGATCTGTAGGCTTCTCCCTTAGCTTTGGCAAGATGGTGAGAAAGTTTGCAGCCTTCAGTTTACCCAGTGGTGGAATTCAAATTTTTTTAGTACCAGTCCTGTGGGCGTGGCTTGGTGGGTGAGGCAGGGGAAGGATACTGCAAAATCCTCATTCCTGCCCCACTCCAGGGGGGAGGATGCTGCAAAATCCCCATTCCCTCCCCACTCCTGGAGGAAGGATACTGCCAAATCTCCATTCCCTCCCCATGCCAGGGGAAGGATACTGCAAAATCCCCATTCCGCCCCCACTCCTAGGGAAGGATACTGCAAAATCTCCATTCCCACCCCACTCGGGGGCCAGCCAGAGGTGCTATTGACCAGTTCTCAGAACTACTCAAAATTTCCACTACAGCTTCTACAGAACCTGTGAGATCCTGCTGAATAGCACCCATGAGTTTACCCCTTGAGCCTTGTTCATCGAGGATTTTGTCCTCTTCTTCACTCTGTCCTCCCTTTCAGAGGTCTTAACGCAAGCCTTAACCAAACATCCAGTGCATTTATCTAGAAGAGTAAAATAAACAGAAATTGTGGGAATGAGCCACAAGTGTTTATTTAAGACAATTTCACTTTGTCAAGGTTCTCCATAAGGGAGGTGCATGGTTCCTTGTCAATCAATCCATCTTTAGCTCTGATTGATTGATCAAACTGAGCACGTGTCATCACATCATCTTCAAATCCTGGCATCCACATAGATAAGATTTTCCGTAGGACGATAGCCCTCGACTTACGACCACAGTTGAGCTGAACATTGAGAGGTCCTTAATGCTCTCTGAGCTTTAACAGATTTAAACAGATCAGCAGGGGACCCTACACCATTTTTTGATAGATGGCAGTCCAGTCTCTTCTGGAAAGCTTCCAATGTTGGAGCATTTATAACTTCTGAAGGCAACTTCTGTTCCATTGGTTGATTGTTTTCCACTATCAGAAAATGTCTCCTTATTTGCAGGATACACTAACCCCTTCCTCTCTGTGGCAGCCCCTCAGATATCAGAAGACTGCTATCATGTCTCCCCTGGTCCTTCTCTTCATTAGACTAGCCAAACCCAAATCCTGCAACCGTTCATCGTATGTTTTAGCCTCCAGTCCCCTCATCGTCCTGGTTGCTCTTCTCTGCACTTTTTTCTAGAGTCTCAACATCTTTTTTACAGCATGGTGATCAAAACTGAATGCAGTATTATTACTGAATGGTAATAATAAGTTTCCATCCATTGTTCCTTGTCTGATCTTCAGGTGCTTTGGAGAATAGCTTGACCCCTTCCTCTCTGTGGCAGTCCCTCAAATATTGGAAGACTGCTATCCTGTCTCCCCAGTCCTTCTCTTCACTAGACTAGCCAGGCCCAGTTCCTGCAACTGTTCATTGTATGTTTTAGCCTCCAGTCCCCTCTGCTGACTCTGTAAACCGTTTAGAGAGGACAGTGAAGCAGTATATAAGCCTAAATTTTATTGCTATTGCTGTCAGTGCTAGTCCTGATGATGTTATATAATTTGGCTCATGGAAACGTCTACAAGAAAACGTCCAACTCAGAGACCACCAAGGACCCCTCTTGTATACAGTACACCGTCCTTGACCGAGATCCAGCTGCCGCATTCTGAAGTTATGTTTATCAAACAAGCTGACATACAATAGAGCCAGCCTAACCAACCTAATTCCGTTCCGCTGAGATAATTGAAGTATCTGTGATTACAAACAAAGCATCCAAATCTCGTGTAATAACATTGAATCGCTTTTAAGAGACCCCTAATGATTCTGTGGGATTGTTGGTTCCAGTGATGTAATTGGCGATTGGTTGGTAACTATTTCTAGTTGTTGTTAATCTGGAAGGTAAAGGCTTTTGCGGAGGGGAAGAGGTGTGAGTTGAGTGTTAATGTGCCACTGCTACACAATCACACATTCTTGGAATTGTTCTTGTTATCCTCTCCCTGCAAAAGAGCACAGAGCTGGTGAGCAAAGACCGCTGATCTCTGGCTAATGATGGTTTAGGGCCCTTCAGTGTCAAGCAAGTTAGATAATCTCTCTCTCTTTTCTCCGCACCTCAATCTGGAAGAATCTAAATCTTGTACATGAAAGCCAAATAACATGAACATTGCTGATATCAAACATGGAAAATCGGGACTAATGTCCATGGGAATTCTCAGTCAACCAGGTCATGGTTGTCCCAAAACAGTCTTTCCCCCTCCAAGAGGCAACTGGACTTTCTTGCTTTTCCTTGAAAACGTTTCGCTCCTCATCCAAAAAGCTTCTTCAGCTCTGACTGGATAGTGGGGAATGGAAGGATTTATCCTCCTTGCAGACAGCTGGTCCTTTGCATCCTTTGAGAGGGTCCTTGAAGCTCTTGGAAGTTTATCTGTGTCCTCAGGGTCACCTGCGTGGTGCAGATGAGCGTGGAGCCTTCTTGGAACCACTGACAGGACTCTTGGGGAAAAAAAGCACCTTTGGGAAATGTTTCGTTCTCCTTCCTCAAGGAAAAAAAACAGTCCATCGGGTTGCCTTTTGAAACAGCCCTTTTGAGACCATCAGTTCTAATGGTTATCCGCAGAGCATAGGAGACCTGCAAACCTAGATGGCAATGGTAGCGATGTTATTGATTGCACCCTACCATCAACGATGCTCAAAATTATTAGTGGGTATCGATCGCCCTCCATGTCTCCAATCAAGGATGCTCAAAATAATTAGCAGGAACATGCTGGAACTGGACGACTTCTCTTTCTCTTGGTTGCTTTTCCTCTCCTAACCTCAAAAGAGCCTCCTGGTTCCTAAAAAAAATGCTTCTCTGTCCTTCTGCGGCTCTCTCCATTCCTCACCTACCCTCTAAGGACCGAAAGGATTTTCTTTTTTTTAATCCCGCTGGAAAGAGCTGTTATTAAGGTAACTATACCCTTGTCTTGTGCCCCAAGTCTCTGTGGAATCCCTAATTAGCTCCAGTTCATAATAGGCTCCTGGTGAAGGCAATGACTCACTGACTCACAACCTTTTCCGCCGTTGAACAGGGGGGAAAAAGGCTACGAAATATTGAATGCCCCAGACCTTGGACTAAGCCACAGTGATATGAGAATACGAGTGACAGTGGCCTCTTTTCCTATTTCCTCAGAATGCAGCGGGGATGCACACCTTTCCATGTGCAACGGGACATTCTCTCCTTCCCTTGGAATTGGCCTAGGTAACTGATCACAAGAGATGTGGTGGCTCAGTGGCTCAGACGCTGAGCTTGTCGATTGAAAGATCGGCAGTTTAGCGGTTCGAATCCCTAGCAGCGTGTATCGGGGTGAGCTCCCGTGACTTGTCCCAGCTTCTGCCAACCTAGCCGTTCGAAAGCATGTAAAAAAAAAAAGCAAGTAGAAAAATAGGGACCGCCTTTGGTGGGAAGGGAACAGCGTTCCATGCGCTTTTGGCATTGAGTCATGCCAGCCATATGACCACGGAGACGTCTTTGGACAACGCTGGCTCTTCGGCTTTGAAACAGAAATGAGCACCGCCCCCTAGAGTCAGGAATGACTAGCTCATATGTGCGAGGGGAACCTTTACCTTTACCTTAACCAATCACAAGATTCTATATTGATTGATTGATTGATTGATTGATTGCATTTATACACCGTCTTATCTCTCCCCCCCCCCCCCCGAGGTGACTCTAAGAGAGTTTGACTCCTGCTCTCAAGGAGGTTTTGATTTTGCTTTGGTGGTTGTTTTTAATAACACCTTATTCCCTTGATTGGTCATCCCTCCTGAATATGTTTTTAAATGGTTTACAACTGGTTTGCTTTCTAATTTAACCATGGTTTTTTGGTTGGTTGAAGTCCTTCTTGAGTATTGGAAGTTGGGAATCTTTCTCCAAATGGCACCCACTTGTGGGAATATCCTTCCTTTCTCTCTTTTTCTGTCTCTCTTTCTCACTTTCTCTTTCTTTCTCTTTCCCTCTTTCCTTCCTTCCTTCCTCCCTCCCTCCCTCCTCTCTTTCTCTTTCTCTTTCTCTTTCTTTCCCTCGCTCCCTCCCTTCCTGATCTGCTTCCAAACAAAAGGAGCTGAAATTTAGTTACAAGCAGGATATTGCAGCGGAGGCTTAGGGATGCTAAAGTTACATCAGCCCAACTTTTTTTTCATTTCATCCTCCCATCCGTTCTCTCATCTGCTTAATTTCATTTGTTGGCCATTCATTTTGTGGCTTCACTGATTAGGATGGTGACCTGGCTTATTTTTGGACGTCTGTAGCTGTGGTCCCCGTCTAAATGGCATGACATTTTCCAGGTGTTGAACTCTCTTGTTGCGTGCCATAGCTTGCAAAATGTCAGACATTTTTACAACCCGATAGAAGAGAATATATGTAGCTCAGGGTTGAACTGCGGGGTCCTTGGTGCTCTCTGCGGTTGGTAATTTACTTGATGTTTCATTACCCAACTAGCTAACGTCATCAGTGCTAGAAGGGAGAGGAGGAGAAAGGGGGGGAGGGGAAGAAGGAACAGGAACAGGAGGAGTCTAATGATTGTAGATGTTCATCTTGCAAAGACTCTTGTTCTCGTGCCACAATTTATTAGCCAAATTAATGACGAATGGTTGTGCGTGAAGGGGGGGAAGGCCTGCTTTACATGGGAACTCCAGGAACGCCCGCCATAGGTCAGGGCCCTCTCGAGAGACTCCCTGACCCGCAGAAACGGAGAAAAATGCCAGAAGATTTTAAAAATGTGGCTCTTGCGGAAGAGCTCAAGATGGCGCGTACAGAAGCGGGTCCTATTGTCTTGCATTTCTGGCATAAATACAGGTGGTCCTTGATTTATGACCACAATGGAGCCCAACATTTCCTTGCTAAGTGAGACACCCCTTAAGTGACTGTTGCCCCAACTTTCTTTTTTTTTTTTAAAAAAAAAATTGATTTATATATGCAGCCCTTCTCTGGAGACTCAGGGCGGCTTACAATGTGCTAAGCAATAGCCTTCATACTTTTGTATATTTTATACAAAGTCAGCTTATTGCCCCCAACAAACTGGGTCCTCAATTTATCTACCTTAGAACGGATGGAAGGCTGAGTCAACCTTGAGCCTGGTGAGATTCGAACTTACAGTAATTGTAGACAGCTGATGTTAATCACAATGCTTTAGTCTGCTGAGCCACCAGGCCCAACTTGCCAACTTTCTTGTTAAGTGAAACCCTGCAGCTGTTAAATAAGTTGCACGGTTGTTATGCGGCTTCCCCGTTGCTTGTCAGAAGGTTGCAAAAGGGGATCGCGTGACCCCTTGGGGACACTGTATCCATCATAAATATGAATCGGTTGCCAGGCCTTTGAATTTCGATCACCTGACCACACGGGTGCCGCAACGGTCATTACAGTGTGAAAAACGGTCATAAGTAAAAAAAATTCAGCACTGCTGTAACTTTGAACAGTCACTAAATTAACTGTTATAAGTCGAGGACTACCGGAGAAGCAAAAATGGATACTACAGTATCTTTTATATACATATATATACATACATACATACATACATACATACATACATACATACATACATAATTAGATAGATATATCTAATAATAGATAGATATATCTAGATAGATAGATAGATAGATAGATAGATAGATAGATAGATAGATAGATAGATAGATACCGTGTTTCCCCGAAAATAAGACATCCCCTGATAATAAGCCCAATCGGACTTTTGAGCACATGCACTAAAATAAGTTCCCCCTGAAAATAAGCCCTCCCCAAAAATATTTAAAGGCATGCGCAGCAAGTCCCTGCCATTTTCTCTCGTTTCCTCCATGTGCCCCAAAATAATAAGACCTTCATGAAAATAAGGCCCAAGTGCTTATTTCGGGGTTCAAAAAAATATAAGATCTTATTTTTGGGGAAACACAGTAGATGGATGGATGGACAGATAGATAGATAGATCTATTTATCTATCTATCTATCTATCTATCTATCTATCATCTATCTATCTATCTATCTATCTATCTATCTATCTATCTATCTATCTATCTACCTATCATCTATCTACCGTGTTTCCCCAAAATGGATGGATGCCTAGATAGATAGATAGATTGATAAATCTCTCTCTCTCTCTCTCTCTCTCTCTCTCTCTCTCATCTATCTATCTATCTATCTCTATCTCTATCTCTATCTCTATCTCTATCATCCATCTACCGTGTTTCCCCGTAATGGATGGATAGATTTCTCTCCCTCCCTCTCTCTCTCTCTTCCTCCCTCCCTCCCTCCCTCCATCTATAGAATGTCCCAAACAAGGAGGTCCAAAAAGCACAATGAAGCCCTGGACGTGGTCAGTAAATCATCCCAGGCTATCTCAGGACAGGAAGCTTCCTTATTTCCCTCAAGAAGAGGGACTTTCACGCTGGACTGCTGCTGCTGCTGCTGCCGCGGCTGTTGTGTTAACATTTGACTGAGCTCCTTCGCCGGGTGCTCCGCGAACGGAGTCTTGCTTGCATAAATAGCTGTTCATCTAAGCAATCCGGGGCGTCGAGAGATTTCATTAGCTGCGCCAGCTGGCCAGCTTTGCCCTCCCGTGCTCCCTCAGGTTCAGGGACATGGATGGGTGACACCGTTTCAGCGTGTGGCTCAGATCCCGTTGTTTTCTTTTCCTACTAGCACAGAAAACACACACACACACACACACACACACACACACTGAGAGAGAGAGAGAGAGAGAGAGAGAGAGAGAGAGAGAGAGAGAGAGAGCGCCGCTCTTGTAAGCAGAGACGATAAAAGGGAAAAGCACAGATTTGTTTTGATTCAGGTGACCATCGGGGTCTGATTTCTATTATTTTGGGTTTTGGGGTTTTTTGTTTTTTTTTTGCAAGCTCCCAGGAGCATCTGCTGGAAGTCTTGGGTGAGATCGCGGTTCTTTTCTTCGGTTTCGCTTTGAACTCCCCTCTTTGACGGTAATTGAGCGATTTGTCTGTTACCTGGCTGGCTTTATCAAGTGTAAAGCGGAAGACAGATGTTGGATAGAAGCTGCTGAAATATTTAACAAGGATCTGCTTAGTTGGTGTTGTGTTTTCTGTCTCTTCCCTTCCTCCCCCCCTCTTCCTCCTCCTCCAGCTTCCTGTCTGTACTTAAAAATGGCTTGTTACAAGGCTTGCTTCCCCTTAGCACATGGAGGTGGTTTTCAACTGAAGTCAGTCTCAGAGCTTGGAATGAGAGTCCTTGAAGAGTTGCTTGGTGCACGGAACAGATAAAGAGTAGCCTGATGGCCTAGGACCGGGATGGCTAACCTTTTCCAGACCGAGTGCCCAACGTGTGCGCGCACACAAAAATGCCTGAGCACCCGAACCCTCAAAATGCAGTGTGTGCATGGCACCCCCACATGCACCCCACCCCCGGACGTGCATGCACGGCCCCCTGCATGCACCCCACCCCTCTTGCATGCCCACGCGGCCCCCCACACGCACCCTGCCCCCCTGCGCATATGCAGCACGGACCCAATGACCAGTTGGCTGGCAAGGAGGCATGTGCGCATGCATGGCAGAGCTGAAGGGCGACGGCTCACGTGCCCACAGAGAAGGTGCTGCGTGTCACCGTGGCACGTGTGCCATAGGTTCGCCATCATGAGCCTAGGCGGTTAGATAAATATGAACGTGCAATAGGTGTGTACCAGAGATCTTTTAGAGAATGTTTGCAGCTCAGGGTTGAACTGTGGGATGCTTGATGCTCTCTGAGCGTAATAATTTCTTCGCACACATTTCATGACTTACCCAGAAGGGGGAGGAGGAGGAGGTCTTGGAGAACTTTGAGTTATACATCTCTTGGAGGAAATGTCCACCTGGGTTCAGTTCCAAGTGGGGAAAAAGACACTGGATTCATGGGAGTTGCTTGGAAAGAAGGTTTATTGATGAATAGGATCACGCGGCTTGATTTCCTGAGCAGAAGAAAGGGGCAGAGATGCCGAGAGTGCCTTGGTTTTATGCCCTCTGTTGGGCTTTGAATTTGAGCTTGCATTCTGATGGGTTGTCAGACTCCCATGGGGCCATGTAGGGGCTGTCCTGAGTCCCAAGCTTGGTTGAGCCTTGCTGGGTGATGTAATCTTCCCAGGTGCCATGTGGTGAGATGGGTAGAGGGCTAATCCTATCATGTCCTGAGGGGCCATGTCTTAATCCCATCACCCTGGAGCTGAAGGTCTTTTGTGTTGTAGATAAGGCGTCTTTTGCCTTTCTGGGGCTATTAACAAAAATGGGGGCTGCTTTCCAAGAGCATGTTTCTCCTTTTCTCATCCAGGGAGGTATAACGTTCTGCCTTTTTAATATTTCCTAGAATATTTCACTTTTCCAGGAGAGGGGTGGGTGGGTGCTAGCTTCCTACACATGCAAGATATGGGAAGTTGTTGAACATTGCCCTATTAGGGAAGGAGGAGGAGGAGGAGGAGGAGGAGGAGGAAGAGTTCTTGTTGCTCTCTGAGCTTATTGGTTTCCTTGCAGACATTTCATTTATTCATCTAAATAACATCTCGAGTGCTAGAAAGAAGCGTGGTTTGCCATCTGTTTATGTACAAATGGTTTGCCCAGTCAAACCCCACTCCCCTTCTAGCACTGATGATGTTATCTAGTTAGGTACCGTATTTTTCGGACTATAAGACGCACAAAGAGGTAAGCAACAAAAAAAAAGTTTTTGCCCTCCCCAGCCCCCAGGAGCACTCTGCAGGCCTCCCAAACCCTCTGCGCGTCCCGTTTTTAACGGGGAGCGCGGAGAGTTTGGGAGGCCTGCAGAGTGCTCCTGGGGGCTGGGGAGGGCAAAAAGGTAAGGTTTGGGAAGCCAAAAATGGCCCTGTTTTTCGCCTGTTTTTGCAAAAATGGGCATTTTTGCCCTCCCCAACCCCCAGGAGCACTCTACGGGCCTCCCAAAACTTCTGTACGCCCTGTATTTGCGAAAAACAGGCCAGTTTTTTGAAAAAACAGGACATGAGGGGTGGGGCTTTGGGAGACCAAAAATGACTGTATTCAGTGTATAAGATGCATCAAAATTTCCACCCTCTTTTAGGGGAGGGGGAAAGTGTGTTTAATAATCTGAAAAGTATGGTAAATGGTTTTTGGAAGGATAGAAGACCAGAGGGGAAAAAAAAACTTTAGATGACACCTTCTGACTAAAGGTCCTAGCAGTGAATGTTGTATCATGCAAATATCTTTTGGGAAAGGCAGTGTTCAGATTATATTTCTGACCTGTCTTTGTTGTTCAAGCAAACCTGAAGAATCTAAGACTTGGCTTTTGAAGATAGACTAAAAAAAAAACCCTCCACCCACTAAATAAAGATTTGCTTATATATTCAGATGCTGGAGCTATGGATGCTTTAAACCACGATGGGAACAAGTCATGGTTTAACACGATAACCGAAGAAAGGCTTAGCTTTTGAAGTTTGTAAACATGCAGACTTTCCTCTGGGCATGACCTGAGCGAAGAAATAAGATCTTACCATAAATTCTTTTTCCGCCCCTCCTCCGGAAAAGGTCCCTCTCGCTTCCAGACATAATGCTTTTTTACTGGCTTTTAAAATCCCAAACTCCCTGCTGAGTGATATCACTGACTGGGTCAGAGAAGGACAGGAACAGAATTAAATTAGCATTTGAGGGAACAAATGTTTCTTTTGCCCTGGAAAAGAAGCCTGCTAGATCTGGTTGGGAATACATTTTCTGCTAATGGGAAACAATAAGTGACAAGAGAGGAAGCAAACACTAAATGTATTTGCTTAAGTGAGCTGTGGATGGACAGAGAAGTTTCGAATGCCCTCCAAAAGACAGAAAGGAAAACTAGACAGCAATAGCAATAGCACTTAGACTTATATACCACTTCACAGTGTTTTTACAGCCCCCTCTAAGCGGTTTTACAGAGTCAACCTCTTGTCCCCAACAATCTGGGTCTCCTCATTTTACCCACCTTGGGTGGATGGAAGGCTGAGTCAACCTTGAGCTTGTCAGGATCGAATTGCTGGCAGTGGGCATAGTTAGCCTGCAATACTGCATTTTAATCACTGTGCCACCATGGCTCTTAGATATGGATGGATGGATGGATAGATAGACAGATATAGATAATAGACAGATAGACAGACAGACATAGACACAAATAGCAATAGCACTTAGACTTTATATACCACTTCACAGTGGTTTTACAGCCCCCAACAATCTGGGTCCTCATTTTACCCACCTCGGAAGGATGGAAGGCTGAGTCAACCTTGAGCCGGTGAGATTTGAATTGCCGAACTGTAGCTAGCAATCAGCTGAAGTAGCCTGCAGTACTGCAGCACCTCGGCTCAGTGGTCAGTTAGCTGCTGGTTAAACCTTGTAGGTTGTAGGAGGCCCTTGCATCTGAAAACGGAGCTTGGGAGCCCATTTTCTCTGGCAGAACACTCAGGCTGCCATAGGCGCCCCCGACCGGAGTGACATCGAGCTGGCCACTCATCCTGGCTACGTCCACTCCACACCCCCAAGGTCAAACACAACTCTGATGCAGCCCTCAATGATCTGGAGGCTGAAACAGAAAAAGAACAATTGCAAGAATTGTGTACGTTTGGTTTAATGGAAAGAAGGACTAGGGGGTGACATGAGCACACAGTCTTCCAAAATCAAATAAAAAAAAAAAATCTGAAGGGAAGAGAAGAAGGGAATCAATCTATTTTCCAAAGCCCCGGAAGGCAAGACAAGAAACAATGGATAGAAACTAACCAAGGAGAGAAAGTGACCTCGAATTAAGGAGAAATTTCCTGACAGTTAAAATTTCTTGATAACTCAAGTTGCGGCCATAAGTCGAGGACTACCTTGTACTGAACATGGTCCAGTGGCTTTAAAATAATAATAAAAATTAAAAAAAAACGGATCTGGATAAATGGTTTTTCTTCCTTCCGCTCCCCAGAAGTCAATCTTGATGTGTCAGAGGAAGACAGTAATGCTGATAAATTGGTTAAATAAGATTATCACCCATCATTAATACGTTATGCTTGGAGAGAGCCGGAGTTTTGTGATGTACGTCAAAGTATTCCCGCTGCTAAAGTCTGGCGAGAAATCCACGTGCTCGGATGTACCAGGCTACGCTTAGACCTTGGGAAATGCAAACCTAGTTAAGATACCCGCTCCAGATATAAATCTCATCTGTCCCTTGAAATGGGAAAGGATTAGTATCGTTTCCTATGAAGGATGACTTGCTGTGTATGGGAATTACTTGAAAGCATTAATTCAAGACTAGAAAAATCTCCGCGAGGTTTTGACAACCGGTGCCAAGCCGATGAGCTACCTGTAAATCATCTTGGTGGTGGTATTGCATTTTTTTCCCCCTCCTTCTTCTTCTCCGTCTTCCCCTACACTAGCTTTCTTCTGCTTCCTTTGATTTAATTTCAGGGGAAAATGCCTTGAGCAGAGGCTGCAGGCTGTCATAGCTGGTGGTTCTCAGAATATGCTAATACGTGAAATGCTCATGACATCATCAGGGAGAATAACAGCAGAGCAAAAGAGAGAGGGAGGCTGTACCAGGAACACACAAAGTGTGCCAGCTTTGTAGCCTGAAAGCCTTGGGAAAACGGCCTGTGGCAGGTTACGAGCAAAAGGCAAGTGGAAATCACACCGTCGAAACAGGAGTCGTGATTATCAAGTCTAAAAGATTTGAGATTCGAGGCTAAAACATATGAAGAACGGTTGCAGGAAACTGGGTATGTCTAGTTTAATGAAAAGAAGATGACATGATAGCAGTTTTCAATATCTCAGGGGCTGCCCCAAAGAAGAGGGAGTCAAGCTATTCTCCAAAGCACCTGAGGGCAGGACAAGAAGCAATGGGTGGAAACTAACCAAGGAAAGAAGCAACATAGAACTAAGGAGAAATTTCCTGACAGTGAGAACAATTAATCGGTGGAACTGCTTGCCTCCAGAAGTTGTGAATGCTCCAACACTGGAAGTTTTAAGAAGATGTTGGATAACCCTTTGTCTGAAGTGGTATAGGATTTCCTGCCTAAGCAGGGGGTTGGACTAGAAGACCTCCAAGGTCCCTTCCGACTCTGTTATCCTATCCTATCTTATCCTATCCTATCCTATCCTGTCCTGTCCTGTCCTGTCCTGTCCTGTCCTAATCCCCTCCCATCCCATCCCATCCCATCCCAACCCAACCCAACCCAACCCAACCCAACCAAACTAAACTTACTTATTGCATTACCCAAGGAGGCTGGGTACAAACCAACTTTGCCACAGGCTGATGTTTAACATAACAGCTTCCTCCTCCTTTCTCCACCCCACCCCCCTTGTTGGGGTCTGTTTTCCTGCCTAAGCAGGGAGTTGGAGTAAAAGACCTCAAAGGTCCGAAGACGTCTCTGTGGTCATGTGGCCGGCATGACTCAACGCCAAAGGCGCACGGAACGCTGTTCCCTTCCCACCAAAGGTGGTCCCTATTTTTACTACTTGCATTTTTTACCTGGTTTCGAATGGCTAGGTTGGCAGAAGCTGGGACAAGTCACGGGAGCTCACCCCGTTACGCGGTACTAGGGATTTGAACCACTGAACTGCCCACCTTTCGATCGACAAGCTCAGCATCTTAGCCACTGAGCCACCACATCCCCTTTAATACACTTATAGGTCTGTCTAATCATATACAGGTAGTCCTCGACTTACAACCATTCATTTAGTGACCATTCACTAAATGAATGGTCACAACAGCACGGGGAAAAAAAAGTGACATGACCATTCTTTATGCTTCTGACCATTGCGGCATCCCCAGGGTCATGTGATCGAAATTCAGACTCTTGGCAATTGACTCATATTTATGACGGTTGCAGGGGTCATGTGATCTCCTTTTGCCACCTCCCGACAAGGAAATTCAGTGGGGAAGCCAAATTCACTTAACAACCATGTTACTGACTTAAAAACGGCAGTGATTCACTTAACAAACATGGCAAGGAAATTCGTAAAATGGGGCAAACCCGCTTAACGAATGTTTCACTTAGCAATGGAAATTTTGGGCTCATTCGTGGTCGTAAGCCGAGGACTACCTGTACAAACAGTTTTTCATTGAGAATCTATCATCCAGCATGGTGTGGAACTGGTGACTTTCATGTTTTTTTTTCCCTTCTAGTTGTTACATTCTACAACACTCTGCGTCCCTCTGTAGTTGGCCTAAGAATATTTCAAATGAGTTCGTTTGTAACAAATATTGCAATTGAAGTTCCACTCAGTAATGAACTTTTGGATCAATTTTCTTGGTCCATTTCTGCAAAAGATCTCCCTCCTCTTGAAGCATTCTATGTCAGTCTGCAGTATTTTTGGTTTCGTGTCCTTTTTCTTTATATATGTGTCTTGTCTATCAGTCTTGTCTCTCTGTGTGTCTCAGTTTGTATTTCTGAATATCACTCTAGTGCCCTTGAAAATATTGCTGCCTCTGAACTACTAATGCAGTCTGATTACAGAAGATTCTCTCTCTCTCCCCCCTCCCTCCCTCTCTCTCTTTCTCTCTTCCCTCCCTCCCTCCCCTCCCGCTCTCTCTCCTTCTCCCTTCCCTTCCTCCCTCTCTCTTTCTCTCTCCCCTCCCTCCCTCCTCCCTCCCTCCTCTCTCCCTTTCTCCCCTCCCTCTTTCTCTCCCCTCCCTCCCTTTCCCCTGCCTCTCTCTCTTTCCCTCTCTCCCCTCCCTCTCTCTTCCCTCCCTCCCTCCCCCTTTCTTCCTCTTCCCTCCCTCCCTCCCTTCCCTCCCTCTCTCTCCCCTCCCTCCTCCCTCCCTTTCTCTCCTCCCTCCCTCCCCTCCCTCCCTCTCTCGCTTCACTCTCTCTCTCTTTCCTCCCTCCCCCCCTTTCTTCCTCTCCCCTCCCTCCCTCTCTTCCCTCCCTCTCTCTCCCTTCTCCCTCTCTCTCTTTCTCTCCCCTCCCCTCCCCTCCCTCTCTCTTTCTCTCTTCCCTCCCTCCCTCCCCTCCCGCTCTCTCTCCTTCTCCCTTCCCCTCCTCCCTCCCTTTCCCCCTTCCATCTCTTTCTCTCTCTCTCTCTCTCCCCCTAACCTGTCTGGGTATACAGCTTGCTTTCTCTTTTCAACAGTTCGCAGGCTGCCCCTTTCAAAATGAATTCCGTTGTTGCCCCTGGCAACCTCTGAGGCCTACCCATTCTGCTTTTCTGCACATTTCTTGGGCTGTAGGAGTAGATTAGATTGCTAGGGTTTTCCAAGCGCCACCTTCGTATCCTTCCCCCCAGCGGTGGGTTTCACATTTTGTTACCACCGGTTCGCTGCGCGTATGTTCACTTCATGCGCATGAATGCACCTTCCGCTTTGCTCACACGGACACCAGGGGTGGTATTCACTTACCTTCACTACCGGTTTGCAAATGTGAGTGTGTGCGCCTCCTCCATGCATGCATAGAGGGTCAAAAATGGGACATGATGACGTCCGGGCAAGTGGACAGAACCGCCACTGGTGCTACTGGATCACATGATCCGGATACAACCGGCTGAATTTCACCACTGGCACACGCCTTCCACGCATGTGCCTGGCCTCAAAAACATGCCTAAATACGATGGCATTGAGCTGGGGCAAGGGCCCACCCATGATTTCCACTATCGGTTTGCCTGAACCAGCCCGAACCGGCTGAATACCACCTCCCTCTCCTTCCTTCCTCCCTCCCTCCTTCCATTCTTTCTCTCTTTCTCTTTCCCTCCCTCCTTTCCTCCCTTCCTCCCGCTCTCCCACCTTCCATCCTTTCTCTCTTTCTCTTTCCCTCCCTCCTTTCCTTCCTTTCTTCCTCCCTCCCTCCTTCCATCATTTCTTTCTCTCTCTTTCTCTTTCCCTCCCTTCCCCTCTTTCTTTCTCTTTCCCTCCCTTCTTTCCTTCTTTCCTTCCTGTCTCTCTTTTTCTATCTCTCCCTCTCTCCCTCCTTTCTTTCTCCCTCCTGCCTTCCATCCTTTCTCTCTTTCTCTTTCCCTCCCTCCTTTCCTTCCTTTCTTCCTCCCTCCCTCCCTCCCTCCTTCCATCATTTCTCTCTTTCTCTTTCTCTTTCCCTCCCTTCCCCTCTTTCTTTCTCTTTCCCTCCCTTCTTTCCTTCCTTCCTTCCTGTCTCTCTTTTTCTATCTCTCCCTCTCTCCCTCCTTTCTTCCTCCCTCCCTCCTTCCATCATTTCTCTTTCTCTTTCCTTCCCTCCTTTCCTTCCTTTCTTCCTCCCTCCCTCCTTTCTCTCTTCCTCTTTCCCTCCCTTCCCCTTTTTCTTTCTCTTTCTCGTTCCCTTCCTTCCTTCCTCCCTCCCTCCCTCCTTTCCATCCTTTCACTTTTTCTGCCATAAACTCCACAGTCTGAATCTCCCCAAAATACATGTCTACATCATGTGACAGATGCCGCTTGTTGGTTTTGATTTAGGATTTTTTTTTTTTAAGAAAAATTAGTTTTGATTTAGGATTTTTTTAAAAAAAGAAAAATTAATGTGGTTATTTCAGATGCCACCTTCAGAAAACCTAAGGGGTGACAAACTTGCTGGCACTTGCTCTGTTGTGTTTGGAGTTGCCAAAACTTGCTTGAATATTAACACAGCATCTGTGTTTCGTTTAACCTCTGGTTGCTGAGAGTATCCATAAATTAGATGCATTATTGGTGCTTTGCCAGATAACCTCGGGGAAACGGTCAGCTATGGTAATTGCCTCCTTTTTAACATAAAGGCCCTTTTCTCTCCAGACAAGTGGCTATGGTTTAGGATGTTTATAACGAATTTAAGCTCTGGTTTGGAAGAGAATTCTTTTTTCAATGCAGCCAATAATTTCATAATTAGCTTTTAAAATTACAGAGTAGTAAAAAGCCTGAATGTCATTAGACATCAGACATATTTGAACATCTGTCTTGCATTTTGACTCCACTGTCTTGTTCCTCCTCGTTGCCATTAAAATCTTGGAAAACGGGGTGTGTTTTGCCTTTGCCAAAGGGAGAGGTGGCTTTGTTCAGGAATACATTTTTCTGCTGTAACGATAAGATGGCTACTGACTTAGGCCTAATTCTTAGGACCGTTAAAATCATTTGAGGTTAGCCTTGTGAGTGTTACCAAGCAGGGAAACAAGCCTTAAAGGATTTAGATCAGCAATGAATCCAGCCATTGTGTTCTGTTAAGAAGGATTGTGTGATATTTGGAACACAGAAAGGCGTCGACTTAAAACGGGTTGCTTAGCGATTGTTTGAAGTTGCGATAGAGCTCCCCAGAGATACTTCTGACTTGGTTCAAAGTTACAATGGCCACACACATTCCTCCTTTAATTTTTCCTTCCACCCCCCAGCCCCCAATCATCTTGGCTAGTTTCCCTCTTCCGTGTAACCAAATCATGGTTTAAACAAACTGTAAGGGCTCAGCCTAGCTATCATCTCTGCCAATGAACGTGTTGCTTCCTGGCTACTTCCCCACCCACATTATAAATCAAGTCAATTACTGTATTGTTCCGAGTATAAGACACACCTTTCCCCCCCTAAAAAGGGGGGAAAATTTAGGTGCGTCTTATACACCAAATGTAGCCCCGCCCACCCACTGGCCCCCACCCTTTGGCCTCTGCCTCCCAGCAGTTTACCGCCTTGCAAGTAAACAGCAAGAAAAAACAGCTTTCAGCTTCAGCACAGACTAATTAGCACAAGTTGATTAGATTGGCCTCCTGACTCTCATCTGATTTGCTCTCAGCTGTTTTGCCCGGCCTCTGCTGCTTGCTGCAAGGAAGAAGATTGCTGGAAAAGATTCCCCCCCCCCCTTGTGCTAATCAAGCTATGCTGAAAATGAAAATGAAAGTAAAGCAGGCTGTTTGCTGCAACAAGGCAAAATTGCTCAGAGGCAGATTTCTTTTGCTTCTTTTCCTCACCAAAAATGGTAGGTGCATCTTATAGTCCAGTGCATCTTATACTCCGAAAAATACGGTATATCTTGGACCTCTAATGTTTGAAGTCGTCATCCTGGTTACATTGAAATCTGCTCAAGATTTTGTTTGTTTGCATGTTCCAGAATCCTGCAATGATTGTATCATAAACAGGCCTTTCATGACACACTGTTTCTAAATATATTGCCCTGGATTGTGTGTGTGTGTGTGTGTGTGTGTGTGTGTGTGTGTGTGAGAGAGAGAGAGAGAGAGAGAGAGAGAGAGAATGTTTAGCAGATGTTCACTATCTTGTACAGTGTGGTCTGAGCACACTCTAAAAGCAGAGTGGAAACATATATTAGTATTAATTATTAATGATTAAAATCTCACCCTGGTTATTAGTGGTATTTATTATTTACTTACAGCTGGTCTCCCTTTCTCTCCCAAGCGCTACTTGGAGCCCTCAGCAGAGTTTATGCAGTTAAAGGTAGAAGGAAGGAAGGAAGGAAGGGTGGAAGGAAAGGAAGGAAGGAAGGAAGGAAGGAAGGAGAAAGATGGGGGAGGGAGGGAGAAGAAAGATGGGAGGAATGAAGGAAGGAGAAGGAAGGAAGGAGAAAGATGGGAGGAAAGGAAGGAAGGAAGGAAAATGGGGAAGGAGGGAGGAAGGAAGGAGAAAAATGGGAGGGAGGGAGGGAGGGAGGGAGGGAGGAAGGAAGGACGGAAGGACGGACCAATCTTTTACCTCCAACTTTTAAGTCTTCAGTTTCGTAAAGAAGATCTTGGAAAAAATGGATATACATCCTCAGAGGGCTGCTTCAATATTAATTTGAGATGTACAAGAAAACCCCTGGTGGTTCATGATCAGGTTAGAGCTCGCAAAAAAGAAACTGGAGCTCATCTCGCTCATCCTAAGCACGGCAGGAAAAAACCTAACATGTCTATCTTTGGCCTAGACGTGTGGGATATCTGCCTTTATATTTAGCTTTCTCCAAATTTCAGGCGTGTTGGGTTCTATTTTCAGGAGGAAGTGACCACAGCCAAGAAAAGAGAACCCAGCGGATGGCACCTTTTGTCTTCTGTCAGGCTAGCTTTGACTTCCCTGATCCTTGACAAACTGAGCTTTAAAAAAAATAGAATAGAATAGAAGAAGAGAAGAGAAGACTGGACTGGACTGGACTGGACTGGACTGGACTGGACTGGACTAGAGTACATTCATCAAGAATCATAACACTTAGTGATAGTCAAGGTTATTAATAAGCTATCAAATCGTACTAGGGAACAAGTAAAAACAACGGCCTCTGTGCTAATTGTGCAGGTATCTGATGTCATTTTGTCTAGCTTTGCCTGCTGCTTCCTACCCCCAAAATAAGTCCCAGTTAAGATCATCAGCCAGCTGGATGCAGTTAGTACCGTATTCCCCCCCCCCCAAATAAGACCTAACCAGAAAATGACCCCTAATGCTACTTTTGGAGCAAAAAAATAATATAAGACCGCTGTCTTATTTTTTGGGAAACGTAGCTGATTTAGTTTAGTTAGAAGATTATCTGAAACGATAGTATTGAATGCTGAGTTGAAGTCTACAAAGAGTACCCTTGCATGCATGCATGCATACATACATACATACATACATGTGTGTGTGTGTGTATGCATTTGTGTGTGTGTGTGTGTGTGTGTTCTGAGGTTTTCGTGGGTGTTTGTATGTAGGTCTTTGGTTATTCGGGTCTTCTCCCGCATAAAATTGGAAGTGTCTTGGCGACGTTTCGACGAAGTCTCATTCATCATCTTCAGGCTGGTGTCTTCGGCTTCGTGCTGAGAGAGAGAGAGAGAGAGAATAAGTAAATAAACAAACAAATAGCAAATACATAATAAAAACTACACACCTTTTTTTTTCTGGCTCTACTAGGCCCTACCTTGGCATAGGATTTGTTTTTCCTTCGTTTCGTCATTTGCTTTTCCTTCGTTCTTTTAAGCTTTTCCAGAAAACCAGACTCACTTTCAGCAAAAGGACACAGCTCACCTCTTGTTTCCAAACTTTCTCTCCCAACTTGTGATTATACGTAAACACATCCAGGGAAGGAAGAGAAAGAGAAGCCTGGTTTTTCCTTTTTTGGGGGCGGGGGGGAGGCTGTTAATTCTGGACAATCCCCCCCCCCACAAAACCTTCATAATTCCAGTTTCTGCCCTCTTCTTTTGTTGGCACCCAGAAACGGTTTCGCTTCTCCCAGCCATGATTTCATCTCCATCTTTGCATCCCACAGGAGCGAAAATTGGCATGTGGTTGTTTGGGTTTTTTAAAAAGAAGCCTGACCGCTAACCTGTTCAGCCCTGAGCAATGAGGCATAGAAACCCGGCTTGTAAAGTAATGGGTTACAGACCGTGTGGTTTAGTCGTCTGTTTCCTCCCCTCCCTCGCTGGTTCCTTCTCAGCCTGCTGTGAAGTCTAGACTTCAGAAGTTCAAAGTCTTCCATTTCCCTCCTTTGGAAATACGCTGTTTAACATGTCCCCTGCAGTTTGGCTGGGAGGAAGGGGCGGGGGTAGATAGGTGGATGGGTGGGAGCAGAGGAGAAAGTTTTCAAGTGTGATTCCCTCCTTCGGGTCTTCTCCTCCTGCTATGGTGAGAAAGAAAGCCGAAGCGCCAAAGAATGGAGGCCTTTGAACTCTGGTGCTGGAGAAGACTCCTGCGAGTCCCTTGGACTGCAAGGCGATCCAACCGGTCAGTGCTAGAGGAGAGCCACCCTGACTGCTCTTCAGAAGGCCACATCCTGAAGAGGAAACTCAAATACTTTGGTCACCTAATGAGAAGGAAAGACTCATTGGAGAAGAGTCTAATGCTGGGAATGATGGAGGGCAAAAGAAGAAGGGGACGGCAGAGAACGAGGTGGCTGGATGGAGTCATTGAAGCAGTCGGCCATGAGCTTAAATGATCTCCGGGGGATGGTAGAGGACAGGAAGGCCTGGAGGAACATTGTCCATGGGGTCGCGATGGGACGGACACAACTTCGCAACTAACAACAACAATAGATAGATGGTAGGTAGGTAGGTAGGTAGGTAGGTCGGTAGGTAGATCCAAGGGACTCCTATGAGTCCCTTGGACTGCAAGGCAATCCAACCGATCAGTCCTAGAGGAGATCAACCCTGACTGCTCTTTAGAAGGCAGGATCCTGAAGAGGAAACTCAAATACTTTGGCCACCTAATGAGAAGGAAGGACTCCCTGGAGAAGAGTCTAATGCTGGGAACGATGGAGTGCAAAAGAAGAAGGGGACGGCAGAGAACAAGGTGGCTGGATGGAGTCATTGAAGCAGTCAGCATGAGCTTCAGTGGACTCCAGAGGATGGTAGAGGAGAGGAATGCCTGGAGGAACATTGTCCATGGGGTTGTGATGGGTCAGACACGACTTCGCAACTAAGAACAACAACAGCAGTGAGAAAGGGAAGTTTCCACTCTCCCCTTGCTCCTTAAGTCCTCGACTTATGGCTGCAATGGAGCCCCAAAGAAAAGGACCCATCTCTAACAAACGTTCTGCTTTAAAAAAAAATTTTAAAGGAAAGTTTTGTTGATCACCAACATGATGTGAGGTTGAAAGCCAGCTGTTGCACAAATGCGGTTCTTAAAATGCTTTTGCAAATATATACAATCCCTAATGAAACGCAGATCATTCAACCTCCTCACAGAGAAAACAGAACTCTGTGGAAGCTGTTTGCCCTTAAAACTGATTCAGATCCTTTGAAATTAAATGTTACTCCAGTTTTCTGGAGAATAATAAGAAAAAGTAGACCGAAGATACTCACCGTGATGCTTTCACTTTCTATCCTAAATATCTCTTAAAAGGATGTGTAATCGGTTGTAGAAAACGGTTCTAATCTACTTTGACTTGAAAGTTGTACGTAATAATCTCTCTTAGCTTTTGTGTATGTGGAATCCAAGCGAAAGTGAAAACGAAAGGAAAGAAAAAGAAAACAATTTTTTTTGTTGAAAATTTGGACATTTGTGTCTGTTTTTGTTGTTGTTGTTGCTTGGCCTAGTGGTTAAGGCATCGGGCTAGAAACCCAGGAGACAGTGAGTTCCTTGCATTTTAGGCATGAAAGCCAGCTGGGTGACTTTGGGCCAAACACCAGGAGACAGTGAGTTCTAGTACCGCCTTAGCCATGAAAGCTGACTGGGTGACTTTGGGCCAATCACCAGGAGACTAAATTTTAGTCCCACCTTAGGAGGGAAGAGTATTATAACTCAAGGGAATAACGTCTTGAGTTATTTATAGAAATAATAAAGGTAGGAAATAAATAACATTCTTATGAACAGAAATCTTATTATACTACTAATTTTTGACCCAAATTCTTTAGAAAGTAGGTGAATGGGAAAGGAGAGAGAACCCGTGCTTCCGTCTTTCAGTCTCTTTTATTCTGGGAGTGATTTAAAGATTATTATGGAAGCAAATATTCCCTTTTCAAGCCCTCAAGTGCTTAAGTTTCAACCTTTGAAAGTGGAACGCTTTCATCCCTTTGGTCCAGGAGACCAATCAAAATTTTAAGACGGGGAAAGGGGAAGCAAAAAGAAAAAGAAAAAAAAAAGATGGAGATGAATTAGAGGAAAAAAGATTAATATACCCAGATCTGGATGATGAATAGATCTTCTTTTTTGTAGACTGTTCACTAGAGGCTTCTGTTTCCACTCAGGGTTGATTCTCTCCTCCATCATAATGTCCCTCCTTCATTCATCCGACTCCTTTGTTGGGCTTTAAGGCAACCATCTCCAATCTTTCAACTCTAATCCTTTGGGGAGGGATTAAAATTTGGGCAGCTGGGCTGCTGCGCCTCTTCTTAGCACCCCCCTCCATCCCTGCCCATGAACCTCACATTAATTACTCTCTAGGCCCCGGGCCTCCTCCTCCTCCTCTTCCTCCCTCCTCCTGCCCCTCTTTTCCCCCTGCTTGTTGAGTGATGTGTTAAGTAAGTGGAACTGATAATGTTCTGTGACAAAGCATCTGTAATAGACTTTCTCTGGTGTGACTGAAGGAGTTTTTAATTAGAAGTGAAGGTCATTCTTGTTGCGGGAGATGGTTCAAAAGCCAGTTCAGTTTGTCTGGAAGCTGTGTGTGTGTTTGCGTGTGTGTGTGTGTGTGTGTGTGCGCGCACGCACAAGCAGTTGGCAAGGACTAATTGCTAATGAAATGTCCGGGGAGGGGAGCTGAGCACATTTCAAGTTAGGTCTGACGGGTTTGGGTCAATCTTCAAGGAAGACCTTTGCCTAGTGGCGAAGTACCAATAAAAGAGAATATTTGTAGCTCGGGGATGGACTGTAGCAGGGGTGAAATCCAGCAGGTTCTGGAGAACCGGTAGTGGAAATTTTGAGTAGTCCAAAGAACCAGCAAATACCACCTCTGGCTGGGTCCAGAGTGGGGTGGGACTGGAGATTTTGCAATGTTCTTCTCCCAGGAGTGGGCTGGGAATGTGGGTTTTGCAGTATCCTTCCCCTGCCACGTCCACCAAGCCACACCCACCAAGCCACGCCCATAGAACTGGTAGTAAAAAAAAATATGAATTCCACTACTGGACTGTAGCCCTCTCTAAGCGGTTTACAGAGTCAGACTATTGCCCCCAACAAACTGGGTCCTCATTTTGCCAACCTCAGAAGGATGGAAGGCTGAGTCAACCTTGAGCCTGGTGAGATTCGATCTGCCAAACTGCTGGCAGCCGGTGATCAGCCGAAGTAGCCTGCAGTACTGCACTCTGACCACTGCGTCACCGCGGCTCAAGGACTGTAGCGTCCTTGGTGCTCTCTGAGCTTGGTGGTTTTCTTGGAGATGTTTCATTACTCAACTAATTAACCTCATTAATGCTAGAAGGGGGTGTGGGGTTTAAGGAGAAGGAAGAGGAGGATTTTGAGGTAGACACACAAGGTATGGTAAGTTGTTGAACATGGCCCTATGGGGAGAGGGGAGGAGGATGTTTGCTTGAGCACTGATGTTAAACCTAGTTTGGGTAATAAAACATCTGCCTAAACAGCAGCCAAGCTTAAAGAGCATCAAGAACCCCTCATAGTGGCGAAGATTTTGACTTTTGCCTTTAAGAATTGCACTGATTGTTCTCAGATATCCATGCTCTCCTGCCCATGTTTAGTGGTGTGTGTGTGGGGGGGGGGTTTATTGCCTGAGGAGCGAGGTGTACCTTTGCAATCGATACACATCCCTTTGTATACACAGTTGTGGTGATACACACCCTCCTTTAGGTGCATTCCAGAAATGTGTCTGGGTGTCTGAATAGTGTCTTCTAATAAGGCTCTTGGCAAGCAGACAAAAAAATAATGAAATGATTCATTTCTCCTTTGAGTGATAGAGACAGTTAAGTTTTTTTTTTAAGTGCCCTTGTTGCTGCATACTTGATGCATATTTGTTAATTTATGGAGACAAAAAGGATCACGGCATGCTTTTCCAAACATCTGATAATATTTAAATAGAAGAGAGGCTCAGTTCTGGAATATCCAAAACACAGTTTAATTCGTTTGTGGTGTTTATCTTCTGATTTTTCCAGACATGGGGCTTTGTGCCGCAGCTGACAACAGAAATTAAAAGCCGAGGAAATACAACACGTTATTACCATAGAATCCTGGGGTCGGAGGGACCTTGGAGGTCTTCTAGTCCAGTCTCCTTCCTCCAGACCATTGGTGGGGGCGGGAAGGGGGTCAACCTTTGCATGAAAGCCCTCAAAGATGGAACTTCCATGGTCTTTAGAGGTTGGCTGTTTTTCAGTTTCCATGTCAGGCTGATCCTCCTCGCTACAAGTTTGAATTTCCTGTGTACTAGACAAGGCCCAATTATAAGTAAGAAACTGACATTATGCATTATGTTATCCTCTGATTTCCCTTGGATTTACCCAGGATGGAAAGAATCAATCTGTTTGTCTGTCTGTCTGTCTAGGATCAATGCTCAGCTGCATGAAGTGGAAGTTATATTTTGAGTGCTACCATTGTAATTTTTTAAAAAAGTAGACAGATTATCTCCACCCATAAAAGGAACAAGTGTTTGTGTGTGTGTGTGTTTGTGTGTTTGTGTGTTTAAAAAGCTCAGAGTATCAACTGTACAAATATAACATGTTTGCTGATATAAAGAGAGTTCCAGGTTGTTCAATTTGAATGTTTAAGAAAGTTGATGGGAGGAAGAAAGGAAGGAAAGAAGAAAAAGAAAGAAAGGAAGAAAGAAAGAAAGAAGGAGAAAAAGAGAGAGACAGAGCTGGAGAGAGAGAGAGTAATGAGTGATAGAGATAGAAATATATAAAAAGAGATGGAGATAGAAGGAAACAGATAGTGATAAGTAGCGAGACAAAAAAGAAAAGAAAGAAGGAAGGAAAGAAAGAAAGAAAGAAAAAGAAAGAAAGAACAAAAAAAGAAGGAAGGAAAGAAAGAGAGAAAGAAGGAAGGAAGGAAAGAAAGAAAGAGAAACAAAAAAAGATAGGCTGGTATTAGAGTGAGTGGATATTAATGAATAGCAGAAGCAAAATTAAACTTTAGCTGAGAAAAAACTGCTTGTTCATTCCTACCAGTTTTATCTCCTCTCTACCTTTGCATGGTAGGCAGCGAGAAAACGACCCTCTACCACCCAGTGAGATTTGAGCTGGTTTCGGTGGATGGTTTCCCCATCCCCACTTTCTCCCCTCTTCCCCCCCCCCCCCACATCTCTGCACTTCACTTCCTGCCTCTGTGAAAAGGCCTTTTAAAGATCCAGCCGTAATAGCAGCCTGCAACATTCCTGCTGAGTGATTTTTTTCTGAGCTGCTGACTTTAAAACGCGTGTTTTCCATCTTGAAGGAGTCCCATCTGTCAGAAGGAAGAAGGCACCCATACAATCAGATTAACATCAGGTGAAACGGCCTGGTATCCAAGCACCCAAATCCACCGTCCACTGATCTTAGCCTTTTTGGAAGCTGGTTTGCATTTGGGGGGGGGGGAGGGGGGGGTGGCAGGCGGCACTGCCTAAGCCCAAAGACTGGCTCTTGCGGCTTTATTTCATATTTATTGCATTTTTCTTTCTTGAACGGTGATAGTCCGATGCTCCATGTCAAATTACCATCCTTGGGCTGATGTGGGGGGCGGGGGGCGGGGGGGGGGTGTGGAGGAAAAAAAAATCCCTTCAATCCGAAAGCCTAATATTGTGCCTGTCTGTATTTTATCTTTCTCTTCCACTTCAAGCTTTTAAGATGGGCTGAGGGGGAGAAAGGAGGAGGAAGCCGTTTTGTTCCGGGTGCGCTTCAAGGTGCTGATTACCACCTTTAAAGCACTCCATGGCATAGGGCCTGGGTACTTGCGGGACCGCCTTCTGTCGCCGATAGCCTCCCACTGGCCAGTACACTCCCACAGAGAGGGACTCCTCAGGGTGCCGTCAGCCAGGCAATGTCGGCTGGCGACCCCCAGGGGGAGAGCCTTCTCTGTGGCAGCACCTGCTCTCTGGAACGATTTGCCCCTGGAGATCCGCAGGATACCAGATCTCTGGGCCTTTCGCCGTGCCCTAAAAACTCTTTTATTTCATGAAGCTGGGCAGGCGTAACCCCCCGCCCCTTAGTTTTTTAATTGTTTATGTGTTTTAGTCGTGATGTTTTAAATTTTTTGGGCCAAACTCTTTAAATTCTTTTTTAAATTTTTAAATTTTGTACTGAAATGTTTTTTATTCTTGGCTGTGCACCGCCCTGAGTTCACCAGGAGAAGGGCGGTATACAAATTTAATAAATAATAAATAATAAATAAATAAATAAATAAATAAATAAATAAATAAATAAATAAATATGAATGAATGAATGAATGAATGAATGAATGTTAAACATCAGCCTGTGGCAAAGTTGGTTTATACCCAGCTTCCTTAGGTAATGCAATAAATAAGTTAATAATAGAAGAGGAAGAGGAAGAGAGAGTAGAGTAGAGTAGAGTAGAGTAGAGTAGAGTAGAGTAGAGTAGAGTAGAGTAGAGTAGAATCCAGATGTGTTTAAAATCAACATGATGGCTTCAGAGAACGCTTGGCAATTCCAGCTTGGCCAGAATAGAATGACTCCCTCTTCTTTGTGGCAGCCCCTAAGTTATGGAGTTAACTTAGTTAACTAAGTTATGGAGCACTGCTATCCTGTCTCCCCTGGTCCTTCTCTTCACTAGACTAGCCAGGCCTAGTTCCTGCAACCGATCTTCATGTTTTGGCCTTCAGCTCCCTAATCATCATGATTGCTCTTCTCCGCACTCTTTCTAGAGTCTCAACATCTTTTTTAGTTGATGGAAAAAGGGGCAAGTAAGACATTTGCATCTTAGGAATGCAGAAGAGGAACACCCATTTCATCCACCCAACCTTGGAATTTCATTCAGAAATCTAGCTAGAGAAACACCGAGGCAGAGGTGCACTGTCTTCTGCAACCACCATCAGCCCATTGCCTGAAGTGGGTGGCATCAGCAGGGGGAGAATGAATTCTGCTGAAATTGATTGACAAGCAACTTGGACAAGCCAGTTTGTTTAGCTGTGAAAGAACCAAGTCAATCAGTAGGAGATGGTGAGTTTTAGTCCCACCGGAGGTTGGCTGGATGTTTTTGGGTCAATCATTAGGGGACGGTGAGTTCTAGTCATGGTGGCGCAGTGATTAGAGTGCAGTACTACAGGCTACTTCTGCTGATCACCGGCTGCCAGCAGTTTGGCAGTTCGAATCTCACCAGGCTCAAAGTTGACTCAGCCTTCCATCCTTCCAAGGTGGGTAAAATGAGGACGCAGATTGTTGGGGGCAAGAGGCTGACTCTGTAAACCGCTTAGAGAGGGCTGTAAAGCACTGTAAAGCGGTATATAAGTCTAAGTGCTATTGTTATTGCTAGTCTTTCCTTAAGTATGAAAGTTGGCTGGGTGACTTTGGACCAGTCTCTCTCCCTCAATTCAACCTGCTTCATAGGGTTCTTGTTGTGGGGAAAATAGGAGGAGGACAGAATATTAGGTATGTTCCCCCACTTGAGTTATTTACTAAAGGCAGGAATGAATGAATGAATGAATGAATGGAAATGGGAAGAAGTACTTGGGTATTCTTTCTTTCTATAATGATCATTCTGGTATGTGAAAATGCAAACACAACTTTTGGCTGCCTTTTAGGGAAAAGGCTGTGAATTCCCGTCACCCAAATTGAAGATACAAGTCATTATTCTCTTGGACAAAGTCAAGTTGAGGTCCATGGCATCTTGTAATATCATTCTCCTTTTATCCTGGGCAACCTTTGGTTGTTTCTTTCTCAATTTCTCTCTGTGCTTTTTCTCCTCCTTGTGTTCTTCAGTTCCAAATTAGCACCGCAATTAAAGCCCCAAGATCCTGCTGGCAACTCAGCAGTAATTACTGTACAATCAAAGGGAGAAACATCTGTCCAAGCTCGGATGAGATAACAGCTGTAATTGATTGCCACTTCCCAGAGCCTGACCACCAGCAGATGGCCAGGGCTAGTTTTTAATAAGCCAATCTAGCAGAAGTTGGTGATTTCAAGTTGTGTCATCTTGCCTCCTTTGGAGGTGGCCTGTGTGAATTACACCTGCTCCAAAATTGGTATGTGTGTGTGTGTGTGCAGTGCCCTTGTCCCTTTTTCCAAACTGTTGCATAGGGGTAGAATGAAGATCATGTGAAGCCTTAGTACCACCTTGAAATGCCTTGATAAGACCACACTTGGAATACTGTATCCAGTTTTGGTCACCACATTATAAAGAAGATGTTGAGACTCTAGAAAGAGTGCAGAGAAGAGCAACCAGGATGATTAGGGGACTGGAGGCTCAAACATACGATGAACGATTGCTGGAACTGGGTATGTCTAGTTTGATGAAAAGAAGGACTCAGGGTGACATGATAGCAGTCTTGCAATATTTGAGGGGCTGTCCCAAAGAAGAGGGAGTCAAGCTATTCTCCAAAGCACCTGAAGGCTGGTCAACAATTAATTAATCAAGAACAATTAATCAGTGGAACACCTTGCCTTCAGAAGTTGTGGATGCTTCATCACTGGAGGTTTTTAAGAAGTGATTGAACAACCATCTGTCTGAAATGGTCTAGACTTTCCCGCTCGAGCAGAGGATTAAACCAAGGTCCCTTCCAACTCTATTATTCTGTGTCAACCCTGTGTATTGTATTTGCATTCACACATATGGAGGTGAACTCGGAGCGAAGAAACAGGAATGGTGATGGAACCAAAGCACACGCATTAAGCCCTGGAATCAGAGAAAGCATTAGAAATAAGCTGAGTGACTCTATTCAGTGGGATATGATATACTCAGTTAGAAAAACGCTCTTTCTTAAAAAGGCTTTTTTCTGCAGTGGTATCTTAATTTGAAATTCAATGGTGCCTGTGTCCTTATGGCCCTGGAGTTTGGGCAAGTTTTGAGGGTCTCTCCAGCCTTGCTAATTAGCCAAAAAAGTCCTATGTTGTTTGGTCTCAGATTCAAGCTTAGCACCTTCAGATATGATGGGGAGGACATGCGTAGAAATACTACCCTTGAAGACTAAAGATAGGTGATGTATTTATCCTACAGATATCCTCTTTGTCTTCCAGTGACAGGGCAGATAAGTACAATTCTTTGAATTAAATAAATGTGTACTCAGCATGCATAAGGACAATGGATTCGTATTTATGATGCGATCATGCAATTCCCTTTTGCAACCTTCTGATAAGCAATGGGGAAGCCACATAACAACCGTGTGACTTGTTTAACAGCTGCAGGGTTTTGATTAACAAGAAAGTTGGCAAGAAAGTTGGGGTAAAACTCACTTAAGGGGTGTCTCGCTTAGCAACGGAAATGTTGGGCTCCATTGTGGTCGTTAATCAAGGGCCACATGTATTCATGCCAGATTAAATGCAAGACAATAAAACCTGCCTCTATCAGTATGAATATTCACGGACTGGAATAGATCAGCCAATAGGGACTGAATGGAGACATGGTAACAGGCTCAGCCAATGAAGGCTGTTTAGAAACAGAAACTTAAGTCTGAAGTCTGCGCGTGGCTTAGGCAACTGAGTCTGTGCAGAAGCTTAACTGCCCTGTATAGAGGAGGCTCCCTTTGTATTAAGCTCTGTGCTCAGCTCTGAAATGAAACAAGCCTGTGCCTGCTTGTCTGCTCTGCTGAAATGAAACTAACTGTTCTCTCCTGCCTTGTGTTTTGCTTGTAACTGCTACATCGGAAGACCCTTCTTTATTGGTATTGTAAAATCTACTTCATCTGTTATCATGTATATAAAGAGAAGTTAACGAATCCTGCTTAAACAGGTATCTGTGTGTGCTTCTGGATTTGTTTTTTTTTTTTTTTTGCAACAAACTCCGACAGCCTCTGTATGCAACCATCTTGAGCTCTTCCGCAATAGCCACGTTTCCAAAATCTTCCAGCATTTTTCTTCATTTCTGCGGGTCAGGGATTCTCTCGAAAGGTCCCTGACCTACGGCGGGTGTTCCTGGAGCTCTCATGTAAAGCAGGCCTTCCCCGCCTTCATGCACAACCATTCGTCATTAATTTGGCTAATAAATCGTGGCATGAGAACAAGAGTCTTTGCAAGATTAACATCTACAATCAATTGGGAATTACAGTGTTGGCTCTCACCATCTCAAGCCGATCGTTAAGGCCTCAGAAATTTATTGCCTCGCAGAGCTGCATGCAGAAAGGAGAGAGAGAGAGAAAGAAAGAGAAAGAAAGAAAGAAGAATCTGTTGACATATGAAGCTTTCATAGATTGCATTCTTGTCATTATCGCTGTCAGGATGAGAAGGTAGAAATTCATAGAGAGTCTTGGCAAAAGCTTTAGAAAACAGCTATTGCCCTTCCTGGAAATCCACTCTTTTTTGACAAGGCAAAATGGATATTTTAATATCAAAGCTAGTTCTTGACTTACAACCATTCATTTAGAGACCACCGGAAGCGACAACGGCACTGAAAAAAAGTTACTTACGACTGTTTTTCGCCTTTGCAACTGCTGCAGCATCCCCGTGGTCATGTGATCAAAATTTAGGCTCGTCTATTGGAGGGTTGCCGTGTCCGTCACTCACGTGATCATCTCATCACAAATGGGAAACCACTTGTATATAAACAGGGAGCAAACCCCACACCCTTCTAAGCATTGATGATGTTACTTAGTTGGGTTATGGAACATCTGCAAGAAAACAGCCAAGCTCAGAGAGCACCAAGGACCCCTCATTTTTTCCATTTCTCCCCCTTTTCCCCACCAAAATAATGATGTATCCGATTAGCCCTTTTACTCCTGAAGTAATTTCGGCACGAATGAGATTTGAGGATGTTTTATGAACGTGTCACGTTCTTCATCTAGGCGTTTTCCTGCGAAAGGGGGAAAAAAAGAAATTACAGAAAGAGGGGAGGGGGGTCTTGACCCCTCAATAAAGGATTAGCAAAATCCAAATAACAGCTGATACTGACCTTCCAAGCCAAACTCGGACCCTCTCAACCCTCCCATCCCTCAGAATTAACTTAGACACATTCTGAAACCTTCTGGTCAACTTCTAACCTTGATGCTCGTGTTCACAGGAAGAATTTGAAAATTTCCCCACGTTTTCCAGGGGAAGAGCCTTCCATTAGCCAGCGCGCGTTCGCTCTTTCATCTCTAGCCTAATTTAATCTCCTTGACTGGTATCTCAGAAACAGATTCTACTGTCATACGGTGCTTTAATACCTTTGTATTAAATCCCCCCAAAAGAAACACTTACATTCTTGTCTCACTACGTTCAATTACCTTTCATCCAGCGCATTTTCTGTGCGCCACCTTTACTCTCCAGCTTGTCAAGCCTTGCAGTTTTTAAATCATATTTTTATGACCCATACGCTATTTCACATAAAATCTATTGCCTTAACTCAGTGCCTTGGTTTTTATTACAGCCCTCCTCCTCCTCCTCCTCCTCCTCCTCCCCCCCCCTTGAAACACCGGAGCTTTCCTATTTACCAGAACAGCTGTCCTTCTTGAGGCTTTTATGTAATTATGTAGAGTGGATCTAAGCAAATCTACTCAGGATCTTCTCATCTTGTGGCCCAAAGGACAGGCCAGTTCCTCCATTTCTGCATTCTACTATAAGTAGGCTTTCCTTTCAAAGTTGGAGTATTTGTGATCATTAATAGTAGTAACCGTGAAAGGGATCTTGGAGTCTTAGTGGACAACCAATTAAATATGTGCCAACAGTGTGTGGTGGCAGCCAAAAAAGCCAGTGCAATCCTAAATTGCATTAACAGAGTGATATAGTCAAGATCAAGGGAGGTACTAATACCACTCTATAAAGGCTTAGTAAGGCCACACCTAGAACACTGCATCCAGTTTTGGTCACCACACTATTAAAAAAGATATGGAGACTCTAGAAAGAGTGCAGAGAAGAGCAACCAGGATGATGAGGTTTTAACCGGGAAGTAACCTGTTTTTTTACCCTCTGCACATGCACAGAGGGTGAAAGCATGTGATGCGCGCGGCGCGTGCACTTCCAAACCAGTAGGGAAGGTAAGTAGATTTCACCCCTGGTGTAGGGTCTCCTGCTTAGTGGGGTTGGGGTTGGACTAGATGACCTACGAGGTCCCTTCCAGTTCTGTTACTCTGTTATACCAGCAGAAGGAAGGAAGATGAAGCAACATAGAAATAACTTGCTTGCTCTTGGTACATAAGTATTTGAGTGGTTTAACCCTGCCTTGCTTTCAGGTTGCATAAAGTGCCCGGTTAGTAGATCTTTCTCCATAAATGCTTAAACCATCATTTGGTCAGTTTGCCTTTAAGGCCACCACATTGGACTAGGCTGCACCGGACATTTGGAAGTGGTTGCTTAGGGTGAAAGAACGGAGTATAAGTAGCAGATTGAATTGGTGGGGTTATATATGGAATTTTGGTCTACCGGCTGATGGTTATAGGTGCTGATTCTCTTGAAAGGTGCTAGAGGCCAGGAGTTGCTACAACTACCAGGAACTGGTGAGCAGGGGAGCTCATTGATCCAGATAAAAATTTAACTAGTGCATTTAGCAGGATGCTGGGGGAGGAAGGGGCTGTCTGCAACAGACCCCTAGAGTCTTTTACCAATATTGTGGGAGGAGGGATGTCTGTGGTGTTCACTCCCAGAGTGGCTTCTAAATTGCACCTTACTGAGAAGGAAATCCCCCAGGTAAAGTGTGAATGGCCACAGCCTCCTCTCCCTCTCCCCACTCCCCTCTCCTCCTCCCTCCCTCCTCTCCCCTCCCCTCCCTCCTCTCCTCTTCCCGTTCCCTTCCCCTCTCCTCTCCTCTACCCTCTTCCCACTCCCCTCCCCTCCTCTCTCCACTCCTCTCCTGTTTTTCTCCTGTTTCTTTTCTCTGTTCTTCTGTTTTTCCATTTGCCTTTGTCCTCCTCCCTCCCTCCCTTCCTCATCTTTAATTTGCTTAAATTAGTTTGTGTGTGTGAGAGAGAGAGAGAGAGAAAGAGAGAGGGAGAGAGAGGGATAGGGCATAATTATGTCTGATTGGAAATCAATCTGTTTTGTCTAGTGAAGTGCTGGGTATCTCTGAAGCAAAATGGGCCTCTCCAGAGTAAAAAGCCACAATCTCTAGGGTCTTCAATGAATTGGGGGGGGGCTGCACTTATTCTCCTCCTTTCTCCTCACCCCGCCCTGATTTAAGGCTTGGCTTGACACCTGGGTGTTCCTTCCACAGAAACCGACAAGTGTGAAAGTGGCAGGCCCTTTCCGAAACGGCCTCATTACTCATTCATTGCCTGTTGGAAGAGGGGGAATCAATTAAAGGAACCAGGCAAGAGCCATATAAAGAAGGTGAAGTGGTAATAAATAAATAAAAAAGGCTTTCCCACCCCCACATCTTAATTGGTAATAATTAGGTTTTTGTTCACAAGTAAGTAATGTGTGAGAAAGACCATCATCATTCTTGGCTCAGTAAGGTTGATGCTTTTTTCTCTTCTCTTTGTAAAAAAAAAAAAAAGAATAAATGCAGAAGATTCTGGTTGAGCTCAGAAGGATAATTATGAGATATTTCTGCATCCCCATTACCATTTTTATTAGGTCTTTAAAGGGCCACTCAGTGATACACATTAATCAAGGTAGACACGGCTGGGGAATCTCCCAAATCCGGTTCACCGTCTCTGCTCTTACCTTGAGGGCCAGTTGGTTGTTCTTCAGAATAAAACAGGTAGTTTATAACCTTCCCCTACCGGCTTCTGACCAGCAGAGTCAATGGGGGGAGGCCCGATTTGCTTAACGACCACGTGATTCATTTAACGGCCACAGGATTCACTTAACAACTTGTGGGAGGAAAAGATGGCAAAATGACCTTTTGTAAAAACTCACTGCACTGAACGGAAACGTTGGGGGCTCAATCGTAGTCGTAATTCAAAACTAGCTTTCGTTTTCTGGTCTGAAGCTGAGGAAGAAGCAAGGAATCTTCTCAGAAGAACCTCAATATCATTGTCTTGTTTTTCTGGAACCTGACATGACCCTTCAAAAATGAACCCAGAATACCGTATATCGCCCTTCTGGGATTCCAGGACCTAACAAGCAAATACTGTATTTTTCAGACTATAAGATGCACTTTTTTCTCTCCCAAAAGGGGGCAAAAATATCTGTGCGTCTTATAGACTGAATATTGTCAAAGCTCTGCCCATCCGCCAGCTGCTTTTTGGCCTCTGCATGCCCTGTTTTTGGTCCTTTTTTCGGCCTGTTTTTTCGGCTTTTTTTGGCTTGTTTGGGAGGCTTTTTTCAGCCTGTTTTTGAGGCTTTTTTTTTGGCCCATTTGGGGGGCTTTTTTCAGTCCAATTTTTCTGAAACAGGCTGAAAATAGCCTTAAAATGGGCTGAAAAAAGCCTCAAAAATGGGCCCCAAAAGCCTTGAAAACCATCCCCCTAAGCCTTGAAAATAGGCCAAAAAAAGCCTCCAAAATGGGCTGAAAAAGCCCCCAAAATGGGCTAAAAATGTCCCCAAAATGGGCTGAAAAGAGCCTTGAAAATGGGGCCAAAAAAAGGCCTGAAAAAAGGGACACCAAAAAGCTCTTTTTTTGTTGTTTTCCTCTTCTAAATTTAGGTGTGTCTTATAGTCTGAAAAATACGGTAGCTTGCCTTGCTTTTATTCTCCTTTCCCTTTTCGTCTCTCGATTAGAAAGAATATCATGTGCTAGGAATCCTTATCCTGACATTCCTACCCCACTTCAGTGTGAGGTTCATTTTGGCCACCAAATAAAACACCTGTTCGGACCAGCATTAGAAAGGATCACGTGGACATCTTCCAAACCAGGACTGGATGTGACAAAGGTTGCTTTTCTCTCATGGCCTCAACTTTCCGGGATCCTGTACAAACTTTTGTTCCTCCTCCTTTTTAGATCAGGGGATAAATATTTCTTTCAGCCACATGTACCAATGCTTATTTTTCCTGCCTTCTTCGGTCCTCCTGTCAGAAAAAAAAAACCCATGGGCGTCAAGACACAAGGATATGGGTTTTGCATCAAGACATCCCTGCGTGGAACCCTCATTTTAGGCAGGAAAACCCCCCAAAACAGAAATGACACTTAAGTTTCTTCCTGGAATGCACAGTGTGGCTCACACTGGGCTGTTTTTAAAGAGTGCAGCTATGCTTCAGATGGGGCCCCTTGCAATTAGATAGGGTTGGTATTTAATTGCCCCAGAAAGTAAAGGAAAGCAGAGGAAAGGAAGGGGGGAAGGGAGGGAAAGGAAAGGAAAGGAAAGGAAAGGAAAGGAAAGGAAAGGAAAGGAAAGAGAAGGGAAGAAGAAAAGGAAAAGGAAGGGAGGGAAAAGAAAGGAAGGGAGGAAGGGAAAGGGAAGGAAAGAAAAGAAAACGAGGGAAGGGAAGGGAAGGGAAGGAGGGGTGGAAGGGAAAAGAAAGGAAAGGAAGGAAGGGAAAGGAAAGGAAGGGAAGGGAAGGAGGGGAGGAAGGGAAGGAGGGAAGGAAAGATAAGAAAAGGAAAGGAGGGAAGAAAAGGAAAGGAGGGAAGGGAAGGAAAGAAAAGGGAAGGGAGGAAGGGAAAAGAAAGGAGGAAGGGAAGAAAAAAATAAAAGAGGGAGGGAAGGAAAGGAGGAAGGGAAAGAGAAGAAAAAAATGAAAGAGGGAGGAAAAGAAAGGAAAGTTCTACTTGTTCAGAACAGTGGTTTTATTATTCTTGACAGCTTCCTGATCTGGATTTGAAGGGGGGGGAGCTCTTTATACCTAAGACCTATTTAATTGCACTTTGGCAGTTGATATGTTCTTTTGAAGGCAGTCTCCGTGTAGCAGCTCCTGTGAAACTCCCGCCGAGGTTTTTCCTTTGTTTAGAAACGGAAGGCAGCGAAGGAGTTAAAAAACCTCAACGCCAGAGATCCAGAATGACTTGGGAGTCCTTTCGATTTTGTAACATTGCCCTGATGGGCCTTTCAGGTTGGCTGTCTGCCTGCAGTGCGGGTTTTATTTATTTGCACTGCATAATGAAATTGCAAGTTAGCAGCATCCCAGAAATACCTTTCTGGTTAGCTACAGAGCATAGCAGACACCTTCATTTCGGCAACCGTCGGGAGGAGGAGCGCAAAGCCAGATGCAATGTTTATTTTGCTTCTCGTGAGGCTTGAGTGGCAATTAGCACGCAACCCTCTTTCACCTGAAATGGGGTGTCAGCTTCCCCAAACTCCCAAGTTTAGAAATTTGTTCTGATCTAGGCTTCCTTTAGAAAGTTTAAAGCACAATCTTAGTCCCTCAAAATCTCTTTAATTCATATGGCTGTAAATGACTTTCATTTACAGTCCGCAAAGGCTTGATAAACAGTCTTTCAGAGGAAGGTTATCAACACCCACCTATCTCACGTGGAACGCTGCCAAAGAGCTAATTTCCAGACTCAGGGCAAGGCCAAACTTGGCACAGAGTCACAAACAGAAGTTTCAAATCTTGAATCGGCCAGATGAACTAATTGCTTCCTGCAAAAGCTCACGTCCCGTTCGCTCTCCTTTTATGCCTTATGGGAGGGGCCAATCATCTCCAAGCCTTACTCTCAAGTTGACCCTGTTATCTTAATTGTTCTTGTCATCTGCCAGCTCTGCTCATGCACACACTGGGAACAGGCTCCTGCTGTTCTTTTGCCTCGCTGCTGTCAGACTTGGGAGGCTGCACATAAGTATCAGATGGCCTTGGTCCCCTCTCTGCTCCAATGCAGAGCCCTCGTCTGAGCTTTCCCCAGCTCCCAGGACTGGCCCAAGTTCCTCCCCAACCTTCTCACTGTCCGACTCTGCTGCCAGCTCTGCTGACCGCCGGCGGGCCACAACAAAATTCTCCTAAAGCACCTCAAAAGCAGCCATCATTTTTCTGGTAGAAGCCACCGAATCCAACCCAGGGTTGGCTTAAAATCTTAGAAATGTATATGGGTTAAACCTACTCTACAATTTTGGAGTCCAAAGGAATCGTTTCTGCCTTTGTAAATCCCATATACGCATATACAGCTAATCCTTGAGTTACAGCCATTCGCTTAGTGACCGTTCGAAGGGACAATGGCACTAAGAAAAAAGGGCTTACAGCCGTTTTTTCACACTTGCGAGTGCTGCAGCATCCCCCGTGGTCACGTGATCAAAAAAGTCAAGGGCGTGGCAACCGACTCACATTATGACGGTGACAGTGTCCCAAGGTCACGTGGAGGGTCGGCGACCTTACAACAAGCAAAGTCAGTGGGGCAGCCAGATTCACGTAATAGCCCTGTTACTAGTTTTACAACTGCAGTGATTCACTTAACAACGGTGACAAGAAAGGTGGTCAAATGGGGGCAAAACTCCCTTAACAACTGTCTCGCTTAGGAACAGAAATTTTGGGCTCAATTATGGTCTGGAGCCAAGGACTACCTGTACGTACGTGCCAGTGGTGCTTTGCCCCCAGTTCAGACCAGTTCGCAAGAACTGGTAGTAAAACTGTCGGGAGGCTCCGCCCACCACACCGGATGTTGTCATAGGCCAGTGATGGCTAACCTTTTTGCCGTCATGCCAAAAGTGTGGGGAGTGTGGGGGGGGGGTTGCACACGCGTGTGCCCACACCCAAAATTGAATGCTGCGCCCTGCTCCCCCCACATGTACGCGCAACCCCCTGCTGACCCCCACTTTTGGCATGCTATGGCACAGTGGGCCTGGTAGGCCTGTTTTTCACCCTCCCCAGGCTCCAGAGGCTTTCTAGGAGCCTGGGGAGGGCGAAAACAGCCTTCCCCACCCCTGCGGAAGCCCTCTGGAGGCCGGAAACAGCCCGTTTCCCAGCTTCCGGTAGGCCCAGAAGGCCCGAAAATCAGATGACCGGTGCGCGCATGAGCACTGCAGCTGAGCTAGGGGAAAACTTGTGTGCCCACAGATATGGCTCCACGTGCCACCTGTGGCACCCGTGCCATAGATTCGCCATCACGGTCATAGGCGATCTGCGCATACGATCCCATTGCAAACCGGTAGTAAAGTAGAACCCACCCCTGATACGTACACACCCACAAACACACACACAGGACCAGAGGTGGGTTTGACATAATTTTACCACCGGTTCACCATGCACCGAAAATGCGAGTGCGTGTGCTTTTCACACGTACACGTGACCGTCCGCACATGCCCTTTGCTCGCACGCATGGCTTGCATGCATGCATGCATGTGGCTATATATATTAATGCTAGCTTTGAACCAGAGGGGGTTGCAAGTTGAGTTTTCCAGAAGCTAGCTTGGCTTAAGAAGACTGGAAACCTCTGAGAAACGGCCACATAAATCTCTGGTAGCTGAGCTGAAGTTCTCCTCTGGTTTCCTGTCTCTCTTGGTTTCAGCCAGTGATTGCCCAGGCATGCCTGCACAGTTTTCCTGGCAGCGCTACAGAAGGAGTTTGTAGGGGCCTCCTTCTAGGGAATTGCCTTCCCTTGTGACTCTTGCCTCGAGCGCCAGCGGGTGTTCCCTGGGGTCCTTCTTGCCAAATCCTAACCAGGACTGGTCTGGTTTAGCTTCTCCATCCAAGCTGCCACTGTCAGGCATTGCCACCTGCAGAGAAAATTGCATGGCGAAAGTGATCTTCTAATGCGGGTGTGCTCTTCACAACCTTGGCCACTTTCCGACATGTCCGACATGTGGACTTCAACTCCCATAGTTCAGATGCTGGCTGAGGAATTCTGGGGAGTTGAAGTCCATGTGTAAAAAAGTGGCCAAGGTTGGAGACCCATGCCTGGCTGAGGAATTCTGGGGAGTTGAAGTCCACGCATCGTACAGTAGCCAAGGTTGGAGAGTCCTAGTCTAATGGACTTTGGAGAACATGATCAGGAAGATCCTTTGGAGGCTTCTCTGGAGGCATCTGATTGGACACTGAAAGCAGAATAGGAGCGTTAGACAGGCCTTAATTTTATCCGAAAGGGTCAAGAAGCACTTATGTAGGACTTCATACTATCAGAATTGTTCTTAGCTTCTGTCTACAGAACGCATCACCTTTCTAGGACCTGAATGCAGCAACATCCTGCCTAGATTCAAAATACAGTGAAGCTCAGACTACCCAGTTGAGGTCGAGTCTTTGACAATCCCTTTTGGTGACTTCTTCAGTCTGTAGCCCTCTTATTATTTTGAGAGCCGCAACCTTCAACTGAATTTCCCAGCCATTTAAGAATTTCAGACAGACACGATCAAGGGCTTTTTTTAACACCTTAAAAAGGAACAAGTAGAATTGGAGGCATGAAGTCTCCTTTTTAAAGGCTTTTTAAGGTGAACTGGAACAACAATGTTCCTTCTGAAACTTAACCCAGCCTATAAATCTTGTGGGTTGAACTCTCCAAGGTCCTGATATTGCTAACGTCCAGGTCTGTTTGGGCCTTTCATTGTTAATGATTCAATCAGAATAGAGCTGGGAGGGACCTTGGAGGTCTACTAGTCCAACCCCCTGCTCAAGCAGGAGACACTAGGCCTGTGATGGCGAACCTAGGGCACACGTGCCAGAGGTGGCACGCAGAGCCCTCTCTGTGGGAACGTGCGCCGTTGCCAGCTGGTCTTCACGGGTGCTGGAGCACCTGAAAACAGCCAAAAACCAGGCCATTTTCCCAGCTGTTTTTGAGCTATTTTCAGAGCTGTTTCACGCTGTTTTGGAGGACATTTTCAGGACATTTTTCGGGACATTTTCAGGACATTTTCGGGGCCGTTTCAGTCTTGAAAACGGACCAAAAAACCAGCCTGAAAACAGCCAAAAAACAGGCATGCACGTGCTGGCCAGCTGTTCTTTTGGTTTCTGGCGTTTCGGCATCCGTACGTGCACACATTCATGTGCATGCACGTGCGTTCCGGTTTGGGCACTTGGTGTTGAAAAGGCTCACCATCTCTGCTCTAGTCTATACCATTTCAGATAGATGGCCGTGCAGTCTTTTCTTAAAAAAACCTCCAGTGACGAAGCATCTATACCTTCAAAGGCAACCTGTTCCACTGGTTAATTGTCCTGTCTTGGTCAAGATACAGTAAAGTATTTTGAAGCCCCTGGACTGCAGAGAAGATGGCTTTTCTTAGATATCTTGCTGGAGGCAGAGGGATTTTTCCCTGAATACCTCTGGGACAGTGGTGAATTCCACTGCGGTTTGCCACCAGTTCGCTGCCCATGCATGCCGGGGCATGCCAAATGCATGCTGCGTGCGTGCATGCGCAATGTGCACCAAATGCACCCTGTGTACAGAAAAAGGCTTAAGAAGGTAAGTAGAACAGCGGGGGGGGGGGTGAACAGCCGTGCCGCATGATTTAGGTCCTGCTTTCTAGCGAATCTAAATCGCGCGGCACAGCTGATCATCGGAAATACCAGTTCAGACTTACTGGTAGCTTTTTTTAACTACAGGTTTGTCTGAAGCAGTAGCTTTTTTTAAAAAAAAAATAATTATTTTTTACCTCCAGTTCGCCTGAACCAGTGCAAACTGGTAGCATTTCACCCCTGCTCTGGGAATGATACCTCTGTGAACTACCAAATTTAACCTTCAAATTCTCCCACCAAGAAGTGATTGCAAGTCAATTTCCACTGCCATCTATTGTAAACGAGAACCTGTACCTCTTTTGATCAGCTGAATGCATCCATATGTCTTCAGGGCTTTCTAGGAGCTGAACTCCATTTGCTTGAAGTTGGGAGAACGTTATTCTGGTAAATGGTGCCTGTTAACCAGCATCATGATACGCTGACATTTAGCCTAAGGTCTTCTACAAAGTTTCACAATCCTTAGTTGGACAATTATCTGCTGTTTGAGTAGGGGGTTGGGCCAGAAGACCTCCAAGCTCCCTTCCAACTCTGTTATTATTTCCTCCCCTGTCCCCATGTAGCGCTTCAGCTGAAAGCAGGGTGGATTTGATTTAAATCAAGTCGATTTAAACCACGATTTAAATCATGATTTAAATCACTAGTAAAAAGGCTTGATTTAAAGCAACTCGATTTAAATCGTAATTTTTAAAGAGCAACTGTCAGCTCTGTCCTGCAGCGGTTCCTCCTCTCACCCGCTGTTGACTCACCGACAGTCCTAATATTGCAGAATATACAGCCTCCTCATGCTACGTAACTAAGCTCCATGTCATGCTGAATAAACTAAATTATTAATGTCTTAAATAGAAAACTATCTTTAGATAGATTTTTTTTTACTCCAAAAGCATTTTATTAAAATAAATTTGATTAAAAATGTTTTAAAAATCTGATTTAAATGAAAAAATCAATTTACATTTTTAAAAAATCTGATTGTTTTTTTTAAAAAAAATAATTGATTTTTATCCACCCTGCCTGAAAGTCTAAATGTCTGTCGGGCTTTTGAACTACTGAGAGATAAGTACCGGTAAATGTAAGCTAAATTGATAAAGCATCCAGTAATGCAGTGCTGGATTATGGCAATATAAATTGGATACCATATAATGGTGGCATTCAGCCAGTTCTCTTCAGTTCATGCGAACCGGTAGTGGCGGCTGCAGGAGGCTCCGCCCACTAGTCCGGACATCATCACCCCCTGTTTTCCCCCTCGCTGCCCCGATGTTCCACTGATTGGGGTGTGTTCAGTCCTGATTGGTTGACTGAGTGTCCTTCAAACTTCCTCCACAGCTCGATCATGCCCCCTCTGTCTGCACATGTCAGTCTTTTCACTCAGTCGCTGGTGATTAGACTGTGGTGTCCATTTCTCTGGGTGAAAAGCGACAATTTAGGAGATAAATTTAAAATTTAGCTTTCGGAGAGGGGTTGCGTTTTAAAGGAAGAGTTTGTGGAGCGCTGAGCGGCTTAGGTGGCTCCTGGCTGGGACGCCAGCCGACATTAGAGGTTTAATTCTGTCAGCGCCAGAACGGAGCCTGGAATCAGCTTCTCATTTTAAAACTTAGCCGCGGAAAGTCCTGCACATGCGTGGAGGTGGTGCATGTTCACTTTTGCGAACCGGTAACGAAGATAAGTAATAACCACCCCTGGTGCCATATGAGTACTAGCGCATAGTCTCATAATATTATTTACTCACTAAGTGACACCAGTCTTGGTGGTGTTTGGTGAAAACCAAAGTTTCAGCAGTTTCTGTTCTCACCGAAGAGATAAGATTTCTCCCGTTTTCCGGTGGCTCAGCCTTCTCAGAAGAGAATCCCGTCATTTGTTTACCATTTCTGGACGTGTCTGAATTCTGGGATACGACGCCGTGTGTTTCCCGCCTTTCATCTCACAAAGAAAAAAGTACGCACTTGATGAAAGGGAAATAATCATGATTCATATAAGTAGTTCTCTTGGCTTGAGAGGATTTCCCCAATGTCGGCAGTTCTTAGCAATTTACAACAGGAAATCATAACAGCCCTTGTTATATACCTCACGAAGGGCCGGCTTGATTTGTGTCGTTAGCGTCACATCGCTCTGTGTATGTATGTGGTGGTGGTGATGGTGGTGGTGGGACTTGGCCGACAATATTTACCTTCAGAGTTACGAGGTTTGGAGTTCAGAAGTTACCTTCACAAGGAAGGCCCCATTTCTCTTGAGAGATGGAGCCATATCCCTTACTTCCCATCCAGTTGGGAGACGCTCTGCCCGGTTTCCTTGTTTGTGAAGAGAGGAAGGGAGGTGGAATGTTTAAGTTTGCAACAAGAGGGCAAGAAGGAAAGTTTGGATGAGGAGGGCAGAGGTCTGAATGCGGATGTCTTTCTTTGCATTGCTAGGAAGCTGTCTGGCAGAACATGCCTGGCTCCAAAAGATTCTCTTTGCTATTGAGCTTGCCCTCTGCCTGTCCATTTGTCTGTCTGTATCTGTCTCTAATGTATCTCTATTTCCATCCATCAATTTGTATCATCTGTCTGTCTGTCTGTGTGTCTGTCTCTGTCTTCTCTCTCTCTCTCATATCTATCTATCTATCTATCTATCTATCTATCTATCTATCTATCTATCTATCTATCATCTACCTACCTACCTTGTCTGTCTGTCTGTCTGTCTGTCTACCTTTATCTACCTACCTACCTACCTACCTACCTTATCTGTCTGTCTGTTTGTCTACCTTTATCTACCTACCTACCTATCTACCTATCTACCTACCTACATTGTCTGTCTGTTTGTCTGTCTACCTTTATCTACCTACCCACCTACCTATCTACCTACCTACCTACACTGTCTGTCTGTCTACCTACCTTATCTATCTATCCATTCATCCATTTCTCCTGTATCTATTTTCTCTGTCTATCTCTGTCCCTCTATCTACTTTATTAAATTCTCCCTCTCTAATTCTCTCTCTCCCCCCCTCCCTCTCTTCCTCCCTCCCTCCACCCCACTCTTCCTCTCCCCTCTCTCTCCCTCTCTCTCCAGCAATTGTTAATCTTTCTCTCTCCCATCTGGAAAACAACATACTCTTGGAAAAAAAATCTGCAGGAGGAGTTTGCCCTGCTTGCACTTAAGCTAGAGAAGCAGAAAAGCAGAAATGTGTATGTAAGGAAGAAAGGTGGGGGGCTGCTTTGAGAGGAGAGAGAGAGAGAAAAAAAAATACAGTGGGGCTTGGATAGCTTTCCAAATTCAGGAATAGCAGGAGGCTAAGAAAACAGTCTGCCAGAACATTGCCTGAAAGGGGATCTGGCTCTTTCCTTAGCAGCTCGAGGCTACTCTTCTCTTGAAATGTTGATTGGCTTTAGCCTTCCTGATTAGTCGGCTTTGAAGTTTTCAGAGTCTGCTTCTCCCCCTCCACCCCACCCCCCACCCCTTAATTGCAACCCTCAAAGTATGCGTTGCAGAAAACTTCGGCCAAGAAGAGGCAATTCAACCGGGTTTGGGTCAAGTTTGGTCTGCTTTGACAGCTAAATTTCCCAAGTCTCTGCTTTCAGGAGATATCTCTTGTCTCCTTGTCTTGTGCCAAGAATTTCTTGGAGAACAAATGAAGTTAAGTAGGGCCTCCCAGCCAGAAACAGTGTGAGCCTTTTCAACAAGTGTGTGCTTGCGTCGCTGACAACAAGAGGGGGAGCCACAGAGTGGGTTTGGAATGAAGCTGTATGGTAATGCATTCTCAAGGCGAAGAAGGGGCGAGGGCAGTAAATGAAATTCCATATCCCACTGCTGGAATGTTTTTGGTTAGGGAAACAAAGACGGCTTCGCTTCCGTCCTACCTCTGAATAAGGCATGAGGTTTCACAGAATAACAGAAGAGTTGGAAAGGGGGGCCATGGAGGTCTTCTAGCCCAACCCCCCTGCTTAAGCAGGAGACCCTCTACCATTGCAGACAAATGCTTGTCCAATCTCTTCTTAAAAACTTCCAGTGATGGAGCACCCACAATTTCTGGAGGCAAGCCCTTCCACTGATTAATTGTTCTCACTGTTTGGAAAATTTCTCCTGAATTTCAGCTTGCTTCTCTCCTTGATTATTTTCCATCCATGACTTCTTGTCCTGCCCTCAGGAGCTTTGGAGAATAGCTTGACTCCCTCTTCTTTATGTCAACCCCATAGATATTGGAAGACTGCTACCATGTCACCTCTGGTCCTTCTTTTCACTAGACTAGAGATATCTAATTCCTGAAACCACTCTTTATGTTTTAGCCTCCAGTCCCCTAATCTTTGCTGTTCTCTCCTTGTTTAATAAAATAACAGAGTTGGAAGAGACCTTGGAAGACAAATGGTTGGCCAATGTCTTCTTGAAAGCATCCAGCGATGGAGCCACCCAGAGTTTCTGGAGGCAAGCTGTTCCACTGCTTCATTGTTCTCCCTGTTAGGAAATTTCTCCTTAATTCCATTCCCTTAATTCCAGGTTGCTTCTCTCTTTGATCCGTTTCCATCCATGGTTTCTTGTCTTGCCTTCTGGTGTTTTGGAAAATAAGTTGACCATCTGTGCGTGTGATATAAGTTTTCTGGATATGGATATAGTTGTTTAGGAGGAATAATGTAGTATGGTTGAGATATAATAAAGTAAGATATATGTAAATTTGTGTATAGATTAAGGAGTGTATTATTTATTAATCTGAATTAGAGAGACATGTTGGAAACAGGAGGTGTCAAACCATGTCCATTGTTTTTTAAATTTGAATTATTAATAAAAAAAAACTTTAAAAAGAAAAGAAAATAAGTTGACTCCCTCTTCTTTGTGGCAGCCCCTCAAACATTAAAATATTGTTATCATGTCACCCCCCAATTTTTCTTTTCTCTAGACTGGCCGTACCCGGTTCCTGCAACCATTTGGCGGAATAAGGAAGAGAAGGCAGCATATCCTTCATTTCCATTGACCTTTTTTTTAATTAAAAAAAAAAAGCTCAACAAATACATCCCTGTGATATAATTACAGGTTCTGAGCTCTGCAGATTTAAAAAAAAAACAAAACACCCATCTATAATTGCACCGTGTTTGCTTAACAAAACCTCTGGAGTTTGGCAGCGAAGTTATTTACCTGCTTTCTCTGAATGCTCTTTTTTCATATCCTTGCTAGCCATGCCGTAACAGCAGCAACTGGTTCATATTTACGACGGTTGCAGTGTCCTGGGGGTGGGTGGGGGGTGGGTGTCACGCGACCCCCCTTTTTGCGACCATCTGACAAGTGAAGTCCACAACCAGGTTACTCATTTTATCAACTGTAGCGATTAACTTAACAACTGTGGCAAAGGAAGGTCGTAAAATGAGGGGGAGAACTCACTTAACAACAGCAATTTTAGGATCAATTGTGGCTGTAAATCGAGGACTACCTGTTTTTATATGTCCCTTTTTTCAGCCCTCTCGTACCTTTTGCTAAGCAAAATGTTTGTAAGTTAATGACTGCCCGTATTCTGAAATGGAACATAGTTAGCTGAACAGGCGGAATGCGCCAAAGGTAGTGGCCGCTTCTGATCAGTCTTCCCAGCGCCCATGTTACAATGAAGTCAAATAAGGTTTCCTTTCTTTATGTTTCTCTTTTGACAGGAGGGGTCCTTCCATTATTTTGCTTCTCTCTCTCTCTCTTTCTAACTTCTGTCCCTCTCTCCCTCCCTCTTTCTCTCTTCTCTCCCTCCTCTCTCCCTCTCTTTCTCTCTCCCTCCCTCTCCCTGTCTTCTCTCCCTCCCTCTTTCCCTCTTCTCTCCCTCCTCTCTCCCTCTCTTTCTCTCTCCCTCTCTCTCTCCCTCTCCCTGTCTTCTGTCCCTCCCTCTTTCCCTCTTCTCTCCCTGCCCGCTCCCTCCCTCTCCTCTCTCCCTCTCTCTCTTCTCTCTCATCTCTCTCTCTCTCTCTCATCTCCGTCTTGCTTTGCTCTTTTTTCCCTATGACAAAACAGCTTGTTCACGACAGTCCAGAGAGTTTGTTCTAAATGATATATTATTTATCCAGCGTGTAATGACTCCTTTGTCAATATGTCTCCCTCCCCCCCTCCCTCCTCCTCCAACTTGGTGAGCTTCTTTGAAATCTACACTCCAAGACTTGCTTAGTACATGCATTAAACCAAACATATGTATTTAGGGACCTGCACGTGTTTTTTCTTAATGGGCCATTCATCTTTTTCACTGTGTATTTAGAGATACTTAAATCTGTAGATTAGTCTGCTGTTGAGCATTTGGGCTACCTCTACCGGCTGAGAGCAATATGAAACATTTTTTTTTATTGTGTTTGAGGATAAAGGATTTGGCGTGGGCGAAGCTGTTTGATTACCGAAGAGGAACTGAATTGTCTTTTTTTTTTAACCAAAAGGAATCCAGCCCCCAAAGCTTGCATTTTTCACAACCTGCAAATGAGATGCGGGTTTTTAGTGTCTTGTTTTGCTTGAAACAACAGAAAAACATGCCACAACTGGCTTGTGAAGCTTGTTTACTGAATTAAGCAATGTTCTGGGTTTGCCTTGTTTATTTGTTCCATTAGATTTATGGTGGACGCCCGTTCTTGTAAGCTCTTAGGCATGAAGAACCTGATCCACGGGCGAAGAGTTCAACTAGTTACTTTATTGCTCATGCCTATTTTACAGGAATCTTCTCACACTGGCAGATTATACCTGGGCTAGACTAGACGTGGCTCAGCAGAATTCAGAGGAGGTTGCACCAGTGGTGGAAATCCAATTTTTTTTACTACCAGTTCTGTGGGCGTGGCTTGGTGGGCGTGGTGTGGCTTGGTGGGCGTAGTTTGGTGGGCGTGGCAGGGGAAGGATAGTGCAAAATCCCAATTCCCTCCCCCACTCCTGGGGGAAGGATACTGTAAAATCTCCATTCCTACCCCACTCCTGGAGGAGGGATATTGCAAAATCTCCATTCCCACCCCACTCTGGGGCCAGCCAGAGGTGATATTTGCCGGGTCTCAGAACTACTCAAAATTTCCGCTACCGGTTCTCCAAAACCTGTCAGAACTGGCTGGATTTCACCCCTCAGTTACACCTTGCTCTCTAGTGCCTACGTAAGGATTCCAGACTAATTCGCTGCTTGACTCCTCCTTCAGGTTTAGCCAGTCTCTCTTCAACACGGACTCTGATTCCATGCATGGTATCGTACTGTAGCCCAACAGGCTAGATTCATACAATATGAGTGCATATGTGAAACCTAGGAAACATAACAAAAAAGGGAACCCTTAAATGCATCCATTAGGTCTTTCATTAAGCATGGTTAATTTCATTGTCTGAATACCCCTAGAGTGTTTTGCTAAAGCTCATGGAGAACATGACCTATGTTGGAATGGATTTCTGGGCATGGTGAGAAGCTGTTTTCAGGATCCGGAGTAGAAGACTTCAACGTTTGGTCACCCCTGTTGCAAACCAATGTTGAGTTTTAGCAATTTGGTTTCTGAAGGGGGTCTGAAGAAGCCACCTGGTATGAGTTGGGAGCCCCTGTTTTGGGTAACATTGAAAAAAGTTACTTATCATCAGTCCATGCTCTTACGATTATTGCAGTATCCTTACATTTGGGCATTTGGCAATTATCATGTGACTACCATTTGTGTCTCACTTAACAACTTAACATAAAGTTTGGGCTCAATTGTGGTCATACATAGAAGACTAACTGTATTCCTGGCTCAATATCCTTGCTTTGTAATAATGGATGGCCGAGAATTCACTCCCAACTCCATTGTTTTATGTCTTGCCAAGTAGTATGTTGTCTGTGGGCACCAAGGCACCCATAGACTGCTGCCTTTTGGTCTGCCAGCCAGTCCTCTCTTTCCTCCTCGATTTAGGTTTGTTTTAAAGCTTCTTCTAATTAAAAATAAATGGATGCTGGCTCGCTGCCCAGCAAACAACCATTGCTGATTCCCAAGAATGCCTCTGGGCCCCATAAGTTTCCATAGAAAGTAAAATCGGTTAGTATTGGGCAGCTGGGAAAGATGCCCACCTGCCTAGAAAAAGAGCAAAGGGCACCTGGTGTTTGAAAACAACCTGGGGGAATAAAAGGAAATAAGAGTGTAATTGTATGTGGGAAAGACCTTGGGAGACAAGGTGAAGAGAAGCTGCCCAGGGAAAGATCAAATAAGGGACAGCATAGCCCAGAACTATATAATGGATGGAGAAGATGCTTAGAAGGGACCCACCCTCCCTAGTTTCTCAGGCTGTAAAAGCGACGGCTGTAATGGTATGTGGGAAAAACCTTGGGAGAGGGAGGCAATGCTTATAGAATAATCAGATACGGGACAACATAGCCCAGAGATGCATAATGGGCGGGGCGTGAGACTCACGAGGGACTCTCTCTAGTTTCTCATCCTGCAAAGGAGGCAGCTGTAATGGTCTGTGAGAAAGACCTTGGGACACAGGGAGATGCTGCCTAGGGAGCAGTTAGATAAGAGGCGGCATAGCCCGGAGCTGCATAATGGGTGGAAAAAAACACTCAAGAAGGGAACCTCCATAGTTTCTTGGGCTGTAAAGGAGGCGGCTGTAATGATATGTGGGAAAAACCTTGGGAGGAGGAGGCAAGAGATGCTGCCTAGGCAGCAGTCTAAAGCTTGACCAGTTCTTACAGGGTAAATTGAATCCTTTTGGCTGACCTGTAAAGCAAGGAATGTTGTGATATTCTGGAGGAGCAGTAGAGGATCGTCGTTGGGTCCAATCTCCTGAAGTAGATTGAAGTTGTTATCCAGCAAGTTTCTGGCTGTCCTGATAAATAGCAAAGGAATCAGAGGAAGGGAAGCTTCAAGATCAGAAAGGTCAGCAGTTCGGCGGTTCGAAGCCCTAGTATAGTTCTCCTGCGTGAGCAGGAGACTAGATGACCTCCAAGGTACCTTCCAACCCTGTTACTGTTAAAAGAGATGTATGAAAGGGGAGGCCTTAGCCAATCCCTGACTTTGCTGATGGATCGTCTCCAGTTGAGTCCGTTGACTTGAGGATTTCCTGAACCGAAAGCGCCTGTGCGAACACTTGGTTTTAGGGCATGCAATTTCCTTATTACATTCAAAGCGGTAAATAGTAAGAGCAAGCAGGGTGATCCAACTACAAAGCCAGCCAAAATGCTCCAGAGAAAAGGCAGCTTCTGATCTCAGCATGTTCGATGGCTTGCATAAATTGCCTTCAGCGTGGTGGGATACACTCAAACCCAGCTCTGGCTTGGCAGAAGTTGTGGGATAACATTTTTTTTTTAAAAAAAGTGATCCCTTTATCTCAGCTGCCTCCTTTCCAAACAGAATCAGCTGTCTGAATCATAGTGTTGGTCTTTGACATGGAGAGATTTGCCACCTCTGTTTCTGACGTAGAGAGCTGGGAAGGAAGAAAGGAGGGAGCGAGGGAGGGAAATAGAAAGAAAGAAAGAGGGAGGGAGGAAGAGAGAGAGAGAGAGAAAGTAAGTAAGAAAGAGAGGGGAGAGAAAGAACGAAAATAAGGCAGGAAAGAGAGGGAGGGAGAAAGAGAGAGAAAGAAAGATAAAGAAAGAAAGAGGGAAGAAGAAAGAAAAAGAAAGAAAGGGGAGGGAGAGAAAGAAGGAAAATGGGAAGGCAAGGGAGGGAAGGAGGAAGAAAGAAGGAGGGAGGGAGGGAAAGAAGGAAAATTAGAAGGCAGGGAAGGAAGGGAAGGAGGGAGAGAAAGAAAGGGAAGGAGGGAGGAAGAGGAAAAGAAAGAAAGAAAGAGAAAGGGAGGGAGGGAAAGAAGGAAAATGAGAAGGCAAGGGAGGGAGGGAGGGAGGGAGGGAGAAATAGAAAGGGAAGGAGGGAAGAAGAGAGAAAGAAAAAGAGGGGGAGGGAGGGAAAGGGAAAACTGCAACTTCCTTTCTCAGTTCTCCGTTGCATCTGGCATCCACAAACTACCTTCTTTCATTCTGAAAATGTTGCTACAGCTGTTGGCCAAAGGGGAACCTCGTGGCTGGAATTTTTTATTTTATTTTATTTTTTTAAAAGAGAATTTTCTCCAGGGTGCAGTAAAAAGCCTCGAAGCTCTTCCTATCCTGATGGAGTTCTTGTAAGGAAGCCACACATAGCTTCTAATCGTGGTGTGCAGAATCGGATGACATGATAACTTTAGGATAGACACATATACACATGTGCGCACACACAAGCACACAAGCACACACACACACACACAGAGCTGTATCTGGCTGTAAGGGACAGAGTTCACAAAAGGGGCAAACTCTGTTTATGCCACCTTTGACCAAGACCTCATTTTTGCTGACGATGTAAATGCGTGTTTTGCTTCTGTATTTTCAAGTCAGAAATAATGTGATAGAACGCTCTTCCATTGCAAAACCTACACACAACATCTTTTCTATGAAAAATATGTGCCTCGGTGTATTTTCCAAGGAAATGATAAACGCAATATTTGCCTTCGCCCCAGTGAAGCCCTGGATCTCTTTTCCTATTCTCCTAATGGACTGCATTTCTACTCAAGATACTAGCTATATTCACACCGTATAGTTAATTTAGCAACTGGATTCATTTATCTTCCAAATAATACCGGATGCCCTGCGTTGTAAACTAAACTGAATAGACTGGGTCAGTTTACGAAAGTCCCAGGGGCTGCATCCATACATGCTAAGTATTAATATCTATTAGTTAGTAGTGATTGTGTGTCATAACATAATTTGGGCAACCCTCCTGTTTGATTGCCCTATTCAATTCTGAATGTCTCGATTTCCTTGATATTCCAAAACTTTCTTTTTCTTTCTATTATTCTTTGGATGTTTGCATGCTAGGAAGTCTTCTAACATCTCTTCTTACTGTTATTAAAATGCCTCTTTTTACTAATAATAATAGTAACAACAACAACAACAACAACAACAGGAAAAAATCATGAAGTATCGTGACCTGGCCATCAAAACTACACAGCTATGGATGAAACATGTAACAGTGGTACCCATTGTCATTGGGGCACTTGGTACCATGTCCAAGAATTTTATAAGATATATCAAGAAATTGCAGCTTCCTGCTGTAACACCAGAGGAACTGCAAAAAAACTGCGCTACTCGGAACATCGTATATTTTAAGAAGATACTTGGTTGATACCTAGGACGCTGGCAGCAACTCGTATCAACCATTAGCGCTGGTCAATGATATTAGTGATACATTTTTAAATGTTCAGTTGACTGAGTTTCATGTTTAATGAATAAAAGAGGTGATGATGATGGTGATGATGATGATGATGATGATTTAGCATGCAGCCTCATGCGGCTTTTACCAGTTCTCTCCAATGCCTCGCTGTGAAGAGCCAAATGTCTGCAATAGCAATAGCACTTAGCATTTAGACTTATATACCGCTTCACAGTGCTTTACAGCCCCTCTCTAAGCAGTTTACAGAGTCAGCCTCTTGCCCCTAACAATCTGCGTCCTCATTTGACCTGCCTCGGAAGGATGGAAGGCTGAACCAACCTTAAGCCAGTCAGGATCGAACTCCTGGCAGTCAGCAGAGTTAGCCTGCAATACTGCATTCTACCACTGTGCACCATGGATGGATGGATGGATGGATGGATGGATGGAAGAAAGAAAGGAAGGAAGGAAGGACAATAGCAATAGCCCTTAGACTCACAGTGCTTTGCAGCCCTCTCTAAATGGTTTACAGAGTCAGCCTCTTGCCCCCAACAATCTGGGTCCTCATTTGACCTTCCTCGGAAGGATGGAAGGCTGAGTCAACCTTGCAGAACTAAAGGTTGGTGTGTGCTGAGAAGGAAGGGGAAGCCTCCAAGAGCACAGTCTTGGGTTGCCGATAAAGCAGCCACGTTCTTTCAACTTCACAGAGGAAGGTAGCATTTGCTTGCAAGACCTGTGTGTTTACATGAGTCTCTCAGGCTACCGATTGCTTCTGGTCCCCCCACCCCGGTGCTTGTCTCTCTCTGTCTCTCTGTCTCTCTCTCTCTCTCTCTCTCTCTCCATCTAAAGGGACTTTCTGTCAACCTCCTCTCTTCAAAGGCCTCCTTTTATCTTGTCCTACGCATTTAACCCTGACACAAGGAACCTCTTGCCTTCCCCTTTCCTTTGTTTGCAGAGGATTGGAGGGTTCCCCCCCCCCTTAAATTTAATTGTTTAGGGAAGGCCCAGTTCTCCCTCTGGTTTGCTATTTACAAGCCATCGCATCGGACTCCACGGAGGCTCCTCCTTGGCGAGCATCAAGTGAACAAGCGTTGCAAAATATTAGGAAAGCCCCCTTACCTTTGAAAGACTCCAGCCAGCCTGTTGGGGGTGGGGATGGGGGTGGTAGGGGGAGAGAAAGAGAAGCTGTTCCCCCATAAGGCCCACTTGGTTGCTTAGCAACCGGCTCTGGCAAGATGGAGATAGGGAGAAGAGCAGCTTCCTTCTCCTCGGCTTGTCAATCTGGAGAGATAAAACTTGGGGGGCAAATCGCTTGGGAGGATGTCCCTGGAGGTGACGATTTTGCTCAAGTAGGGTAAACGAGCGGGAAGTGGCTTGGCCCTCCCATTTCCAGAAGAGCTTCCCAAGAGCTAATCACCACTTGGGGAGGGGAAATTGGCAAGCTGCCCGGGATTGCAGTCAATATGGAAGGGAGAAAAGAAACGCCTTCCCGTTTTCTATGCATGGACAGAGACTTCCTTCATGGCTCCTAGGAAAAGGGCCGGAGTAGGGTTGCAGTGAAGGATTTAAGGTTAACAGAGTTGGAAGGGATCTTGTAGGTCATCTAGTCCAACCCCCTGCCCAAGCAGGAGACCCTACACCATTTCTGACAGATGGCTGTCCAGTTTCTTCTTGAAAGCTTCCAGTGATGAAGCTCCCACAACTTCTTGAAGGCAACTTCTGTTCCAATCGGTTGATTGTTCTCACTGCCAGAAAATTCCTCCTTATTTCCAGGTCGAATCTCTCCTCGTTCAGTTTCCATCCATTACTCCTTATCTGGCCTTCAGATGCTTTGGAAAATAGCTTGACCCACTCCTCTCTGTGGCAGCCCCTCAAATATTGGAAGACTGCTCTCCTGTCTCCCCTGGTCCTTCTCTTCACTAGACCAGCCAGGCCCAGTTCCTGTAACCATTCATCGTAGGTTTTAGCCTCCAGTCCCCTCATCATCCCTCTTGCTCTTCTCTGCACTCTTTCTAGAGTCTCCACATCTTTTTTTATAGTGTGGTGATCAAAACTGGATGCAGGATTCTAGGTGTGGTCTTACTAAGGCTTTATAGAGTGGTTTTAGTACCTCCCTTGATCTGGATTGTATCCCTCTGTTGATGCAACCTCGGATTGTGTTGGCTTTTTGGCAGCTGCAGCACAACATTGGCTCATACTTCAGCGGAGATCGTCCGCCAGGATATCTCCGTCCCTCTCGCAGGCACTCGAGAGAATGGAGGCATTTCAGTAGGTTTTTGTTTCGTTTGGTTTCGAATAGTTAAAAATTGTGATCGTGCTGCCGAGGTGTGCGAGTTTCGTCTTAGGATCTAGTAAGCTGCTGGCGTCGTAAAATAGCTTTGCTTGCCAGTTGTTTGATTTTTCTGTCCATCTGTGATGCATTCCAGGGGAAAAAAAAACACCCAATAAACACCCAATAAATAATTGGAACCCAGCAGCTCTCTCCTGACTGCATAATGTAACAGATTAATAAAGTGCTGCGCAACTCAGGCCTTTTAGTTAGACGGCTTGGTTTTGTTTAAAGAAGCATGCAAAAAGGATAGATTAATACAAATTTTTACGGAAGAATTAACTTCCTATAATATGCATTGAGCAACGACATTCTCTCTCTCTCTCCCTCTCTTTCCCTCTCCCTCCCTCTCTCTCCCCCTCTCCTCTCTCCCTCCTCCCTCCCTCTCCCTCTCTTTCCATCTTCTCTCCCTCTCTCCTCCCTCTTTCCCTCTTCTCTACCTCCCTTTCCTCTCCTTCTCCCTCTCTCCCTCTCCCTCCTCTCTCCCTCTCCCTCCTCCCTCCCTCTCTCTCTCTCCCCCTCCCTCCCTTTTCTCTTCCTCTCTCCCTCCCTCTTTCCCTCTCCTCTACCTCTCTCCCTTTCCTCTTCTTCTCCCTCTCTCCCTCTCCCTCCCCCTCTCTCCCTTCCCTCCCTTTTCTCTTCCTCTCTCCTTCCCTCTTTCCCTTTCCCTTCCCTCTCCCTCTCCTCTCCCTCTCCCTCTCTCCTCTCTCCCTCTCCTCTCCCTCTGGTCTCTCTGTATTATTGTTGTTGTTGTTGTTGTTGTTGTTGCAACTGCTAGTGGTAGCAACCTATTAAGCCTGGAAAATAAGTTTTTAGCCACTTGGGAATCAAAAGAAGAAACAGTCCCGACTGAGTTAGTTTCTGTTTTAATCCAAAGGATATTAGTTATATCTACTTCTGCTAACTGCAGCCAAAGAAGAAAGGCCCCAAGTTATTTCAAGAATCGGCTTCCGCAGTAAAAGTTCGGTGCTCATCTGAAACTCCGCTCTGTGCAATTTTTGGTAGCGTGGAGAGGGGATTTTGACTGCAGTGGTGCTGAAATGTTGGTTCCCCTCAATTAGCCTTGTGACACATCATGAGAGGCGTACACGCGTGTCTATGCGTGTGTGAATGTTTGTGTGCCGCTGATTCTCAGGCTTTTGATTTTGCTAAATTTCATCCCTTCCTCTTCCGTTGTATGCTACTGCTGCAAACAGATGGCGTTCCTGCTATGGTCCTTGCTATTTTTATTACTCGGTTAATTCAGATTTTGAATTCTCTGTGTTTATTTTCTTTTTTAAAAAAAAAAATCTTTAGCTCTGTTTAAAAGCTCCTGGGAGTAAAAGCAGACTAAAATAATTTTCTAAGAGCAGTTACCATGTGCTCTGGGCAACTTCAAAACAATGCAGTGTTAAATATCACAGTTTACCCATCCGTTTTAATAATGCAGAGAAACATCTCAGTGGCAGAGAGTAACCAAATAACATACGGAGCAGTTTGCAATCCTTTGAGCGCTGAATCTTTTAATGTTTACATTCAGTAAATCTAAAATTGTGGGGTCTTTGGTGGTCCCTGAGCTTAGTTGATTTCTTGAAGACATTTCAGGACCCAACTAGGTAATATCATCAGTGCTAGAAGGGAGGAGGAGGAGGAGGAGGAAAAAACTGTGTTCTTGGTGCTCTCTGAGCTTGGTTGTTTTCTTCAAGACATTTCATGACCCAACTAGGTAAGATCATCAGTGCTAGAAGGGGGAAGGAGGAGGAAACTGTGAGTCCTTGGTGCTCTCTGAGCTTGGTTGTTTTCTTCAAGACATTTCATGACCCAACTAGGTAATATCATCAGTGCTAGAAGGGAGGAGGAGGAGGAGGAGGAAAAAACTGTGTTCTTGGTGCTCTCTGAGCTTGGTTGTTTTCTTCAAGACATTTCATGACCAACTAGGTAATATCATCAGTGCTAGAAAGGGGAAGGAGGAGGAAACTGTGAGTCCTTGGTGCTCTCTGAGCTTGGTTGTTTTCTTGCATATGTTTCATTACCCAACTAAGTAATACCATCAGTACTAGAAGGGAGTGGGGTTTGGTCTAGGTTTATATACAAGTGGCTTTCTCTGTCAGTATTGGTGGAAGTGTTCTTTGTGATTCCTTGATGAGGCTGTCGTTTACTGTTAGCTGGTTTGTCTGAGTTTGCAGTTTGCAGTTCCCTGATTGGAGTTTACTTCTTGGTTATATTATCGAGCAAGCACTTTATATAAACAGAGAGCAAGCCCCACTCCTTTCTAGCCCTGATGATGTTACCTAGTTGGGTATCCAAATGTCTGCAAGAAAACAGACAACCTCGGAGAGCACCGAGTTCTCCACAATGATGTCGTTTTACTCTTGTGCAAACCAAGCTGATGGGATCATAAAAGTCTTAATCCCAATGCATATAAATAAGTCGTGAAAGGCAGGCGACCTTGAGCCATCTAGCAAATGAAGATCTCTCTTTTAAAAGCCGGACAGGTGAGGTTGATGCCGGCCCTGTGTTTTCTTTCATTGGCCTACAAACAAGGCCCCTACGTCCTCTCAATCACTTAAGCTCCCTTGCCTCCCTAACATGTCTTCTGTTGATAGTAATTTTACACCCCTTAGTCTCTGGGTATTTACCACCATCCCTGGAGGACATACTGATGGTTTAAAGTAGGATCATTTCCTTCTTGACGGACAGCCAGCACCTGTGGGAGTTTTAATAGCATCTCTGCCCGAACGCCTGTCAGAAGGTACCGCAGGAGATGTGAGCTACTGCCCTACAACTGAGGCACCGGCAAAGGAAGGAAGGTCTGTTGGGAGATCAGTGAATAGCTAAGGGAGAGGGAGAGAAAATGAGAGAGAGAGAAAAGAGAGACAGACAGACTGAGAGAAAGAAAGACAGGAGAGAGAGAGAGAGAAAATGAGACAGAGAAAAGAGAGAGAGAGAGAAACAGACATGAGAGAGAGAGAGAAACAGGAAGAGAGAGAGAGAAAATGAGAGAGGGAGAGAGAGAAAATGAATGAATGAATGAGGATTGCAGCAAAGACTTTATAGGAAATTTCACCCTGGAGAAACCTGGGCCAGGTAGCTGGAGAAATACAGCTTTTCCCACCATGGTTTCTGCCAAGCTTCAGCAGAATACATATGTTCCAATTTTACTTTTTTTTTCCCCTTAAAAAAAAAATCTGCCCTCTAGAAGAAGTTTTTTGTAGCTTTCCCAGTTGCTAGGAATAAAGCTGAGGGACTCCGCAATCCAAAAAAGATGCTGAGGCCTTTGAAAGAGTGCAGAGAAGAGCCACAAAGGTGACCAGGGGTCTGGAGGCTAAAAATATCATGCTAGGCCTTATTTTCCGGTTGGATCCTATTTTTGGGGAAACAGGGTATCGTCCAGTACTTCAAGAGCTGTCACAGGGAAGAGGTGGTCAATTTATTCCCCAAAGCATCTCAGGGTAGGACAAGAAGCAATGGGTGGAAGCTTCTCAGAGGAAGATACAACCTGGAAATAAGGAGGGATTTCCTGACAGTGAAGACAATTAATCAATGCAATAAACTTGCCTCCCGAAGTTGCAGGTGTTCCATCACTGGAGGAAAAAGGCAGGACAACCATTTGTCCTGGACGGTCTACCTATCTTGGGCAGGGAATTGGCCTGGAAGACCTCCAAGGTCCCTTCCAGCCCTGTGATTTTATAATTCTGAGGCATGGAGATACTCTTAACAAACCATCTGTTGCCTTTCTAGTGTGTCAAAGGTCCATCCTTTGACACACTAGCCCCTCTCTGTGGGACCAATATACTCCCACAGAGAGGGGCTCCTCAGTGTGCCGTCGGCCAAGCAATGTTGACTGGCGACCCCCAAGGGGAGAGCCTTCTCTGTGGGGGCACCCGCCCTCTGGAATGAACTGCCCCAGAGGATACGCATGATCCCCAACCTGCGTACCTTCCACCGTGCCCTTAAGACCCTACTTTTCCAACAGGCTGGACTAGCTTGACAAGAATCTGGTCTGGGTGTTTTTAAATTTTGGGGTTTTTTAATACGTGGGGCCAAAGTATCTAATTTGTTTTAAATGGTTTTTAAATTTTGTATGCTATCTGAGTCCTTTGGGGGAAGGGCGGTATAGAAATTCAATAAAAAAAAATAAATTAAATAAAAATCCATGAAAACTCAATTCAGCCCCTCTAATGGAAGATCAAAAGTGGCTTCAAAAACGATCAGAACTCCTTAAGACGAAGAGGAAAGGAGAAGAGGAAAATAACATGGAAACGGATGGAAAACATGTGCCTTGATATTATAGGATGACAATCCCAGTCACCATGACTACAGGGTGTCCTTTAGGATCCGAAGAAAAATATCTCCAGATCCTTTGGAGAAGATTATGGAAAGATCTCTTTATCAATGCAAATCCCCCCCCCTTTTTTTTCTTTTTGCCTTGGAATTGAATCGCTGGTGCTTCAATCTCGCAAGCCGCAAATGCTCTAGGCGATCGTTCCAGCTGTCACTTCCCTTCCCAAAGCCTCAGATGGAAATACATGAGTTATTGATGATGAAGCAATTTTGACTGATTAATGTAGTGCCATCTCCTGAGTAGCTTCTAATTGAAGGTAGACAGTTATTGATTTATGCTGGCGTTTTGCGTTCAATTTAACACTTATTTCATAGATATTTTGTTTCGGTTTCTAGATCCCTGAGGAGCGTTTGTTATTGAAACATGCTAGGCTGATAATATGGAATAATTAAATTAATATATATATATGTAGGACCCAACCGGAAAATAAGTCCTAGTATGATTTTTCAGGATGCTCATAATATAAGACCTACCCCCCAAACAAGTCCCAGTTAAGATTGTCGGCCTGATGAATGCATTTAGTACCGTATTTCCCCCAAAATAAGGCCTAGCCAGAAAATAAGCCCTAATACGTCCTTTGGAGCAAACATTAATATAAATACTGGTCTTATTTTCAATAAGATAGATAGAAAGAAGATGGAGAGAGAGAGAAGATGGATGAATGGATGGATAGAAGATGCAGAGAGAGAGAGAGAGAGAAGATGGAGGGAGAGATGATAGATAGATAGATAGATAGATAGATAGATAGATAGATAGATAGACAGACAGACAGACAGACAGACAGACAGACAGACAGACAGATGATAGAGTTTACTAGCTCCAAACCTAGTTAGTCTTAAGAAAACTTGAATGTTTTCTCCAGCAGCACAATGTTGTTGAACTTGCCCTACAAGTTGTAATATAATTTGGAGGGCTCTGATTGTGCCTCTTGTTGCTGTGATTTTTGGGGGTGAGGGGCTGTTTTCTGAGATTTATTATATTCTTTTTATAAACACCACCCAGAATTCCATTTTTTGCAAATTGGACAGCCCTAGAAAGCTAAATAAATAAATTTAAGAAAGCAAAGGTGATTGGGTCAGCTGAATTCCCAAAGGGCCACTTTTGGTGGAGTTCACAGTAGGGAATGCTGCCATTTTCACCTGTGTGAAGTCCCACCCTTAGAAGTTTCCTTTGGCGTCTCATAGTGTTCTAATGCTTGCCTAAAATCAGTGTTGGGATTCAGCCAGTTTGCACATGTTCAGGAGAACTGGCTGTTAACTTTCTAAGCAGTTTGGAGAATCAGTTGTTGGAAGAAATCTTTACAGGGCTAATCCTGTAAGGAAGGCAGGAAGGAAACATTCTGGTGTTGTTTCTAGCCTAATCTTTATTGCCTTGCTTACAGAAACTGCCTCTCTGGTTAACCCTTATTACATTGTAACAATTAAGGTGAAGCACCCATTGACGTGAGTGACGTTGATTTGGGCACGCCCACAGGGTCACATGACCACAGAGCCACGCCTACCTAGCTGGTCATTAGGACAGAGAACTGGTTGTTAAATTATTTGAATCCCAAATAATGAACAAGAAGTGAGGCTGGCTGGCTTCAACATGCGTTTCCAAAGAGTCAGACCCAAGCACCCCATCCATTGTTGCATGTTGTTACAGTAAAAATAAATAATTGTCACGAATTTAGGCATCCAGCTGTATGGATTTGTTTCCTTCCCTCTCCGTTGGCTACAAGTCAGGCTATTTTTTATTTTATATATATATATATAATATATATATACATGTATATACATGTATATGTATGTATGTGTGTGTGTGTGTGTGTGTGTGTGTGTATATATATATATATATATATATATATATATATATATATATATATATATATATATACACACATACATACACACACACACATACACACTGTCTATTTCTGAGCTGTGTTCAAGGTTCTCAGCCGAGGAACAGACTTGTGCAGCTGTAGATATTAGATCAGATTAGCATATCCATTTCAAGGACTTTCAGATTCAAAACTGGGTGAAAGTTAACTAAAACAAGAGCTTTATTGTTTTTTCCAAGTGCAGTTCATGGTACGAAAGCTTGAATTGAGACTGCTGGTGAACCTTTTTTAAAATTATTTTTGTTATGATTTATTTATTTATTATGAAATTTATTTGCTCTGGATGGTGCACAAAATGACTTTTTTTTTGCATCAAAGTCAGCTGGTTAATGGGCCTTCCTTTTTTTTAAAAAAAATTGCAGCCTCTTGCAAATTGAGTTTCTACAACTTTTTGCTTTTACACAGCAATATGTACAAGCCATTTCTATAACAATAAAGGTAAAGGTTCCTCTCACACATACATGCTAGTCGTTCCCGACTCTAGGGGGCAGTGCTCATCTCTATTTCAAAGCCGAAGAGCCAGCGCTGTCCGAAGACGTCTCCGTGGTCATGTGGCCGGCATGACTCAACGCCAAAGGCACACGGAACGCTGTTCCCTTCCCACCAAATTTTGACAAGGCTTCTAAGAGAACACAGCCGTAAGTGCCTCTGGATTTTATCAGCCGATGTTATGGGAAATGTTGAAGTTTAAAGTTAAAAAAAAAAAGAAAAAAATGAGAAAGGAAACACGTCGCCAGCTTAGAGAGGAATTGTAAGGTGGAGGTTAGGAAAAGCAATGATTTCCTTTGCAGTCACCCTAATTGAGATCGATCCCAGAGCTTCGATTTGGGGGTCAAAGCTGCGATTTTTTGCTGTTTGGATTTGAATTGCATCTCGCCTCCATGGGGGAGCTGGGATTGAGTCCTGATGTCAAGGGGGTCAACAAGCTGGGAGGTTTCCTTCTAGAAGCTGTTCATTTTGGAGCCAAACTGGAAAGAATATTGCAGAAGCTGTCTTGGTGCCTCTCCAGATGTGTGTTCGGATACTCATCATTTCCAGCCAATGTTATTACCTGTTCTCCGAACTACTACAAATTTTTTACTATCGGTTCTTGTGAACCGGTGCGAACCGGGAGCACCCACCACTGATATGGATGGATGGATGGATAGATGGATGGATGGATGGATGAAGTTGGATAAACTAGACCAGACCAGTCCAGGCTAAATTAGATAAGATAAAATAGATCTAGATAGATGGATGGATAAGGTAAGTAAGTGGATGGATGGATGGATGGATGGATGGATGGATGGATGGATGGATAGACAGAAACGACAGACAGGTGGACAAAGTTTCTTCCATCTTCTTGATTAGAAGGAGACTGAAAGACCAAATACACCTCCTTGAAAAGTGTCTCCCACAGCTGAAGGCCACTCAGGAGAAGTGACAGCGAAAGGGCTCTTCCGAAGAGCCTCTCCTGTTCATATACGGAGATAAACCTTCCGTAGGTGGCCTTCCAGATAGGATTTGGGTTTGGATCTCTTTGTTCAGTCTCCCCAGGCACTACACCATGCTACTTCGTAGGATAGTTTCAGCATTTCATCCAACCCTGATGGTCCCAAGTGTATTGCTGCAATGGTTTCCCATCTTTTACTCAAATGGGACTGTCCTTTTAAATATATATATATATATATATATATATATATATATATATATATATATATATATATATATGTATGTATGTATGTTAAGGCAATCATGTCACTCTGCGGACAGATGTTTTATATTGGCTTTGGAGCAAATTAGCAGCTTGCAAGAAAAAAAAATCAAATGTCACCGATTTACACGGAGGAAACAAGAGCTTTGCTGCACAAAGGAAATTAACCAGTCCTCTGGTGTTGATCCAGCGCAGCTTTCTCCACACACAATAATCTTGCTACTTAAAATTAGAGGAAGAATGGGAGAGAAACACAGGGTAGGGCAGCCATTATCGGGGCATTTATTCAGCTCCCAGTTTTCTTCACACAGGCCAACTCGTGCCGAGCCAAGGCAGCTGCTTTTGGTTTGTGCCGCCTCCAGTGTCTGCAGAGGCTGAATAGAGACATCACTGTTGCGACCAAGTTAAAAAGGCGTCACTAGACATATAATGCACTGGTTTTATTTTATTTTTTTAAAAAAATGCCTACAGCATTTTATACTTTCTAGCATTGTTATCTCCTCCCCAGGGAACGCTGTATGGCTCGAAAGCATTTCTCCTGTTTTATAGATAAGAAAACCAATGTTGTGTCCGTGTATGATTTTCGTGTGTGTGAGCAAGCTTCGGAGGGGAATAACTGAAGTAAACTGCAGGGATTTGTCCAGGCAGTCTCCTAAGAATCAGACATCCCTGAATGTAAACAAATGGAGGAAATTTAGAATAGCAGACAAACTACTGTGTTAAATTCCAAGAGATTTAGGTTTGAATTGCAGGGAGAGTACTGCATGATGGCAAAAAAAATAAAATAAAAATGATTACAGATCATGCAAAACATCTCACGTTCACTTCTGATCACTTCCGAGGAAGATCTGCTTCTCAATGTTGGAAAAGCTCTCTGAGATAATAATTTTAAAAAAGCCAAAAAGGAATGGAATGGAATGGAATGGAATGGAATGGAATGGAATGGAATGGAATGGAATGGAATGGAATGGAATGGAATGGAATAATAGAAATTTTTTTTTGGCCAAGTGTGATTGGACACACAAGGAATTTGTCTTGGTGCATACACTCTCAGTGTACATAAAAGAAAAGATACATTCATCGAAAATCATAAGGTACAACACTTAATGATAGTCATAGGGTACAAATAAGCAATCGAATCATATTAGGAAACAGTCAGTATAAATCGTAAGGATACAAGCAACAGCGTTACAGTCATACAGTCATTAGTGGGAGGAGATGGGTGATAGGAACGATGAGAATGCTAATAGTAATAGTAAAAAGGGAGTTAGATTGACAAAAAAAATTGCTAAGGGATCATAATATATATCAGTCTAATTTAGCATTTTGCATGAGGTTGTACACCAGTGTGAAATCCTAAACAGAGGGGCCATTTCCATAGTTCCGTAGTTCCCATCCATATGTTTTTCTCCTCGTGATTGATTTACCTCTGGGCATGTGAGCCAAACTCAGCTGTAGAAGAACATACATTTCTTCAGGAGCTAAATTAGGGGGGAAGAAAAAGAAACAAACTGTATTTGTCTTGGGAAACTGCCAACTAGGTTGGATGGGGGAAGGTGTCAAGCAAGGCCGTAGCTTAGAGTCCTTGCATAGCTGTAAATGCAGCTTCCCTCATGATCCATGAAGCCTTATCTGGTTAGTCCCATGGGAAGTCAAGCATCTGGGTATATTCTTGTAATATAGGTGGAAAACAATGAAGTTGCTTACTTTAGCTATTTACGAGTGTCACTGGTTACTTTTATCTGGCAATTTGTTTCTATTTTATACGCCTTCCCGTTTCTCTAACTTCAGTTGACACCGTTGCATATTACCAAGACAATAGAATGACAGGAAAAGTTCCTCTTGCCCATCTAATCCCTCTGCTTTCTAGAAACAAGAAATCTAGAACTGAAACGTTTCAGACAGAAGGTTCTCCAACCTCTGTCTGAAGATCCCACAGCAGAAAAGCCTATTGTCCTTCAGAAAATTGGCTTTATTGGTCAAGAAGCTTAGAAGCACCTTGAACTATGATCTGTTGCCTCGTGAAGGAAGGCCATTGCATTGTTTCTTGTCCTCTAGAACAGAAGGAACAAGAGTTCCCTTCTTCTAAGGGATTTGGGGACACCATCATTTTGATGATCCACGTAGCCATCAAAAGTCATACTTGGTTCAAGAGAGCTTTCACAGTCACTGTATGAGCCTCCTTGCCTCTCACAGAGAAAAGACTATGAAATAAATGTCCTGGGGGTTTAGAACATAGAATGAGTTGGGAGGGACCTTGGAGGTCTTCTGGTCCAGCTCCCTGCTCAAGCAGGAGACCCTATGTCATTTCACACAAATGGTTGTCCAGTCTCTTTTTAAAAGTCTCTAGTGATGGAGCATAGGGATGCTGTGGCTCAGTGGCTAAGACGCTGAGCTTGTCGATCAAAAGGTCAGCAGTTCAGCGGTTCGAATCCCTAGTGCCGCGTAATGGGGGGAGCTCCCGTGACTTGTCCCAGCTTCTGCCAACCTAGCATTTCGAAAGCACGTAAAAAAATGCAAGTAAAAAAATAGGGACCACCTTTGGTGGGAAGGGAACAGCGTTCCGTGTGCTTTTGGTGTTTAGTCATACCGGCCACAGGACCACGGAGACGTCTTCAGACAGCACTGGCTCTTCAGCTTTGAAACTGAGATGAGCACCAGCGCCTAGAGTGGGGAATGACAAGTACGTATGTGCGAAGGGAACCTTTATCTTTTAGTGATGGAGCACTCGCAACATCTGAAGGCAAGCTGTTCCCTTGGTTGATTGCTCTCATGGTTGTAAATTTTCTCTGTGGTTCTAGGTTGCTTCTCTCCTTAGTTCGTTTCAATCCATTGGTTGTTTTGTCTCGCCTTTTGGTGGTTTGGAAAATAATTTAACCCTTTCATCTTCGTAAGAACCCTTCAAATATTGGATCACCCCTATCATGTCTCCCCTATTTTTTTTTTTAATTTGATTTATATGCCGCCCTTCTCCGGAGACTCAGGGCGGCTTACAATGCGTTAAGCAATAGCCTTCATACTTTTGTATATTTATATTTTATACAAAGTCAGCTTATTGCCCCCAACAAACTGGGTCCTCAATTTACCCACCTTATAAAGGATGGAAGGCTGAGTCGACCTTGAGCCTGCCTGGGATTGAACTCGCAAGTAATTGCAGCAGCTGGATCTTAAATGCTGCCTTTGTAGGAGGCATTACCCCCCTACGCTACTCAGGCTCCTTTTACTCAGGCTCCTAGTCCTTCCTTTAACAGAGAAAGGTTTAGTAATCAAACCATGCTTGCTAACCTGCACAGAAATCTTTTAATATCTATGGCTGTTTTGGCAAACGGGTCAACATTAACGTTCCCCCCCCCCTTTCTGATTTTGCCTCTTCTACAGAAGGACATGTCACTGAAGCCTCAGGAGAGAAAGGAAAAATGGGAGAGACACCCAGGAAAGAAACTTCGGGAAAGCGAACACTGCGTCTCCGCCGAACCCAGCGAAAATGGGCACAGTAACGATGCCGGAAGTTCGGGGAGAGAAACGGATCGAGGGAAGGAGAGAGTGAAAAAGAAAGTCCCATTGAAGGTCCAGAAACAGGTAGGATGGAAAGATTGACCATCTATCTTTAGCCTTGGAGGTGTCCTTCGGGAAGATTTGTTTTGCTTTGATTCAATTAGATCAGCGTTTCCCAACCTTGGCAACTTTGAAGTCCACAGGTTTTAGAGTTGCCAAGATTGGGAAACACCGGATTAGATTAAGAGAGAGAGAGAAAACAAAGAATCCAGATAGGTTCAGATATATACAGGTAGTCCTCGACTTACAACTGTCAGAGTTCCTTGCAAAAATCAAATCCAGAAGCACAGACAGATAAGCTGATTCAGCAGGATTCATTAACTTCTTTATATACGAGGATATATATACAATACCAACAGCAGAGAACAGTTTCATTTCAGCTCAGATCAGCAGACAAGTTCACACATGCTGGTTTCAGTTTGGTTTCTCTGTACAGACTCAGAAGCTGCAGACTAAGGCACACCCTGGCTCCAGTCTGTCTCAGCTCCCATTGGCTGACTTAGTTGCTATGCCTATTCATAGGCTGACCTTGTTACCATGTCTTCCCAGTCATGAATATTCTGACAACAACCAATTGCCTAGCAATCTTCTGAATTTACGATAGACCCCCCCAAAAAGGTATTTATGATCTGGATTTGAAGTTCTGATGTCCTCTTCTGCCATGTCATGTTATCACATTTTGGTCACCTGGCAGCCGTCCCACAATCAATGTTCCTCTTAACGATCAGCTGGACTTACAACCGTAATTCCATGCTCAATTACAGTCATAAGAGTCTAGAACTACCTGTATGGAAGGGATGCTATTGAGGATACATTTATGGGTGGAGGAAAAGTCTAAAGGAAAAAGGTTGGCTTATGCCAGGGATCGGCAACCCGCGGCTCTGGAGCCGCATGTAGCTCTTTCATCCCTTTGCTGCCGCTCCCTGTTGGTCAGCTCCACAATTGATAGGGCTTTTGGTTAGGATAGGTAGAGGAAAAAGAATGCCGCACTAGGAGGAGACTCTATGGTGGGGGAACCGGACTTCCAGTCAGCACCAGAATTGAATAGGGGCTTCCAGTTAGGACCTTTGTGGCTCTTTGAGTGTTTAAGGTTGCTGACCCCTGGCTTATGCAAAATATGGATGGAGAAACGAGATGATGGGGATACCAACTGCTGGATGAACGTGTCTGACTCTAGTGGAAACTTCTAAGGTTGTGTACCATGGATGGTGTATCTTCTCTGGGTGAAGGTTGTGGCAAGGGCAGGTAGCTTCGAAACACCCACATTTGGAGTCCCCCCACCCCACCCCCGATGCTGTCTTTTGTTCCACGGCAACCACAGGGCTTTAGGATGATGGATGACAAGGTAGAAGGTTGGAAAAACATCTGGGCAGACATTAGGAACTTATTCCATTGAAGATCTTTGTATAGCAAATTGCTTCCGAAGATGTTAATTGTAACTCAGATTCTTGCAGGCTGCAAGCAACGTATGACGTTCTTGAGGGGAATTTATGTCGTGAGTCGCTTGTGAACCATCAAATTTTATTGGGGAGGAGGGGCAGACCGAGAGTTGAGAGGCTTCTCTCAACTTATTCTCTCCCACTTTTAAAATTTAGAGACACCCTCTGAAAATTGAGCATCTCTGGGGAGGAGGGGAAAAACTCTAACCAACCAGTTCCTCCCCTTGGTTTTCCTTGCCAAATTTGTGCCAGGAAACCTTTCCATATTAACAAGCTAACAGGTAATCTTATGGAACCACTTCTTGTGCAAATAGAGTCAAAAAAGAAGGTTGTGATGCCCCGTTTCAATTAGTACACACACACACACACACACACACACACACACGAATTCAAAACTTGGTGAGAGGTGCCTAAGTGGTCACAGTCCAGCTTGCCCATCTGAACCAAGAGTGCCAGCTGCATCTGCCTTGAATTGCACTAACAGGTTGGTTCAAGGTGGAGAGAGGGAGAGGGAGGGAGGGAGGGAGAGAGAGAGGTGGGTTTGTTGTGATGTTGTTTGCCAGGCTATTTATCACTCTGAGTCACTCATGAGGACCTGTATACTGCACAAGTCAAAAAGAGGGCTGTGAAAATATCTACAGACCCCTCGCATCCTGGACATCAACTGTTTCAACTCCTACCCTCAAAACGACGCTATAGAGCCCTGCACACCAGAACAACTAGACACAAGGACAGTTTTTTCCCCGAATGCCATCACTCTGCTAAACAAATAATTCCCTCAACACTGTCCAACTATTCACTAAGTCTGCGCTACTATTAATCTTCTCATCGTTCCCATCACCCATCTCCTCCCACTTATGACTGTATGACTGTAACCTTGTTGCTGGTATCCTTACGATTTATATTGATTGTTTCCTAGTATGATTCAATTGCTTATTTGTACCCTACGACTATCTTTAAGTGTTGTATCTTATGATTCTTGATTAATGTATTTTTATGTACACTGAGAGCATATGCACCAAAGAAAAAATCCTTGGCCAATAAAGAATTCTATTCTATTCTATTCACCTGAAGGGGCGATCTGGTGCTCCTTCCGTCATGAGCTCAAGAGTTCCAGGGGCATCGCATCGCCTCTAAAGCCAGCCAAGGCTGTATCCTGATCAGAGGCCAGCAGAAAAAGCCTCCTTAAATTCCCATTGCCTTCTCAGGGGGTGGGATTACACAAGGTTTGGGGGCGAGGCAAAGGAGCAGATCCCTGGAAATGAAACTCAATGGCTTCCTTTTTTTTTTCTCAACCCCCTCGGGGTTTATTTATCTCCCCCCCCCATCCCCCCATGTTGAGGCAGAGAGGTTGGCAGCTTAATCAAGATTTGTCATCTTGCTTCTGTCATCTTTCCAATGTAGGAAAAGGAGCAATGACAGCATGGAACAGCATAGAGAGAGGGAGGGAGGGAGGAAGGGAAAAGGAAGGAAGGAAGGAAGGAGAGAGAAAGGGAGGGAGGGAGGAAAAGAAAGAAAAGAAAGAAAGAGGGAGGGAGGGAGGGAGGAAGGAAGAGAGAAAGAAAAAGAAAGGAAAGAGAAAAGAAAGAAAAAGAAAGAAAGAAAGAAAGAAAGAGAAGGAAGAGGAGATCAGAACTGCCCTCTTTTTGAACAGGATTGAGAAAAAGTTATTTTCAAGAATTCTGGTTAAAACTTTGAAAATCTCTTTTAGGGGACAGTGCATTTACAATAGAATATCGGTTCAGTGGTGTTGAAATTAGACTGGGCCATGGGGGTCGCTGGTGCCCGAAGTTCTTTATTTTCCATTAGAGTTTTACAAAGCATGCAAAAATAGGCAGGCAGCTAGGAAGGAAAAAAGAGAGAAGGGAAGGATGAAGGTAGGGAAGAAAGAAGAAAGGAAAGGGAGGGAGGGAAGAAAAAGGAAGGGGGACGAAAGGAGGGAGGGAGGAGCAGCACCTTATGAGCTGAAGGCTCTCCGAGGCAAGCAGGCCTCCTCGTGACTCCAGGTTTACTTCCACACTCCTGTCTGCCGTTGTTTTCTTGGCAATGCTATAGAAGTGGCTCCCCCTCGTCTCCTTGCATTGTTCTGCCTCCAGTTCTGCCAGAGAGCTGCCACACAGGTTGGGGGGGGGGGGTGAGCCACAGATGGCCCGCTTCCATCCCCTCCTCATAATCCGCCAGTGTGGAAAAACTCGCAGCTGCCAAAGAAACCACTGGGGAGTCCCCGGCACCAAGTGTCGAAATGGGCAATACAGTATTTAGTCATTAGGGCTGCTCATCTAAAGAACTAAAATAAGGCTCATTTCAATCAATAGCAATCTGTTTGCACTGTCAGGAACTAATTTAAAAATCTGCTTCAAGTCCCGGCCAGGCATTTTGGATGCTGAACGCAGCATAGAAAGTGCAGGGGAATTGTTGGGCATGGCGTGATGGCAGCCGGGGGTGATGGCGGAAGGAAACCACTGAGTAGGGGAAGACCTATTATTTTAACACAGCTTGCTCGGCGGTGCTAATCCGTCTTATCTTGCACACGCACAGAGCCCAGGAGAGAGAGAGAGAAAGAGAGAGAAAGAGGGGAGGGAAAAAACAAAACAGGAAAGAGAAATGAGTTGCACTTGGCTTGCTAAATATTTTCACTGCCCGGCTGCAACGAGGAGGGATTTCAAATTTTTGACCAGGCTTCCTGGACTAGACCATTTTATAAGGCCTTGGTAAGGCCACACTTGGAATACAGCATTCAGTTTTGGTCGCCACGATGTAAAAAAAGATGTGGAGACTCTAGAAAGAGTGCAGAAAAGAGCCACAAAGATGATGAGGCTAAAATATATGAAGAACGGTTGCAGGAATTGGGTATGTCTAGTTTAATGAATAGAAGGACTAGGGGAGACATGACAGCAGGGTTCCAATATCTCAGGGGCTGCCCCAAAGAAGAGGCAGTCAAGCTCTTCTCCAAAGCACCTGAGGGTAAGACAAGAAGCAACGGGTGGAAACTCATCAAGGAGAGAAGCAACTTAGAACTAAGGAGAAATTTCCTGACAGTGAGAACAATTAATCAGTGGAACAACTTTTCTCCAGATGTTGTGAATGCTCCAACACTGGACATTTTTAAGAAGATGCTGGATAACCATTTATCTGAAGTGCTGTAGGGTTTCCTGCCTAAGCAGGAGGTTGGACTAGAAGACCTCCAAGGTCCCTTCCAACTCTGTTATTCTATTCTATTCTATTCTATTCTATTCTATTCTATTCTATTCTATTCTATTCTATTCTATTCTATTCTATTCTATTCTATTCTATTCTATTCTATTCTATTCTCTGAGAATTATGGGAGCGATAAGGCTGACGGTGCTAACCTGGGGAAGACCCAATATTAAAAAAATGGCCATAATTCAGAAATTGGGGAGACCAGGACTTTGATTTCCACTTTAGACACAAAGCCAGCTGGGTGACCTTGGGCCAGTTCTTCCTTCTCAGCCCTAGGAGGAAGAGGTGAAGGGAGAAGGAGAAGAAAGGAGAAGAAAGGAGAAGGAAGAAGGAAGAAGGAAGAAGGAAGAAGAAGAAGAAGAAGAAGAAGAAGAAGAAGAAGAAGAAGAAGAAGAAACCACCTCCAAAATTGTTGCCAAGAGAGCTGTGTGAACTTCTCCGTTTAACCACACGTTTCCAAAACTGACTTGAAGGCAACAAAACAGGAATCCAGCTTGGTGAGGTGACTGAAGACACTGGAATAGAAGTCAGGGACGTCTGAGTTTTTAATCCTGCTTTAAGCACAAAGCAAACTTGGTGACCTTGGGCCAGTTCCTCTCTATCAGTCCTAGGAGGAAACAAGCGATGACAAACCATTTCTGAAATCTTGCCAAGATTTGCAGAAACTTGTCCAGGCAGCCTGCAGAACCAATCTATTGTGGAGAGCAGAAGGCATCAGGCTAGAACTGGGGGACCTTACCTTCTTGTTCCCAACTTGAGCACAAAGCTGGGTGACCTTGGGCCAGTCCCTTCCTCTTAGCCCAGAGAAGTAGGCATGGCAAACGATTTCCAAAAAACCTTGTTGAGAAAACTGTGGGGGTTTTCTCCAGGAGCCCGAAACGGACTTGAAAGCACTTAAAACGAACTCCTAACTCCCGATTTCCAATCGGAAATATGAGCTCTTCACCCAAATGGCAGAATACACACAACGTGTTACTAGCTTAGCTTAGTCTAATGCATTGTTTCTCAATCTTGGGCACTTGAAGATGTGTGGATTTCAATTCCTGTGTTAGGACCGGCTGGGGAATTCTGGAAGTTGGAGTCCATGCATCTTCAAGCGGCCAAGGTTGAGAAGAACTGGTTTCGTTCAATCAATCAATCAATCAATCAATCAATCAGAATAGTGATAGAAAGGATCTTGGAGGTCTTCTAGTCCAGCCCCCATTCAAGTAGGAGACTCTATACCATTTCAGACAAGACTATTCAGTCTCTTCTTAAAAACCTCCAGGGATGAAGCACTCACAACTTCTGAAGGCAATATTCATATTAATTCTTTTTTCCTAAGCATAGAGACTTCCTTAATTAAGGGATGTAAATACAGGTAGTCCTCGACTTACAACAGTTCGTTTAGTGACCATTCAAAGTTACCATGGCACTGAAAAAAAATGGCTTATGACCAGTTTTCACACCTACGACCGTAGCAACATCATGCGATCAAAATTTCAGACTCTTGGCACCTGGTTCATACTTACGACGTTTGCGGTGTCCCAGGAGTCATGTGATCCCCTTTTGCGACCTTCTGGCAAGCAAAGTCAATGGGGGAAAGCCAGATGCACTTAACGACCACACAACTAATTTAAAAATGGAAGCGATTCACTTAACAACAATAGCAAGAAAATTGGGGCAAATTGATGTTTCACTTAGCAACGAAAAAATGTGGGGCTCCATCGTGATCATAAGTCAAGAACCACTTGTATTGTAAGGGACCTTAGATGATGTCTAATCCAATTGCCTGCTCACCGCAGGTATGTCAGGGGTCTGACAGACAATTAAATCAAAAGAAATCCAGTTTATCCAATTAGGAGCTTCACATCAGCACGTTCCCAAGTGAAGCCAGCTCTGACTCTACGTAATTTATGACCCTGTTTCCTCCCTCCGCCCCAGGGTGTGTCATCAATCACATTTGCCAAGGAGCAATTTTGTGGGTTGGAGAGGTCACTCCCCTTCAGCTGCTGTAGGTAACTTTGGGATACAGCCTTGAGAGAGATAAGTGTGGAATGTGCATCTGTCCTTGTCTGCTGGATCAAGGAATCTACTAAATCAGCTTACTAAAACCATGCTTGGAAAGTTTTTTACAGAAACTCCTTCAGCATCTTGGGGTGTTAATCTAGTCCCAGGGCACAGAATTTGGAGGAACAAAACCGTGCCGATTTTTGTCGTCTCTTTGGAGCCCAAAGTAAACAAATCCCCGTTCCCATGTCTGCTTTTGAAGAGAAGAGGCAGGCAAAGTGGTTGTTGTTTAACCACTTTTATGGCACCCAGCTCTCATAAAAAGGTTGCTGGTGGTCATTGCTTACATTGTTATAAAAGAAGAGCTAAATGGTTTGTAATTTAGGGAAGCGGATTTAATTACACAAAGTAATTTACAGAAAGCTGTAATTGTATCGCTCTCTCTCTCTCTCTCTCTCTCTCTCTCTCACCCTCCCTCTCTCTCTCTCTCTCTTGGTCTCCTCTTAGATTTAATTGGCAGGCTCAGTTCTGTCACATTTCCCCCCTCTTCTTTTATTATTTGCTTAATAGCCATTTCTTTTCTGGTGTGCAAAATCTTTTCTTTCCTTGGAAAAGGACTGGTTCCCCCCCTCCCCCCCATTATTATTCTTGTTTGAACTGTGTGGCGCGTTAGCCCCGGATAATAAGGAAAGGCAAAAATAAATAAAATAAAAAATTAAGATCTAACAAAGCATAATTGTTTGAGTGGGGGTGGGGGGAGAGAAAATACTAGCTTCTCTTTCCATCCAGCTCATGAACTGGAGGTTAGGGGAAGTTTGCTAATAAACAGAAGACTTTGTTCATTCCCTCCCCTCAATAAACAGCTTTTTGGTTCATTAGAAGGTGAAGAATCTTCTCCAGAGGAGCCTTTCCCTTTGAGCTTGGCAACAAACTGCTGGCAACACATCTAATTTGGCAGTTGTGTGGGACCTGCAACGCAGCTTTACAAACTTCCCCACAGCCAGTAGTTATTAACAGTAATTGAATACATAGCTACATGCAAGAAATATTGCTCCATCCAGATTACTATTGTTACTTTTAACGACAGATCTTTCTAGGGCAGCTGGCTGGGAACATCGAGTCATCATCTCAACGTGTCTGGAAAGCACCGCAGGAAAGTGGAGGCGTTTTTCCAGCTGTTCCTTCTAAGTCATGGGTGTGCTTATGTGTGGAGCAAAAGAAGAGAAAAATCTGTAGCTCAGGATTGAATCTGTGGGGTCCTTAGTGCTCTCTACGAGGACTCAGTGGCTAAGACGCTGAGCTTGATGAAAAGGTCGGCAGTTTGGCGGTTCGAATCCCTAATGCCGTGTAACGGGGTGAGCTCCCATGACTTGTCCCAGCTTCTGCCAACCTAGCAGTTCGAAAGCAGGTAAAAAATGCAAGTAGAAAAATAGGGACCCCCTTTGGTGGGAAGGGAACAGTGTTCCGTGTGCCTTTGGCGTTGAGTCATGCCAGCCACATGACCACGGAGGTGTCTTCCGACAGTGCTGGCTCTTCGGCTTTGAAACAGAGATGCGCACCGCCCCCTAGAGTCGGGAACCACTAGCATATATATGTGAGGGGAACCTTTACCTTTACCTTATAGTGCTCTCTGAACTTGGTGGCTTTTTTGCAGACGTTTCATTACCCAACTAGGGAATATCATCAGTGCTAGGAGTGGGTGGAGAAGGTGGTGGTGGAGGAAGAGGAGGAGCAGGAGAAGGAGCTGGAGGAGAACAACTAGTGTGGGGTCCTTGGTGCCTTCTGAGCTTTTCTTGTAAGCGTTTCATGACCCAACTAGGTAGCATCTTCAGTGCTAGAAGGGAGAGTGGCTTGCCCTATCAGCGTTGGTGGGAGTGTCTTTCTTCCTTCCTTCCTTCCTTCCTTCCTTCCTTCCTTCCTTCCTTCCTTCCTTCCTTCCTTCCTTCCTTCCTTCCTTCCTTCCTTCCTTCTTTCTTTCTTTCTTTCTTTCTTTCTTTCTTTGATTTGTTTGTCACCTATCTTGTTTCAAGGTGAGTCTGACTTTTGGTAGTTTCTTGGCCAGTCTGTTTTTACTGTTCGATTGTTTGTCTAAGTTGGTAGTTCCTTGAATGGCGTACTGCCTACTGCTTTACTATTGATTTGGTATTCATCTTGATGTTAATTTTTGCTTAGCTGGGGTGTTGATTGCCAACAAGCAGGTATTTTGGCCTAGCCTATTTGTTTCCTTTTGGGCTGTTGGATTGTCTCTTTTGAATGGTATGCAGACATTGTTTATCTCTATGTGCCTGTTGATGGCTGGTTTGTCTGACTGCCAGGCTTCCAGGAATTCTCTTGCATTTTTGGACTCGGCTTGGCCTAGGATCCTCACAGTTTCCCAGACAGAACTCTGGCGCAATCTGCTCGTGTGTTGTCCAGTTAAAGTGTTTTCATCGCGTCTTCTGACTGCCAGTTGGTGTTCATGCCGTTCAATGTTCGTTTGCATAGAAACGTTGGGAAGAACACGCATGACTTCCGCGGCTCAAGACTTCAGTGGCCCATGGTGTTTTCTTTTCTTTCTTAATTTTGGAGATAGCCTCTGCCTTGTAACAAAGATTGGCAGGTGGTTGGAGAACAAGCCTTGACTTCAGGAATCTTTAACAAGATGGATTGCCAAGCTGAGTCTTGAACTCCAGTGCTTTATAAACTCTTATCTGGTCTCCGTACAAAGTCAATTGCTTTCGCCCTGCAGGTTAACTTTGTATTGTCCCATTCAAAGTCTGCATGTAGACTTCAAAAACCACCTTTGGAGACGGAGGCCAGAACCAGATGCGATTTTGATTGAATCCAGCACCCTGCAATGCTTGGACAAGTCAACCCCACGAAAATGAAAAGAGATAAATCATAAAGAGAAACTCTTCTGCAGCCTTCCGCTTCCTTGGTGAACTTTAAGAACCAGAGCATGGAATTACTGTCTTGCTGTACATTTAAGGAGCAGAAATTGTTGAAAACGCTGTGTTTTTTTTTTTGGTGTTTTTTTTTTCGAGGACAGAAAAGCTATTGGGAACAAGCCGGGACTCTTGTTTCCTGGCAGTATGATTAACCTCAAGCATTCAGAAGCACTATGTCAACTGCAACCACAAATTATGGGATGGGATTAAAAATAATGATAGTGTTTAGGGGTAAAGAGAATAATAGTTTGAAATTTCTTCTCCCCCCCTCTTTTCTCCCCCCCTCCCTCTCTTTTTATCCTTCTGCTTTCTGAGTCTCTTCCCCCAAACCCCCACCCTTTCCTCCACTTACATTCTGCCAGGCAGGGCTGGGTGGGCTTAAGACTTTCGCCATGGCGGAGCAGTCATCTATGGGGGCCTTTAAGGGGGCTCTTGCGTTTACAAGCTCTTCTGATTCAGAGTGAATTAAAAGCAGTCCTTGAAAGAAAGAGGGCAAGGTCTGGCTTGAGGGTCTCTGGAGGGCTGGTCTTTTTTTGGGGGGGGGTCTCTCCTGGGATGGCTCGCCTATTGTGCGTGGCCAAAGCCAACCTTTCGGTTTCTAGGGAGGGAATCCCTTCCCAGAAACAAGTTTAATGGTCCAGATTCAGCTCGAATTACAAAGATGGATTCTACCCATTTGATAATACTATAACAATATATTATAGTATTATAATATATTATAGTATTATAGTAATATAATATAATAATATAATATAATATATAATATAATATAATATAATATAATATAATAATATAATAATATAATATAATATAATATAATTAATAATATAATATAATTAATAATATAATATAATATAATATAATATAATATAATATAATATAATATAATATAATATAATATAATATAATAATATATCATATCATATCATATCATATCATATCATATCATATATCAACAGAGTTGGAAGGGACCTTGGAGGTCTTCTAGTCCAACCCCCTGCTTAGGCAGGAAACCTTACACCAGTTCAGATAAATGGTCTTAAAAACTTCCAGTGTTGGAGCATTCACAACTTCTGGAGGCAAGTTGTTCCACTGGTTAATTGTCCTAACTGTCAGGAAATTTCTCCTTAGTTCTAAGTTGCTTCTCTCCTTGATTAGTTTCCACCCATTGCTTCTTGTCCTATCCTCAGGTGCGTTGGAGAATAGCTTGACTCCCTCTTCTTTGGGGTAGCCCCTGAGATATTGGAAGATTGCTATCATGTCACCTCTAGTCCTTCTTTTCTTCAGACTAGACATTCCCAGTTCCAGCAACGGTTCTTCATATGTTTTAGCCTCCAGTCCCCTAATCAAATTTGTTGCTAGACGAGTAGTCCTTGATTTACAACCTTTCATTGTAGTGACTGTTCAAAGTTAGCTCCAAAATAGTTAACAGTGAGAAGGACCTTGGAGTCCTAGTGGACGATCACTTAAAAATGAGCAGGCCATGTGCAGCAACAGCCAGAAAAGCTTATGCAGTCCCTGGCTGTATAAACAGAGGCATAGAATAGAAATCACATGAAAGTATTAGTACCACTTTATAAAGCCTTACTAAGGCCAAACCTGGAGTGCTGCATCCAGTTTTGGTTACCACATTCCAAAAAAGATGTTGAGACCTTGGAAAGAGTGCAGAGAAGAGCCTGGATAGCTCAGCAGACGAATGCATTGTGATTAACTCCAGCTGTCTGCAATTACTGTAAGTTCGAATCTCACCTGGCTCAAGGTTGACTCAGACTTCCATCCTTTCTAAGGTAGGTAAATTGAGGACCCAGTTTGTGGGGGCAATAAGCTGACTTTGTATAAATATACAAAAGTATGAAGGCTATTGCTTAACACATTGTAAGCCGCCCTGAGTCTCTGGAGAAGGGCGGCATATAAATCAAATTAAAACTAAACTAAACTAAACTAAACTAAACTAAACTAAACTAAACTAAACTAAACTAAACTAAACTAAACTAAACTAAACTAAACTAAAAAGATGATTAAAGGCTTGGAGACTAAAACATATGAAGAACGGTTACGGGAATTGGGTCTAGCTAGTCTAAAAAAAAGAATTAGGGGAGACATGATAGCAGCAAGACAAGAAACAATGGATGGAAACTAACCAAGGAGAGAAGCAACCTGGAATTGAGGAGAAACTTCCTAACAGTGAGAACAATTAATCAGTGGAACAGCTGGCCTCCAGAAATCGAGGTGTTTTATCACTGGAGGTTTTTAAGAAGAGACTGGACAGTCACTTGTCTGAAATGATACAGGATCTCCTGCTTGAGCAAGGGGCTGGACTAGTAGACCTCCAAGGTCCCTTCTAGCTCTATTCCGATTGATTGAAGTTACAACATCACTGAAAAAAGTGATTTATTGATGGTCTTTCAATAAATCCTAGAAACCATTGCAGCATTCCCATGGCCGTGTGATCAACATTCCGGGGGAGATCATCCGTGGTTTTGGGGTGGAGTGTCATCTGTACGCTGACAATACTCAGCTGTACATCTCCACCCCAGACCACCCCAATGATGCCCTCGAAGTGATGTCCTGATGCCTGGAGGCCGTACGGATCTGGATGGGGAGGAACAGACTCAAGCTCAACCCTTCTAAGACCGAGTGGCTGTGGTTTCCGACATCCCGATATAGTCAGCTGGTGCCATCTCTGACTATTGGGGGCGAGTCATTAGCCCCCACGGATGGGGCTCGCAACTTGGGCGTCCTCCTGGACTCACGGCTGCCCTTGACATGATGTCTCGCTGTCTGGACTACTGCAACACTCTCTACATGGGGCTCCCCTTGAAGAGCACCTGGAGGCTCCAACTGGTCCAGAATGCGGCCACGCCGGTGATTATGGGTGCGACTCGACGCACCCATGTGGCACCTCTCCTGCACGAACTGCACTGGCTCCCAGTGGTCTTCCGGGTGCAGTTCAAGGTGTTGGTTACCATCTTTAAAGTGCTCCATGGCTTAGGGCCCGGATACTTATGGGACCGCCTTCTGCCACCAATGGCCTCCCACCGACCAACGCGCTCCCACAGAGAGGGGCTCCTCAGGGTGCCGTCAGCCAAACAATGTAGGCTGGTGACCCCCAGGGGGAGAGCCTTCTCTGTGGGGGCACCCGCCCTCTGGAATACCCCTGGGATAAGTACGATTCCCGATCTCCATACCTTAAGGCCCTCTTATTTCAACAGGCTGGCCTGGCTGACTAAAAATTTGGATGGGGTATTTTAAATTATGGGTTTTTAACTAAGAAGGCCAAAATTGTTTAATTCTGTTTTAAATGGGTTTTAAATGTTGTAGGGTTGATTGTTTTATCATGGATGTACACCTCCCTGAGTCCCTCATAAAAAGAGCGGTATATAATTCTAATAAATAAAATAAATAAATGAAATAAACATTCAGATGCTTGGGAACTGGCATGTACAGGTAAGCCCTCTCGGCACTGAAAAAAGTATCCTACGACCAGTTTTCACACTTACAACCGTAGCAGCATCCCCATGGCCATGGGCTCAAAATTCAGACGCTTGGCAACCGGTTCATACTTACGACGGACGCAATGTCCCGGGGTCACGTGATCCCCTTTTGCGACCAGAGCCGATGGGGAAGCCAGATTCACTTAACAACCTTTTGACTAATTTAACAACTGCAGCGATTCACTTAACAAACGGTGGCAAGGAGGGTCATAATTTTGGCCACTAAACAAATGGCTGTAAGTCGAGGACTTATCTATAAAACAGGAGCCGATTCCTGGCGTTTGGCAGTTCAGGCTTGCTTTGCAAACACTGCATCTCCTCCCCCCTCCTCCCCCCATTCCCAGACCTCCCCCCCCCCCCAATCTTTCCTGTGCTGCGATCCTTCAGGGAGCCAATTTTCATTCTTCTGACTGATTGATGGTTTTACATGAGCTGTTGAGAATACGCACAGCTTGAGTAAGCACATCGCTTGATCTCAAAATAGCTCCGGGGCCTGTTCTTTTTTTCTCTCTCCCTCTCTCTCTCTCTTTTAAGGACTCTGTTTTCTTTTAGCGCTTCAAGGAAGGTTTCTTGTCACTACAGGGCAGCGAGGGAGGATGTGAATTCAGCTGGGCTCTGGGTGAAGTGAAGCTTGCACACACACACAAATACACACACACACACAAACACACACTCTTACTTTCAACGCAAGGCCTCTTCTGGGAAAGATCCTGGAAAACAAGAAGGAAGAAAAGTTTCAGAAGAGGAGACACTAAGGAAGGTAGTGGCCTGTGCGGAAACGGACAGACTAGCGTTGTATTTCATATTGTTTTTCTGTGGCTGTACACCGCCCTGAGTCCTTCGGGTGAAGGACGGTATAAAAATTTAAATAAACATAACATAACATAACATAACATAACATAACATAACATAACATAACATAACATAACATATATAATAATATATAACATAACATAACATAACATAACATAACATAACATAACATAACATAACATAACATAACATAACATAACATAAAACATAACATAACAATATAATATAATTAATATAATATAATATAATATAATATAATATAATATAATATAATTAATATAATATAATTAATATAATATAATATAATAATATAATATAATATAATATAATATAATATAATATAATATAATATAATATAATAATATAATAATATAATATAATTAATATAATATAATATAATATAATAATATAATATAATATAATATAAAATATGAAAGATAAAGGGGATACAGAATACTATGCTATGCGGAATAGATTCTATCCATGGTTAGAAACACGAGGTGGAAGTTATAATGCGAAAGAATCAGGTTAGAATAGAATAGAATTCTTTATTGGCCAAGTGTGATTGGACACACAAGGAATTTGTCTTGGTGCATACGCTCTCAGTGTACATAAATAAAAGATACATTCGTCAAGAATCCTAAGGTACAACACTTAATGATAATCATAGTGAGACAGTCAATATAAATCTTAAGGATACCAGCAACAAGGTTACAGTCATACAGTGGGAGAAAATGGGTGATAGGAACGATGAGAAGATTAATAGTAATGGAGTTTAATTAATAGGAATGTTAGGTGGAGATGGAAAGAGGTATGTAGGTTTTAGAATGAAAGATAAATTGGTATTCTAGAATATGATGGTCAGAAATAACTGTACAGCATTAGCACTGTTTAAAATAGTATATACGTTAGTTTGTTTTTACCTTTATTTCATGGCAAGTGGAATGCCAGGAAAATTGCAATGTATTATTCAATATATTTATATGTAAACAATACAAATATATTTTAAAAAAGTTTTGGAAGGGAGGACCATTAATTAGACAAAATATTTGACTCTTAAGACGCAAAGATTTGTCTCTATAACCCTTTAGTAAGCCCAACTAGATGGCAACATTTACTTGGCCTAAAGAAGATTGTGGGATCTCAAAATACTAAAGGTTGGAACTAGATGAGAGGTGTCCAACCGTGGCAACTTTAAAGCTCATGGACTTCAACTCATGATCTTTAAAGTTGCCACGGTTGGACACTCTTGATCTAAATAACCTGTTTCTCCGAAAATAAGACCTCCCCTGATAATACGCCCAATTGGGCTTTTGAGCGCATACGCTAAAATAAGCTCCCCCTGAAAATAAGCCCTCCCCGAAAATATTTAAACACAGAGCTGGAAATCAGGTAAGATGGCAAGAGGAACCCCATCTTGTTCCATGTGCCCCAAAATAATAAGACCTCCCTGAAAATAAGGCCAAGCGTTTATTCCGGGGTTCAAAAAAAATATAAGACAGGGTCTAATTTTCGGGAAAACATGGTATTACCTCTCACTGTATCCCTTCCAAGGATGCTAACCAGGGGTGAAATGCTACTGGTTTGCTCCGGTTCCGGTGAATTGGTAGTGATAAAAACTACCGGTTTGGGCAAACCGGTAGTTAAAAAAAGCTACCAGTTCCTCTGAACCGGTATTTACGACCATCAGCTGTGCTGCACGGTTTAGCTTTGCTAGAAAGCAGGAAATCCTGTTTTCTAGTGAAGGTAAATCACACAGCACAGCTGATGCCCCCCTTCGCTGTTCTACTTACCAAGCCTCCTTTTGGCATGTATTGTATATGCATGTGCGCGCAGCACAGCAGGTGCTTGGCACTCAGCATGCATGCACAGCCAGGGAACCGGTAGCAAATTGGTTGATTTTACCACTGATGCTAACCCAGGGGGTCAGCAACCTGTGGCTCTGGAGCCACATGTGGCTCTTTCACCCCTCTGCTGCGGCTCCCTGTCACTCAAAATATGCGTCATAGCCACCAATGTGCGACACCCGCCGGCACGCAATTTATTGAGCTTTTCAACCCCCGGTAAGCCAACCATGGATAAATCCAAGAAAAGAAAAGTTTCAGAAGAAAACAGAATGTTTAATTCGACTACATAGGCTAGTTTTGTGGCCGCTCAAGGAATAGTCAGGCACGGGAAGGGTTTTGTGGCTCCCGGTGTTCTCTTTTCTGTGGGAAACGGGTCCAAATGGCTCTCTGAGTGTTTAAGGTTGCAGACCCCTGTGCTAACCCAATTGGAATCATGGTTTGTCCTCCCGGGTCCGTCAGGAAATAGAGATCATAGATCAGGAACAATCAGCTTTTCTTAACAATCAGTAACCACCGCAAAACATTTCTTTTCTGTCTGCTCAGAATCTTCTCCCATACTGTCCTGCTTGGAAAAGCGCAGATTATAATCTTGCGGTCGTTGTCTGTCTTAACCGTAAGAAGACAAAAGCTGAAATCAGCAATAGATTACCTGGGCATTCTGCTATTTAAAAACAGAGAAGCGGTCTTTCTTTTTCTCAAGTTTTAGATTTTCACCCGAAGGGGGGAGAAAATCCATGTCGACGGCTGGACTGCAGATTACCTTTGTCAAGTTAGTGGTCTTACAAGTCAACAAGACAGAAGGTTAATTAATGCAGACACTGTGTTAATTAGATTACACAAGGGCTTTGCCGGTAAAGATTTGAGTCCTGCAACATTCCCCCTGGGGAGAAAGCAATAAATTAAAACTGTTATCTTTGGACGTATAAATACTGGAAATAAAGACACATTCAACGTCTGTTAACAGCTTCTGAGTAAGAGGCTGCCCCATGCTAAAATAGATGTCAGAGGATTCAGCTAGAAATTGATTAGACAAGAAGGCATCAATGGCTAGTGGCTTTTATGGAAACCAAAGATACGAAGTGTACACGTGGTATTCTCAATCATATTTCCAAAAATCAAATAGGTCCCTTGATAAAACTATGCAAATCATTCGTATAAATTGCAGGAACGAAAATAAAAGCATACTTAACAGAGATACTTGCTAGTGTTCTGTCTAAACTATACCCTCACAATAGCGAAATATTAAAAGGATTTTACAGGTAATTTCCTGACAGTGAGAACAATTAATCAGTGGAACGGCTTGCCTCCAGAATATCCCAAAGGTGCTTTTTCAGGAGGCAACTGGACTCCCTTGGTTTTTCTTCTGAAGACATTTCGCTCCTCATCCAAGAAGCTTCTTCAGCTCTGACTGGATGGCGGGGGAATGGAAGGATTTATATTCCTTGCAGGCAGCTGGTCCTTTGCATCCTTTTAGAGGGTCATTGAAGCACTTGGAGGTTTCTCTGTGTCCTCAGGGTCACCTGCGTAGTGCTAATGGTTCCTGTAGTCTGCCATTTTTCCTCTGGAAATCCATTCCTATCCACCATTCAAAGAGAGATTCAACCTGGAAATAAGGAGGAATTTTCTGACAGTGAGAGCAGTCAACTGATAGAGCAGAAGTTGCCTTCAGAAGTTGTGGGGGCTTCATCATGGGACCTCCCAGGTCAACAAGAATTGCAGAATCATGTCCATTTCTGTTACCTTCTGGATTTTGCGTGAAATGATACCAAGGAGTGATTACAGGAGGTGGCAGAGGGCAGGGAAATTGTTAGGAAAAATCTGTTTACCAACTCCAGTTACTTCTGGGGGGTCCCAAGAAGTAAGCTAGCTAAGATGTTGAGACTCTAGAAAAAGTGCAGAGAGGAGCAACCAGGATGATTAGGGGACTGGAGACTAAAAGATACAATGAACAGTTACAGGAACTGGGCACGGCTAGTCTAGAGAAGAGAAGGACCAGGAGAGACATGAAAGCTGTCTTCCAATACTTGAGGGGCTGCCACAGAGAGGAGGGTGTCAAGCTATTTTCCAAAGCAACCGAAGGCCAGACAAGGAATAATGGATGGAAACTAAACTAGGACTAATCAAGGAGAAATTCAACCTGGGAATAAGGAGAAATTTTCTGACAGTCAGAGCAATCAAGCAATGGAACACAGAAGTTGCCTTCAGAAGTTGCGGGAGCTTCATTCCTGGAGGCTTTCAAGAAGAGACTGGACTGCCATCTGTCAGGAATGGTGTAGGGTCTCCTGCTTGGGTGGGGTGGTTGGACTAGATGACCTACAAGGTCTCTTCCCACTCTGCTATTCTAATCTAATCAAAGGGCATTCATCCCAAATTGTATAGCTAAAAGTCTGTAGAGGTTCTCAGTCATCCAGGTCATGGTTGTCCCAAAGGTACTTTTTCAAGAGGCAACTGGACTTTCTTGGTTTTTTTCTTTGAGGACCTTTCGCTTCTCATCCAAGATGCTTCTTGCCTCTAGAAGATGTGAAGGCTCCAACCCTGGAGGTTCTTATGAAGAGATAGGACAACTATTTATCTGAAATGTTGTAGGGTCTCCTGTTCAAGCAGGGAGTTGGATTAGAAGACCTCCAAGGTCCCTTCCAACTCAATTTATTCTATGTTCTAAATCTGCCTTCCCCTGGTGACTTTGCCTGTTGGAAGCCATCTGGGAAAGTCACCAATATTAACCAAAAGGCCCCCAGGACACTACAACCTACATGCCGATTGCCAAGCACCCACATTTTGATCATGTGACCGATGAGGATGTTGGGACAGTTAAAATTGTGAGGATCAGCGCCACTGTAACCTTAAAACTAAATTTTAAATTTAAGTTCCCTCTTTATTGATCGAATGATTTACAGTCTACCTTAATTATGCCTCTGTTGAGCTGTCCAGAATCACCTTCAGCAAAAAGGGCCGCCTACACGTTCAATGAATATATAAACTTAGAACGGTCGCCAAATGAGGATTATTTGTTTGCCCTGCCAGTTTTGGTGGGTGGGACTGTGGTTTTTCTCAGTGGCAGTTCCTCGATTCCTGTTTCTCTCCAGCTCTGAACTTTAGTTACGAAAAGGACCTCAGATGCTTCGCTACTACAGCAAGGATGTCCCACTCCCCTCCGCCACCCTCCCAAGGTCACCTGGTGCTGATTTGGCAAACCTGCCGAAGTCTCAAAAGCCTGCAGCTGTTTTTAGCAGGCTGACGCGCCAACTGGGGTTTTATGTTCCCCTCCCCCTTCTCAGTACTTTATTCCCGAGCAAAGATACACTGAGGTTCTCGGTGAATGCCAATTGGCATTCGTACATTCTCTTGAAGCATACCACCAACAAACTTGCCCAGAGGAAATAGCGAGGGGTCCTTGGTGGTCCTTGGTTTTCTTACAGATGTTTCATTACCCAACTAGGGAACATCATCAGTGCTAGGAGGGATTGGGGTTTGTGGAGAGTGTCAGGGTAATGAAGATTTAAAGCTGACAAGCCGCTGTAAGGCTGTGGACCAGGATGAGTCAGCAGGGTTATTGACACTTTAAGAAGCTGTCTATATAAGGAAGGCCATTAGAGGGTGTGTGTGTGTGTCTCCCTCCCTCCCTCCCTCCCTCCCTCTCTCCCTCCTTGTGGATCTCTCTCCTCATGTTCCATCTGCATTGTAGCTCTCCATGTAGAGTTAAAGATTGCTTGCTTGCTTGGTATGTGCCTACCACATGTATATCCATATATAGAAGTCTTGTATATAAACCACGGTTTGTAATGACAAAACCTCTGTGTCCTGTATTTTACTCCTGGCAAAATACAGGTAGTAGTTACGCTGTAAACACACTGACAGAGAGTAGAGGAGAAGGAGGACTATGGGGTCTCTGAGCTTGGCTGTTTTCTTGCCGACATTTCACTACCCAACTAGAGAACATCATCAATGCTAGGAGGGAGTGGGGATTGTGGAGAGTAGAAGAGAAGAAGGACTATGGGGTCCTTGGTGCTCTCTTGGTTGTTTTCTTGCAGACATTTAATTACCAAACTATGAGTAGTGCGGTGGCCTAGAGGTGGAGCTCTCGTCTCACAACCAGGATGCTATGAGTTCGATCCTAGGTAGAGGCAGATATTTGTCTCTTTCACTGTGTGTATATCTGCTGAACAAAGCTCGGCTTTGACAACAGGAAGGGCATCCGGCCAGTAAACACTCAGCTCCATTCAGTTGCCAAGACTCCAACCCATAAGGGATTATGGGGCCATTAAAAGATGATGATTTCATTACCAAACTAGGTTACATCATCAGTGCTAGAAGGAAGGGGAGGAGGAGGAGGACAACGACTATGAGGTTCTTGGAGCTCTCTTAGTAGTTTTCTTGGAGATCTCTCATTACCCAAACTCCGGGAACATCCATCAGTGGAGAAACAGCAGAAAAGGGGGAGCAGGATATGGCAGCCTCTTTTCTGCAACCCCCGAGAGTCAATTGTTCCAGCCTAGCCGGGAGAATAAAAGATACCCTTGAGAGAATCCACACCAGCAGCAACCAGGGACCTGTAGTAAATTGATCAAGAGGCGCGTTTGACCTGAGAGCTGCCCGTTTAGAGAACGTATTACGGGCACGTTGTAGCAGCAAATCTAATAAAGGCACAGCATTGTCCTAAGGAGAGAAAAGGAACGTGTGGTGTCGCTTGATTTTTATCAGGAGGACCTCAAATTACTGTCTGCTGACCTGGAAAAATAACATGGGGGTGGGATTTTGGGAGGACCAGGCCGCTTCAGAGAACTCGTGGTTGATTTCCCTCCCCTCCCTCCCTCCCTCTTCCTTGACCGAATTACTGGCTGAGATTGTTTATTGAGTGAAGAGGCCAGCGTACAATGAGGTCGCCTTGGCAAATTATTCTGGAGCTTTTAAGGCCAGGAAACCTTCTTTCCACCAAGCCTGAAGGTTAAAAAGATTGTGAATGAGGTTGAATCAGGAGCAGGAAGTGTAGCCAGAAAGAAACACATGGAGGATTGGGGCATTTTGCCACTGGCGGCACGTTCTTTGTCATTGGAGATACCCATAAGAGATATCTGAGTGGCTTTTCGTTGCCCCAAAACTAGCTAGTTCTTCAAAAGGAAGTAAGGGGGAGGGATAGGAGCTGAGCTTCTCACCTTGGGGAACCTCAGGTTTTCTAAATCATGGTTTCTTAAGCAAGCCAAGATGGTTGGGATTATGTTGGAGAGCAACCATCCCAGTCAAGAGAAGAATTAGCCTGGACTCGGAACACTAGAAGTCGGCCACCCATGAATGCTCAAGAGCCTTATCTGGTGTTTTCCCAAACTGCCAGTCTGGGAAGATTCCTGTATTATAGACAGAGAACAATAAAGTAGCTAGTTTGAACTCTACCCAGCTGGGTCTGGTCGTTTGTGCCTGACATTTTATGTACCTTATATCAAGCCATGATGGCTCTGATTGTGGGCATGTCACTATTGCAAGGACCGGTCATAAAACTACTTTTTTCAGTCCCCTTCAGTCTTTGAACTTAACAAACAATTTTAAGTCAAGGACCACCCGCCCGTACATCTACGCTGAACGTTTTGTGGTTTAATCTCTCAGGAACTTCAGTCACAGCATGTGTGTTGGAGGTGTTTGCAGACAGTTGTGGATCCATCTTCACCTTCCCCCCCATCCCCCTTCCACTTCTTCTACTTTTTCAAGTGGATTCGGTGGGTATTATTATTATTATTATTATTTTCCCCCTCAGCCATTTTAACAAAAGTGTTCATCACTCAGTGGCTGGCCACAGTGTCAAGCGTTGACATGGT
>JAUDYJ010000014.1:7340134-7560156 GCA_030761175.1 Masticophis lateralis
TGGAGAAGGAGAAGAGGAGGGGGGGACTAGGGGGTCCTTGGTGCTATTTCAGCTTGGTTATTTTCTTGCAGATGTTCGATGACCCAACTAGGTAATATGACTCAGCCTTCCATCCTTCCGAGGTGGATAAAATGAGGACCCAAATTGTTGGGGGCAATAGGCTGACTCTGTAAACCACTTAAAGAGGGCTGTAAAAGCACGGTGAAGCGGTATATAAATCTAAGTGCTATTGCTATTAGTGCTAGAAGGAAAAGGGGTTTATGGAGAAGGAGAAGAGGAGGAGGAAGACTGTGGGGTCCTTGGTGCTCTCTCAGCTTGGTTGCTTTCTTGCAGATGTGTCATAACCCAACTAGGTAACATTATCCGTGCTAATCTGGGGAGATTCCTGTAAAATAGGCATATAACAACAAAGTAGCTAGTTTGAACTCTACACACATTAGCTCTGGTTGTTTGTGCTTGACAATTTCTCATTTGAGCCAAAAAAAACAAACAAAACCCAAACCCTTTGAAATGATGACCATGGACTTTTCAGAATACGGTATGCTTTTTGGTTGAAAAAGATCTAGAAGTTGTAGCTGGACAACTTCAGATTTGCCACAGACTTTTGCCCTTTGCTGTGAGGGAAGGTTTAGTGACCTAATAGTTTGTCTTCTCCTGATTTCTGCAACCCTGCTCTCTCTCTCTCTCTGCAAGGATCTCCTTCTCTTCCTGACGTTAGTCATGGTTAAGGTAAAGGTTCCCCTCGCACATATGTCCTAGTCATTCCTGACTCTAGGGGGCGGTGCTCATTTCCGTTTCAAAGCCGAAGAGCCAGCACTGTCCGAAGATGTCTCCGTGGTCATGTGGCCAGCATGACTCAATGCCAAAGGTGCATGGAACGCTGTCCCCTTCCCACCAAAGGTGATCCCTATTTTTCTTACTTGCATTTTTTTACATGCTTTTGAACTGCTAGGTTGGCAGAAGCTAGGACAAGTCACGGGAGCTCCCCCCGTTACATGGCACTTGGGATTCGAACCGCCGAACTGCTGACCTTTTGATCGACAAGCTCAGCATCTTAGCTGATGAGCCACTGCATCCCATTCCATCAAATGTTAGTAAACCCTTTAAATTTGAAAACGAGGAAGGCGAAGCTTCTCTTTGCGAGGGGGCCTTCCTCTCAGAGCTTCGGAGATTCAAAGGGAAGAGAAAGCAGACAGAGTGACATCAACCCTGCTGCAGGTATGAATTAAAGATGAGAACTTAATAAAACTTGAGTAGTAGGGGAAGGAGGAGGAGGATCAAAGCTGCAATATCTTCATTTCTGAGTCGACAGCTCCACCTTTGTTTTGGTAAGGTTTGCTTCGGGGGTTCTTTTAAAACAAAAGGATATGTGGTCCGTGAATCTCAAGTGCCCTCTGCTGGGTTGTACTGAAATAATGAAAAGGAATGCTCCAGAGTGACATTTCCAAAGGATATCTGGAATCTAATGATGGAGATGGAGAAGGAGAAAGAGAAGGAGAAGTAAAAGATGTTTTCATAATAATGGAGAAAGAGAAGGTGAAGGATAAAAGGTAAAGGTTCCCCTCACACACATGTGCTAGTTGTTCCTGACTCTAGGGGGCGGTGCTCATCTCCATTTCAAAGCCGAAGAGCCAGCGCTGTCCGAAGAGGTCTCCGTGGTCATGTGGCCGGCATGACTCAACGCCAAAGGCACACAGAACATTGTTCCCTTCCCACCAAAGTGGTCCCTATTTTTCTACTTGCATTTTTTACCTGCTTTTGAACTGCTAGGTTGGCAGAAGCTGGGACAAGTCACGGGAGCTCACCCCGTTACACGGCACTAGGGATTCAAACAGCTGAACTGCCAACCTTTGGATCGACAAGCTCGGCGTCTTAGCCAGTGAGCCACCCTGTCCCTAGGTGAAGGATATTTCTTAATAATAATGGAGAAGAAGGAGGTGGAGATGTTTTCATAATAATGGAGAACGAGAAGGCAAAGGATATTTGTTCATCATAATGGAGAAGGTGGAGGAGGAGGATTCAGAGGAGGAGGTGGAGGTGGAGGTGGAGGAGGAGAAGGAAAAGCCAAAGGAGAAGGAGTAGTAGACTGAGGCCAGCAGGATCTGTCACTGTCAATTGATAGATGCAATCAATTCATGAGGGGTCCTTGGTTGTTTTCTTGCAGTTATTCGTTACCCAAACTTGGTAACATCCTCGGTGCTAGATAACTGATGATGTTACCTAGTTTGAGTAATGAAACATCTGCAAAAAAGCAACCAAGCTCAGAGAGCACCAAGGACCCCCTTATTTCAACTCAGAACTACGAATGTTCTCCTTTATTGGTAGTCACTTTACGCATGGCCAAGACTTGCAGAATTGAGAAAGAGGAGGAGGAGGAGGAGGAAGACGGCGACATGGTGTTGATGTTGGTGGAGGAGGAGGAGGAGGAGAACGTCGACGATGTCGATGTCAACGTGGTATTGGTGTTGACGACAACAAAGTGGTGGTGGAGGAGGCGGGTTGTCCTCATGATTCTCTAAGTAGTTTTTTCTACAGAATGCCTGCTGGTGCTATTTCTAGAAAGGACATGATTTAATAATACATTATCTGGAACTAGAGATTGCACCTTGAAGAAGGACAGGTTGGCGGAACACTCCCGAGTTGTTTAAAAGGGTGCAATCATGAGCAGATGTGCAAAATCCTAAACAACATGGAAGCCTTCTGATCCAGTGGGCCCATCCTTATAACCCTAAGTTTTATACACTGCTGTTCCTTGTGGAAGAGTCCCAGAGTTGGGTTGAGAGACAACCCAACTGTTTACCGCAGAGGTCTTCAAATTTGGCAGCTTTAAGACTTGTGGACTTCAACTCCCAAAATTCTGAGAGCTGAAGTCCACAAGTCTTAAAGTTGCCATGTTTGGGGACCCTTGGTTCACCGGATTGCAAGTATTTGAAGGATCTTCCTCTGTTAGAAGACACGATAAGCCTATCATCTGTTGCTCTTCTGAGGTAGCAAACGAATCTTCACAGAAAGGAGATATTTAAACATTTTAATTAAATATTAGGAAGTCTCTCCCCCTCCCCCCAGTACAGCTGTGAAAATAAGGGACATAATTATGACGTACAATATCATGTATTGAAAAGAAACTATGCTGTATGGATTACAAGCATAATGGTTATGATCAAGCTGTATAACAGGATGCATATTTAAAAAGAACCGGATACTATTCTGTCCCCATCGCACGCACGCACGCACTCACACACACAAACAGACAGCCAGGAGTTAATGAATCAAACAGTCAGGAATTCCTTTAAGATAACAGGCTTGGCAGCGAACTATGAACTGCCTGCCAAAAGATTTTACTCACTAAGGGAGGTTTTTCCTCCTCAATCCAATATACCAAATTAATTCCACAAAGCAAAGAATTGTCCAAGTCCAGTCCAAAGAAATCCAAAAAGAGCTTCTGACAGGGTTCTAGAAACACGATATGAGTTCCGAGCGTTTCACTTTGTCCGTCACAATGCCTGAATAGCCAAAACACACCCTTTTATCCCTCATGGGATGTAGTCCAGTGACTCAGCTCAATCTCTGGCCCGCCCATGCCTCTTTCTCTGCTGCGTGCGCTTATCCTTCCGACGCTGCCTGGGATCCAGCCAAAACTCATCCCCATCTCTCTATATCTGCGGCTGCTCTGAAGTGCCTTGCTCCTGGCATATCTCTTGGCCTTCGGAGGACACCTGAGGCATTGCCAGAGAGGAGCGTCCTGGAGAGGAAGGCCTTGCCAAATCCTCTCCTTCACCTTCTGAGTCCTCTCCCTCTGATAAGACAGGCTCGGGGGTCCCTTCCAGGTCATTCCTTTCTTGGCATTCTTAATACATTCAGACTGCCGTCTCCTTCTCTGGTGCCTGCATGTTCTAGCTCTAATGGGTTTTTTGTACCGTCAGAAGGACCCTGATTGATTTCAAGTGAAGCAAAAAATAATTCCACCTCCATTTCAGGTGGAACAGAATGAAAGCATGCTTTAAAACCAGAGAGAGGGGAAAGGAGGAATAATTCCCCAATTCTCCCTTCGTTTAAAGTTGTTTTTTTTAAAGGTTCCTTGACAAGGAAGGAGGCTGATGAATAAAAAGAAACGTAACCTTAGTTTTTCCATTCGCTCTCAATTTCCAGAAAAGGTTTGTTTGGGGGGAAGGGCTATAAATGTTTGTAAAGGTAAAGGTTCCCCTCACACATATGTGCTAGTTGTTCCCAACTCTAGGGGGCAACCGAAGAGCCAGCACTTTTTGAAGACATCTCTGCGGTCATGTGGCCGGCATGACTCAATGCCAAAGGCACATGGAACGCTGTTCCTTTCCCACCAAAGGGGGTCCCTATTTTTTTTACTTGCATTTTTTACTTGCTTTCGAACTGCTAGGTTGGCAGAAGCTGGGACAAGTAACGGGAGCTCACCCTGTTACGCGGCTCTAGGGAATTCTAAGGTTTCACACCAGGCAAAGAACAGTCTGATAAAAATTACTCCAATGTACTCAGCTAGGTAGCTACAATAGAATGGACTATCCAGATTGTTCTCCCATTCATTCAGTCTTTCATCCTTTTGTTGTTTCATTTGGTCATTCATTCATTCATTCGTTCGCTCTCTCTCACATCCCAGCTATCCCTCCCTTCCCTTTCCTACCCTTTTCTTCCTCTCTTTCTTACCTTCCCTTCCTTCCTCTCTCTTTTCCTTCCCTTCCCCTTTCTTCCTCTCTTTCCCTTCCTTCCTTCCTTCCTTCCTTCCTCCCTCCCTCCCGCTCACTCTCCCTCCCTCCTTTCCCACCTGGTGGGTGCTATCCAGGGGTGAAATCCAACAGGTTCTGACAGGTTCTGGAGAACCGGTAGCGGAAATTTTGACTAGTTCGGAGAACCGGCAAATACCTCTGGCTAGCCCGAGGGTGAGGTGGGAATGGGTATTTTGCAGTAACCTTCCCCTGGAGTGGGGAGGGAATGGGGATTTTACAGTATCCTTCCCCTGGATTGGGGAGGAAATGGGGATTTTGCGGTAACCTGCCCCCGGATTGGGGAGGGAATGGAGATTTTACAGTATCCTTCCCCTGGATTGGGGTGGAAATGGAGATTTTACAGTATCCTTCCCCTGCCACACCCACCAAGCCACACCCACAGAACCGGTAGTAAAAATATTCGAAATCCACCACTGCCTTGCAGCCTTACTAACATCCCCAGCTTCCAAAATGTAAATCTCTCTCTCTCCCCCCCCCACTCTTCCTCAGGGCCCTGGCTGCCGCCAGATAGTGAAGTGTTTAAGCACATTTTTAATGGGAAGGTTTTCCTTGTCAAGACTACTTAGCTGGCAGTTAAAACAAGTCACTTAAGCCCTTCCAGTCGGCTGATGATGTTTATTCGGAAGGTGGCTTGTCTCTCCTGGAAGCAAAACTATTAATATGCTAAGTAAGCCCTGTTGCTCTTGAGCTTAATTCTGATGCAAATAAGTTTTTTTAAAAAAATCAGCCTCTCCTAAGGAGCATCAGAAGGGCTTTTTATGGCTTTTTCATCTCCTCTTCTTATTTATTTATTTATTTATTTAAATTTATATACCGCCCTTCTCCTAGTGGACTCAGGGCGGTGTACAGCCAAGAATAAAAAACACTCCAATACAAAATTTAAAATATTAATAAAAGAATTAAATAATTTTGGCCCAATAAATTTAAAAACCCAATAGGCAATTAAAATTTAAAACCCATAAAACTTTAAGCTTAAAAAAGAGAGGGGGGGGGGTTACGCCAGCCCAGCTTGACGAAATAAAAAAGTTTTTAGGGCACGGCGGAAAGCCCGGAGATCGGGTATCGTACGGATCTCCGGGGGCAAATCGTTCCAGAGGGCTGGTGCTGCCACAGAGAAGGCTCTCCCCCTGGGTGTCGCCAGCCGACATTGTCTGGCCGACGGCACCCCGAGGAGTCCCTCTCTGTGGGAGCGAACTGGCCGGTGGGAGGCTATTGGTGGCAGAAGGCGGTCCCGCAAGTACCCAGGCCCTATGCCATGGAGCGCTTTAAAGGTGGTCACTAACACCTTGAAGCGCACCCGGAAGACCACCGGAAGCCAATGCAGCTCACGCAGGAGAGGTGTCACATGGGAGCGCCCCCTTGCTCCCATAATCCCCCGCGCGGCCGCATTCTGCACCAGTTGGAGCCTCCGGGTGCACCTCAAGGGGAGCCCCATGTAGAGAGCATTGCAGTAGTCCAGGCGGGAAATGACGAGTGCCTGAGTGACTGTGCGTACGGAATCCCGATCTAGATAGGGACGCAACTGGCGTATCAGGCGAGCCTGATAAAAAGCCCCCCTGGCCACGGCCGTCACATGCTCCTCCAAAGACAGCCGTGCATCCAGGAGGACGCCCAAGTTGCGAGCCCTATCCGTGGGGGCCAATGACTCGCCCCCAATGGTCAGTGATGGAGTCAACTGGCCATATCGGGATGCCGGAAGCCACAGCCACTCGGTCTTGGAGGGGTTGAGTTGGAGCCTGTTGCCCCCCATCCAGATCCGCACGGCCTCCAGGCATCGGGACATCACTTCCACGGCATCGTTGGGGTGGCCTGGGGTGGAGAAGTACAGCTGAGTGTCATCAGCGTACTGATGGAACTTCACCCCAAAGCCACGGATGATCTCGCCCAGCGGCTTCACATAGATGTTGAACAGAAGGGGCGAAAGGACCGACCCTTGCGGCACTCCACAAGAGAGACGCCTCGGGGTCGACCTCTGCCCCCCTGCCAACACCGTCTGCGACCGGTCGGAGAGATAGGAGGAGAACCACCGCAAAACGGTGCCCCCCACTCCCAACCCCTCCAGCCGGCGCAGCATGATACCATGGTCGATGGTATCAAAAGCCGCTGAGAGATCTAACAGGACCAGGATAGAGGAGCAACCCCTATCCCGAGCCCTCCAGAGATCATCCACCAACGCGACCAATGCCGTTTCCGTGCTGTACCCGGGCCTGAAGCCGGACTGGAGCGGATCCAGATAGACAGCTTCATCCAGATACCCAGGAAGCTGATGCGCCACCACACTCTCAACAACCTTCGCCAAGAAGGGAAGGTTGGAGACTGGACGATAATTAGCCAAAATAGCTGGGTCCAGAGAAGGCTTCTTGAGGAGGGGCCTCACCACCGCCTCTTTCAAGGCAACTGGCAAGACACCCTCACTCAAAGAAGCATTAATAATCCTCTGGAGCCAGCCTCGTGTAACCTCCTGGGAGGCCAGCACCAACCAGGAGGGACACGGGTCCAATAAACATGTGGTCGCGTTCAGCCGCCTGAGTATTCTGTCCACGTCCTCGGGAGCAACAGGATCAAACTCCTCCCAGATGACATCCTCAAGACCGGCCTCCATCATCCCACCTGTATCTACCCAGTTGGAGACCAGACCATCCCGAATCTGAGTGATTTTATCGTGCAGAAACTGAACAAAATCCTCAGCACGACCCTGCAAGACCCTGCAAGACCCTGCAAGACTCTTGAAGACTTTCCTGCTGTTAGAGTAACCTCATTTCGGATTCCGCTTACGGACCTCGTGTTGCTTTCCCTTTTTTTTTTTTTGGTGAAAGCTGCCCCTTCCCATTTACCCACACTTTTAACAGTTTATGCCTCCCTATTAATAAGGACCACCGCTTCTGTAAAATGGCAACTGGAGACCTTCTGGTGGTTTCGTGGTGAGTTAAATGCAGGTAACGGAGCTTGGAACGCTTCTGCCAGCTTGCATCGTGTTTCTTCTCCATGTTCCACAGTTGCTTTTGTTGGAAGAAATATCCATCTGGCTCAGTTCCAAGCAGGGAGAAAGACACTGGAAATATGGCGGCTGATTGGATAAATGGTTTAATGATGAAGCAGAGTCATCAAGCAAGTGTGATTCTGGGTAGCTGACCACGTGGAGTTGAGAGTGAGAGGCTTTTATACCTTCTCTTGGGCTCTGCACTTGAGCTTCCTGTTCCTGTGCAAGAACATGTATTCTGTTGACTGTTGTAGGGGGTCATGGCTGCCTCTGTAGGTTGTCTGAGCTAAGTTTGGTTGAAGTCTGGAGGGTGATGCAGTGTCCCCAGGAGATTGTGCAATGTGGTGAGCTCTGCTGCTAGAGCAGGGATCAGCAACCTGTGGCTCTGGAGCCGCATGTGGCTCTTTCATCCCTCTGCTGCAGCTCCGTGTTGCTGGTTAGCTCCACAATTGTTAGGATTCCACAATTGTTAGGGTAGAGGAAAAAGGACGCTGCACTAGGAAAAGACTCTATGGTGGGGGAACCAGACATTCGGTCGGCTCCAGAATTGAACGGGGGGCTTCCGGTTAGGACCTTTGTGGCTCTTTGAATGTTTAAGGTTGCTGACCCCTGTGGTAGAGGGTTATTCCTATTATGTCCTGAGGGGTCATGTTTCAATCCCATCATCCTGGATCTGGAGGTCTTTTGTTTTGTAGATAGGCTAGCCCAATCTTTCTCAATGGGCACAAAATATCTGCTGGGGGCTATTAAGAAAGAGTTGGGGGGCTGCTTTCTGTCTCCAAGAGCATGTTTTTCTATGTCTCCTTTAGGGAAATATAATATTCTGCCTTTTTAATATTTTGTAAAATATTTCATTCTTCTGGGTGGGGTGGGTTCCCACACTTTGTAGTTCTTCAGAAGTACAGAGGCCCTTTTTTTGAGTAGGGTCCAACACAATTGACCCTGCTATGTCCCTACTGCAAGTGTTGTTGATGGACATCTAATAAACGCCCTGAAGATGCTCACAATTTTTAGGCATCTTCTTGTAGGAATAGCATCCTTGGGGTGCTGGTGACTTCCTTCCTTGGGGCCCTGACAGCTGCCTCTAATTTTCATTAAGATGCTTTCAATTAAAATTTAATTAAAAACTGAGACGGAGAGTTGGCTTGATGCAAAGCAAAGCACCAACCTTGAACATTACCCTTATTTCAAGGAATGTCTCTGGGTCACTCACGATGTCTTCTGAACATCCGTAAAGAATAAAATGGATGGATAGTTGCAGCCCAATATATATGAAAGAGGCTTCCTTGAGGACGTCTTCTTGACCTCTTAATTGCTTAGAACAAGAACGCATTTTGTAGAAGAAGAGCAGACAGAGCTGGAGGGTGGCGTTAAGCAAGTAATCAGCCTAGAATCGTTACATTCCTGCAAATGGTCTGAAACTAATCCTTCTTGAATTCCGCTGACCTTTATCTGGTGCCAATTTAGTATGACTAGATTATTATGCCTAGGCTTGAGCAATAAATCTTCTTCACTGCAGCTTTTCCTGTGATCCTAATTCTTTGCATCTGACATATTAAGAGCAACCTGGAAAATCTATTTGATCCTCGCTTCAGTTTTCAAACTTTGGGTGAAGATGGATGGAATGCAGTAATCTTACTGCGTGTAAAGACACATAACCACGGTTGTCTGGATTAAATAGGTCTGTATCCAAATGGGGAAGAATACGGAGAATTGTCTATGGAGATTCTCAGTCATCCAGGACATGGTTGTCCCAAAGGTGCTTTTTCAAGAGGCAGCTGGACTTTCTGATTTTTCTTTGAAGACGCTGAAGAGCTGAAGACGTTTCTTGGATGAGAAGTGAAAGTGTCTTCAAAGAAACCGAGTGCCGAAAAGGTCGTGCAGAAACATCGCTCTCGTGCTCGTCAGGGCCTCGCTCCGGAAAAGCCGAACTTCTGGGTTCTAGCACGCATGTATGCCTGACAATTAGCCTGCCGGTGTGCATGCGCATGCCAGTTTTTGACACTGCCACACGCGTGAAGGGATCGTGCTCTGGAAAAGCCAAACGGCTGGGTTCTGGCATGCATGCACACCCGACAATCAGCTGGCCTTGCGCACACTGATTTTTGGCACAGCCGCACGCGTGAAGGACAGCTGATCGTTGCACATGCTCATGCGCACCAGAAACCCAGAAAACAAACAGGCAAAGCTGCGCATGCCGGGCGACATGGCTTCGCGTGCCACTTTGAGCACATGTGCCGTAGGTTCGCCATCACTGCATTATAAGTTTGCAATATTAGAGTTTCTAAGAACTGGGAATTGCCAGAATTGTTCTTTGGTAGAACAGTTTCCAGCACCTTGATGGTAGGTATCTACAAATAGTGCATTACGATTTCACATCCCAGTTCCATGTCTTCATTGAACAAAGGGGAACAATCAGTTGCATTTATGTTTTTAAAAAATAACATAAAATAAAAATTGGTTGTGCTGGCTTCAATTTCAAACCGGGCAGAATTTTGTCCTTAGCAGTTGGAAGTCAGAGTATTTGTTCAGTCTAGTTGTCTATTAATACATGGTGGGAAAGAGGATGGGGGGGAAGCTAATTCTGACCATCTGCCTCATTTATTGTCTTTTACCAAATGCTATTACAATAGCTAACTAAAATAACAACTTCCAGTTTCCAGTTTATGAAAGCCAAACTCCGAGCTTAATTCTTCCTTCTCGTCTTTCCCCCCCCCCCTCATTTTCCTAAGTTTTCATTTTAAACCATCACCAGAACAAAAATGGTTTTAAGGTGGGATACAGTTAAGCAGGCTGTTGTACAATAGCTACGGTAAGTTTTGGGTTTGGTAAACGCAGAGATGGTTGCTTTCATCCATTTGCAAAATTTGAAACAACCTACAACAAAAATGCCTTGGTAAGGCCACACTTGGAATACTGCATTATTCAGTTTTGGTCGCCACGATGTAAAAAAGATGTGGAGACTCTAGAAAGAGTGCAGACAGTGAGAACCATTAATCAGTGGAACAACTTGTCTCCAGAAGTTGTGAATGCTCCAACACTGGAAGTTTTTAAGAAGATGCTGGATAACCATTTGTCTGAATTGGTGTAGGGTTTCCTGCCTAAGCAGGGGGTTGGACTAGAAGACCTCCAAGGTCCCTTGCAACTCCTATTCTAATTCTATTCTATTCTATTCTATTCTATTCTATTCTATTCTATTCTATTCTATTCTATTCTATTCTATTCTATTCTATTCTATTCTACTCTACTCTACTCTACTCTACTCTACTCTACTCTACTCTATGTTCTGTTCTGTTCTGTTCTGTTCTGTTCTACTCTACTCTACTCTACTCTACTCTACTCTACTCTACTCTACTCTACTCTACTCTATGTTCTGTTCCGTTCCGTTCCGTTCCGTTCCATTCCATTCTTACTCTACTCTATTCTAAAATTGTTTCTGAAATGGATTTCCTCAGATGCACCAACCAAAGCAAAACTTTAAGCTGATCGAGGGGGTCCTTGGTGCTTTCTGAGCTTGGTGGTTTTGTTGCAGACGTCTCATTAGCCAAACTAGGCAACATCATCAGTGCTAGTCAGTGCTACTCACCAGCACTGATGATGTTACCTAGTTTGGGTAATGAAATGTCCTGAACAAAACAACCATACTCAGCACCAAGGATCCCTCCCTGAGAAAGCTCCAAGCTCCAGGAAGAAGCTCTCCTTTACAATAAAGCAATTTGAACCTGTTGCAGTTACAACCTTAGGACTCCATAGTCCTCCTCCTCCTCCTCTTCCACACAAACCCAACTAACCTCCCACTGATGATTACCTAGTTTGGATAATGAAAGAGCTGCAAGGAACCCATCAAGCCCACAGAGTACCTAGGACCGGGATGGCGAACCTATGGCACGCGTGCCACAGGTGGCACTCGGAGCCATATCTGTGGGCACGCAAGTCTTGCCCTAGCTCAGCTCCAGCGCGCCAGCTGATTTTCGGGCCTTCTGGCCCTTTGCGCCTTCCAGAGGGCATCCAGAGAGGACGAGGAAGGCTGTTTTTACCCTCCCCAGGGTCCAAAAAAGCCTCTGGAGCCTGGGGAGGATGACAAATGGGCCTACTGGGCCCACCGGTAACTTTTTTGCCATCTTGCCAAAAGTGGGGGGAGCACGGGGGTTGTGCATGCAAGGGCTCAGGGAGGGCCGTTATGGGTGTGGGCACGCGCGTGTGCGATCCCCCCATGCTTTTGGCACGGGACGGCAAAAAGGTTAGCCATCACAGTCCCTTCCTTCCTTCCTTCCTTCCTTCCTTCCTTCCTTCCTTCTTCTCTTCCCTTCCCACTTTTCTTTTCCTCTTCCTCTCCATAAATTCCACTCCTTTTAAGCACTGATAATTTAATTTAATTTAATTTAATTTAATTTAATTTAATTTAATTTAATTTAATTTTTAATTTAATTTAATTTAATTTAATTTAATTTAATTTAATTTAATTTAATTTAATTTAATTTAATTTAATAATTTAATTTAATTTAATTTAATAATTTAATTTAATTTAATTTAATAATTTAATTTAATTTAATTTAATAATTTAATTTAATTTAATTTAATTTAATTTTTAATTTAATTTTCATATTCCTATGCTGCCCAACTCCCAAGGGACTCTGGGTGGCTTACAACAATGATGTTCCAAAGTTGGGTCATGAAACTTCTGCAAGAAAGCAACCAAGCTCAGAGAGCCCCAAGGACCTTCTCATTTCAACCCTGAGCCACATATAGTCTCCTTTATTGATTAGGCAGATTATGAAATTGATGATGGGATATCAAATGGAAAGCTTGTACCCCACTTCCTTATTCAGGTGCTTTTGTTTATCAGAACAAAATCATTCCTTCATTCCTCTGGCTTTTGCTGGGAATTCTAATTTATATACCTGTACTCATTTCCAAATATTTGCCCGTCCATCAAGTCCTTCCCAAGGACCTGGGATAGGCAGATGTTGCTGGTGTTAAAGCTATCATTACAGCCAGTTCTAGGTAAAGCTGCCTTTTGCAATTGACCAATGATTATTTTTGTCGATGCTGGTGGCATTATTATTGTTATTTGCATAGTCAGTCAGATGTTTAGACTGGATTTAGGCATCTTTACTGACCTATCAAGTCCTTCCCAAAGACCTGGGGTAGGCAGATGTTGCCGTTTGTTGGTTTTCAAGGTGTTGTCGTAGAATGTAAGCTGTTCCAAGTAAAGCTGCCTTTTGTAATTGACTGACGGCAAATTTGTCAGTGCTGATGGTGTTCAAATGGTGCTCCTGTTGTTATTCGTTAAATGTCTGTGCTTTAAACCTTTCCTCCCGTTGGTTCAAGTTGTCGCCAGGTTCTTAGCTTTAACTTGAAAGTTTCCAAAGGTTAACTATGATTAGCTCAGAGGAAGAACTAGCATCAGGATTAAAGTGGCAGAGCAAAGAGATCTCTATTATGCATCTTAATTGGTCATCAACAATTTCTAGATGGTGTTCAGCTCACTAAAAGGGTATTAGACATTTGTAACAGCCAATTTTGGAAATGGAGTAGGAGTTAATTCTTACGCTTTTAAGGAGCCCACCAGGAAACATTAAAAATGTTGCTGGATTGCTTTGATATTTACACCTGTAATGTGTTAAATGGCCTTATTGACGAAGAGAATCATCCCTTCAAAGAGCCAGCTTGGCTTGCTGTTTTGGACCACTTCCAGGTTCTCTTGAAAAGAATGACCAAAAAGTGTCCAATTTATCATAGAAAGCACCAGGCCTAAGTGTCTCCCGTGTAATTGAGAGATTGCGTATGCTTTTATCCCGGAAGACCCAGCTTTCAGGTGTGTCCTCTATGTGAACAGGTTTTTTAATGTGTGTGTGTGTGTGTGTGTGTGTGTGTGTGTGTGTGTGTGTGTGTATATACACATACATACATACATACATACATATATACATATATACCTATACATATACATGTTTTCTGAGGTTTTCGCGGGTGTTTGTATGTAGGTCTTTGGTTATTCAGGTCTTCTCCCGCGTAGAATTGGAAGTATCTTGGCGACGTTTCGACGACGTCTCATTCGTCATCTTCAGGCTGGTGTTCTCGGCTTCGTGCTTCCAGGAGCAACGTCGAAACATCGCCAAGATACTTCCAATTCTACGCAGGAGAAGACCCGAATAACCAAAGACCTACATACATATACATATACATATACATATACATATACATATACATATACATATACATATACATATACATATACATATACATATACATATACATGTTTGAAATGGAGCTTGATTAAAACTAGGATGGCCCTGCCAAAGAGCTACGATTAAAGAAAGTTTGTTATTCCCTCTCACCATTCTGTTGCAAAAGCAGAATGACTGATTTATATTGATCTGATTAGTTAATATTTCACCAGTAGTGATAAGATTAGCCCATGGAAATGGCCTTGAGGTACTTTTCTTTCTCTTTCTTTCTTTCTTTCTTTCTTTCTTTCTTTCTTTCTTTCTTTCTTTCTTTCTTTTTTATTTTCTCCCCCCCTTCTTTTCTCTTTCCTTCCTCCCTCCCCCATCAACTTTCTTAAACATTCAAATTAAACAACCTGTAAGTCTCTTTATATCAGCAGGCATGATATATTTATGCAGTTGATACTCTGAGCTTTTTAAACATACACACACACACACACATCTGTTTGTTTTAATTCCATTGTTAATTCACCTGCTTCTGCACATTCTAGCACCATTTTTATGATCATCGTATTTGATGGAGCAAATCTTTGTTTCCAATTTTGTGCAAATGAAATTCTGGTGGTCGTAATTATGTGAAATATAAGGTAATAAATTTCTTTCCTAATCTTTTCTTTTATAATTCCCAATAAAAATAGTTCGGGTTTCATAGCAATTTTCCCCCCAGTCATTTCCTCTAACCATTTTTGGATTTTTAACCAATATGCCTTTGCTTTGGGGCATGTCCACCACATGTGGAAATATGTCCCATGTTGATGATTGCATTTCCAGTAATTTGGTGCATTTTTGGGGGATATCTTGGCCAATCTCGCCAGGGGTAAATGCCACCTATAAAACATTCTGTAAATATTTTCTTTATATTTCTCTGCTGTAATACAACTCTGTCTCTCAAACCCCCTGCGAAAGAAAAGATGGGGGGAGGGAGAGATTGTGTTGCCTTTCAGTATCCTTTGCTCCTTTGGGAATGGCATCCTTGCTGATAAAAATGTAGTTTATTGCAAAGATTAGAGGAAATATGGGTTGCTGGTGCAGTAATTAGTTGTGGCAAGCCCTAGAAATGTAAAGCTTTATAAATAGGACAAACTCACTCAGCAGTCTCTCCTCCCCCTCCCCACTTCTCTCCTTTTTCAATCCCTCTTCAGCTCTAGGATAAGTGGAATTGAACATTATTCCATCAGGGAATTGTCAAACGCCAGGGAAATCAGAGATTCAGGCAGTTCAGATGAGTGCAGTAGTCTTTGGCTTACAACGGTTCATTTAGTGATTGTTCAAATTTACAACGGCACTGAAAAATGTGACTTAGGACCATTTTTCACACTTACAGCATACACGTGATCAAAATTCTGACGCTTGGTAACTGACTCATATTTGTGATGATTGGAGTGTTCCTGGGAGTCATGTGACCTTCTGACAAGCAAAGTCGACGAAGGAGCAAGATTCATTTAACCACCGTGTTACTAAACAATGGCAGTGATTTGCTTAACGGTGGCAAGAAAGGTCGTAAAAGGGGGGCAAAGTTCACTTAACAAACATCTAACTTAGCCACAGAAATTTTGGGCTGCATTGTGGTCGTAATTGTGTATACTACCTGTATAAATATTCGTTGCCAGACTTAAGCTCTCTACAAGAATCTGGCCAACTGACAGTCAAATGGAAATGAGCGGGAGATAAGAAAGACATTCAAGGTGGGCTGGACTTAGATCTCTTGCCGGTGCACAGGAACTCATGACCAATGACACTTTTCACACACACACACACGCACACACCATATTGGTCCAAAGGGAGAAACTGGCAGGACAACAACATGGTAAAAACGGAGATGCACCTCAGGGAAGTTCAGCCACAAATTCCAGCTCCTGAATGAGCCCATCAGGGTGCCTTTAAAGGCGAAGCTCAAAGATGATCAAAGATGATCTTCAACCCAGTCATACCTTCCTTCCTTCCTTCCTTCCTTCCCTCATCTTTCTTTCTTTCCTTTCTTTTTCTTTCTTCCCCCCTCCCCCTCCCTCCTCTTTCTTTCTTTCTTTCTTTCTTTCTTTCTTTCTTTCTTTCTTTCTTTCTTTCTTTCTTTCTTTCTTTCTTTCTTTCTTTCTTTCCTTCCTTCCCTCCCTCCCTCCCTCCCTCCCTCCCTCCCTCCCTCTCTCTCTTTCTTTCTTTCTTTCTTTCTTTCTTTCTTTCTACATATTGCAGGAATAGTTTAATACAGGGGTGGGATTCACATACCTTTGCTACCGATTTGCAAATGTGAGCACACGCGCCACCGTCTGCGCATGCACAGAGCTTCCAAAACGGGACGTGATGACGTCCGGGTGGGTGGGCAGAGCCTCCCACAGCCACCGCTACCGTTTCGCCTGAACCGGATAGAACTGGCTGAATACCACCACTGGTTTAATATTGTCCTTCTTCAAGATAATTCTGTTTTTGATTCCTCAGTTTAATTTGCAGCCTCCGCATTTTTCAAGCGGCTTCTCATTCAGGAGTGAATCTGGGCCAAGCATTGTTTCCAAAATCTGAGACTGCTATACAGGCAGTCCTCAACTTAATAACCACAATCGAGCCCTCCCCTCTTCCAAAAACCCCTGTTGCTAAATGAGACATTCGTTAAGTGAATTTTGCTGCCATTTCATGATCTGTCTTGCTACAGCTATTAAGCGAAATCACGGCAAGTTGTTAAATCAGTGACTCGGGTTGTTAAGTGAACCTGCCCCCCCCCCCATTGACTTTGCTTTGCAAAAGGGGGATCCCAGGATCCCAGAAACACTACAGTCGTCACAAATACGAGTCAGTTACCCAGCGTCAGGAGGATTTTGATGACGTGACCACCACAGGAATGCTGTGAATGTGAAAAACGGTCCTAGGTCACCTTTTTTAGTGCTGTTGGAACTTTGAATGGTCTCTAAATGAACTGTTGTAAATCAAGGACGACCTGTAATTAGCTTTTTAAGCCGAGAGCTCCTTAAACCAGAAGAAAGCAGATATCCCGATCCTGAGGGACCTATTCATTTTGTTCCACGTCTTTTTTTTTTTTAAACCCCCAGCCTCTTCACCCGTGCACGCTGCGTTTTAGCACACTTTTGTTTCATTAAAACTCCCATTTTTAATTGCTCTACTTCCACAGGCCGCTTGTTTTTATGGCTTCGGAGAGCTACCCTTTCTTTTATCCGAGCTAAATTTAACTCAGCGCTGATAACCCCAGCAAACATCATTAAAAGCTCTGTGCGTTGTTTATTTTAAAAATAAATAAATAAGTTGACAAAGCCCTTCCCGTAAATTTCTGGCTTTAAAAACACCACCACCACCAAATGAGCGGCGGCAAAAAGAAAAAAAAAAAGACATTAAATTCCATCTGCTCTCTCTCTCCTCGCAATCTTTAGTGGAAGTGAGACCTAGGATGCTTAGAAAATTTTGCCCGAGGCAGACGGGATTTCTTTCACATTTATAGCTTCAATAGATCTTAGGCCCTGTGCGAGCAATGGTATTCCCCAAGACACTTTATGGAAGGCTGGGCTTCGAAGAAGTAGGTTGGGAAAGTATAGATCCGTGATGGCAAACCTATGGCATCCATGCCACAGGTGGCACACAGGGTCCTTTCCAGCTGAGCTCCACTGCGCATGCGCACAGGCCTCCCACCGGCCAGCTGATTTTTGGGTCTCTGCCGTGCATGTGCCGGGGGTCGGAAGATACGCGCACATGCATAGAGGTGGGAGAATGCAAGGGGTCATGCACGCATGCGCAGGTGGGCGGGGCACACGGGGCGGGGGTCATTTTTCGGCACGCGACAGCAAAAAGCCATCGCTGGTATAGATGCTTTTGAACTTGGGTGGATAAACAGCGATGGTTTTTTAATTTTTTTTTAATCCTATCAGTTTACCTATTGGAAATCCAGCATCTGTCACCCTTCCACCCCCTCCCAAAAAAGATTCTCCACTTCCATCTTCCAAGTTTGCAATAAACTACGTTGTAATCTAGGACAGGGGTCTCCAACCTTGGCCACTTTAAGCCTGGAGGACTTCAACTCCCAGAATTCCCCAGCTGGCTGAGGAATTCTGGGACTTGAAGTCCTCCAGGCTTAAAGTGGCCAAGGTTGGAGACCCCTAATTTAGGATCCCCTGTCATTGCATACCACAAGCTTTAGACGTGAAATGGTCAGAGGCAGCTGTGTAACTGTATTCTTTTTCTCTCTTGCTTCTTGGCTAAGCTTTCTATGTGCAAGTTGGCCTTGCACATTATTTGGGTCTCAGGATGCAAACACCTAGCGATAAAAAGTGGTTTATGGCCTCCCCGTATAAACAGTCAGAATGGCAATTATAGCTGGTAGATTGGGTGCACTGAACAAGAAGTGCCAAAGAGGAGGTTGGTTTCAAAGGATTGTCAGGCTGTGGGTTTTCCTCTTAGTTGTAAAAAGTATGACTTGGGTGGTAGTACATGTGCCAAGAAATGATTTGAAGAGGTGCTGGAGATTTCTGTGTTTATCCTGAAAGGATTCTGTCATTTTTCAGGATTCCAAGTTACCTAGAAATAAACAGTAAAAATTGTATTCTTTGTAATGAATGAGGTCCTTAAGGCCTGCCTGCCCCTCCCTCTCTCCTTCTTTCTTTCTTTCTTTCTTTCTTTCTTTCTTTCTTTCTTTCTTTCTTTCTTTCTTTCTTTCTTTCTTTCTTTCTTTCTTTCTTTCTTTCTTTCTTTCTTTCTTTCCATTCGATGTTTCCTTCCACCCTAAAATCAGCTTGGTTGTCTATTCATTTCGCAGCACAATTGGATGGCATTGTGGGGTTATACTTTTATAGTTTGAATGAATTGTGGAATTTTTAGATGTAATGTTGGAACACAGCATGTATTTTAATGTATGTAGACTAGAAAGCAAAATACGATAGATAGATAGATAGATAGATAGATAGATAGATAGATAGATAGATAGATAGATAGATAGGCAGGCAGGCAGGCAGGCAGGCAGGCAGGCAGGCAGGCAGGCAGGCAGGCAAGATAGATTGACAGACAGACAGACAGACAGACACAGTAAACAGACAGGAGAGAGGGCAGGGCAGGCAGGCAGGCGAGATAGATTGATAGACAGACAGACAATAGACAGGCAGGAGAGAGAGAGAGAGAGAGAGAGAGAGATATGAAAGATAGGTAGGTAGGTAGGGAGGGAGGGAGGGAGATAGATATATGAAAGATAGATGATAGATAGATAGATGATAGATAGATAGATAGATAGATAGATAGATAGATAGATAGATAGATAGATAGATAGATAGATAGATGAAACACAGACAGACAGACAGATAGTTCAATTCTGTTCCATGAAGTGATTCCGTGATTCACATAGGGAGGTATGGTTCCAAATTGGTGCAGATGTACATAAAATAGTTTACTTCATAAGGGGAAGAAAAAGATTTGTTCAGTGGATGTTTAACGGAACTTACTTTGACGAGTGTTAAACTGTAAAATCTTGAGACTTGAGTTTAGGTAATCTGTTCTGAAATTCAAGATGTATACTTGTGATTAAAACCATGAAGCCAGCCTATTATATTTTTATAAGCACATTAACTCTTGTAATTTAAACAGATTAGTTTGCATTTTGCATGCCAAATGAATGCATCATTATTTATTAAGGGAAACAGCCTTCCACATCTGGATTTGTTTCTTGATTCATTAAATTTTGATTGAAAAAAAAAAGTTGTTGAAAAATCCCAATACACTCCATCAGTTATATAGAGTGATTGCTTTTCCATTGCTGGGGCCTGTTTGGTATTCCCCCCTCCCCCCGCCCCCTATTCTGTTTAGCAATGGTATGTAAAATTCTAGGACTCCTTCACTTCTAGAATTCAAGCCAGCCAACAGATAGCAAGGAAGCTTTGGAAAAACTAAGCAGATTAAATTCATCGAAAGCATCTCTAGTTTCTGGTCATCTCCGTTTTGGTGTCCAGCACGTCTCTGGACATGGCAAGATTCCTCTCAAGGCTTCAGAAAACATTCTGCTTAGCAAGATAAACAAATTAGCCAAATTAAGCCCTGCATAATTCTGAAGCTGGGCATAGCTTATGCAAACACAAGCCAAGGGAAAATAAACCCTCCATATTAAAAAACCAAAACCAAAAAAACTTTAAAGAGTTGGCAGCCACTGCAGTGCTCCCAATTGCTAGGCTTTCTCCTAAATGGAATGGAATTTTTATTGGCCAAGTGTGATTGAACACACAAGGAATTTGTCTTGGTGCATAAGCTCTCAGTGTACATAAAATAAAAGATAGTTCATCAAGAATCATAAGGTAGAGCACTTAATGATCGTCATATACAAATAAGCAATCAGGAAACAATATCAATATAAATCGTAAGTATACCAGCAACAAGGTTACAGTTATACAGTCATAAGTGGGAGGAGGTGAGAAGATGAAAAGATTAATAGTAGTGCAGACTTAGTGAATAGTTTGACAGTGTTGAGGGAATTATTTGTTTAGCAGAGTGATGGTGTTCGGGAAAAAACTGTCCTTGTGTCTAGTTGTTCTGCTGTGCAGTGCTCTATAGCGTCATTTTGAGGGTAGGAGTTGAAACAATTTATGTCCAGGATGCGAGGGCTCTGTAAATATTTTCACAGCCCTCTTTTTGACTCGTGCAGTATAGAGATACTCCATGGAAGGCGGGTTGGTAGCCATTGTTTTTTCTGCAGTTCTAACTATCCTCTGAAGTCTGTGTCTGTCTTGCACAATGGATCTGGGTTGCAGAGTCAAACCAGACAGTTATGGAGGTGCAGATGACAGACTCAATCATTCCTCTGTAGAACTGGATCAGCACCTCCTTGGGCAGTTTGAGCTTTCTGAGTTGGTGCAGAAAGAACATTCTTTGTTGTGCTTTTTTGATAATGTTTTTGATGCTAGCTGTCCATTTTAGATCTTGCAATATGGTAGAACCTAGAAATTTGAAGGTCTCTACTGTTGATACTGTGTTGTCTAATATTGTGAGAGGTGGACGTTTGGAAGGGCTTCTCTGATTTTGCAAAAGATTTTGCAAAAGAATGAAGGTTTAGTTGAGGATAGATGACCAAAAATAAACAGGTTGTGTGTTCTAGTTGTGTGTTCCCTGGGATGTTTGTAAGTCTAGAAATAGTGCTGTTTAGAACTTACGGCAATTTAGACCTAAAAGTCCAATTCTAAGGCATGTTCCTATGCTTTACTTACTGCATATCCAAGTTCTTTTTATAAAAGCAGTAAATTATAGCAGGAGGATTCATTTGGCTCACCTGATGCTTATTTATAACTTCTTCAATAAAACAAAGCCTTCCCAAACCCAGATCTTTCTAGATGGGTTATTGAGGTCAACATTATATTCCACCTCCCAACTAATAAGGAGCGTAGGTAGGAAAACTGAAAAATAATTGATCCCAAGACTTTTGGAAGTCTGCCTGTTGGGAAGGTCAGTCATTGAGTCACTGTTTTGCCAAATCTCAAAGGTGCCCTTTGGGGGAAGATATTATATGCCATTTTAGAAGGAAGGACTTCTTCACTGTTCTACTGGAAGCACTAGAATGTGTCAGGGTTCCAACAGATGCCCTAATTAACTTATAAGCCAAGTTCCAAAAGAAATCCAGTTATTTATTAGGAGCAACATGTCAGCAACTTCCCGGGAGAAGCACACAATTTATGGCTCAACTCTGATCCTGTTTACCCCACTCCTCTCAGTCTGTGTCATAAATCACATTCTCCAATGAGGCACTTTCCCAGGCTATAGAAATCACGCCTCATATGCCAGCTCTGGTAATTTGAGATCCAACCTTGAAGAAGGTATGTGTGGAATGTGCTTTTGAACATAGCTGCTGAACTGCTCTGTCAGTCCTCCTCCCTTTCCTGCCTATGACAACTCAAGAGCAAACCCACAAATGCTTGGCAAGTTGACATAATGACTTTATGCCTCTTGGAAGACTTCCAGCTAGACTGGAAGGAGGAGTCAAACAAGGGCCTAGCTTGGAGTCCTTGCACAGCCATAAGCAACTTAAGCTTAACCTTTCCCAAGATCCCTGAAGTCTTACCTGGTCATTCCCAGGGGAAGGCAAGCAGTCTAGATAGATTCTTGTAATATAGATGGCAGACAATAAAGTTACTTCTGCTGTTCACAAGTGGCTCAGATTGCTTCTCCCTGACAAAGACCAACCTATACAGCCAGTATTCTTTTCCTCGACAAGCAGTAAGTAGCTGTATAGGACAAAGTTAAGGTCATTTCCAACACCACCTCCTTGATCTTTGAAAATAACTAGAGATGACAGATTCAGCGGGATTCTCCCTAGCGCCTAAGTCTGCTCTTAGCTAAAGAACCCTTTGAAGGGTCATCTTGCTGCCTTCAAGGGTTGCCTGCCCTCCGTTGATCTTTTCTTCTTCAGTGGGGAGGGGCGCTTGATTTGACCAGGTGTTCTTCTTTCTAATGAGATCTCAGGAGCCAGGAGCTTCTTGGCCTTTTGGCGAAGATCAAGTGTAGTGTAGGAGCCAGGAGAAGGTGGAACCAAATCATTAGATGTTCAGTGAGGAAAAACACGAGATTCTGAAGCAAAACCTTGGAGATAAAATTGTCTCTACTAAAAAAATTTTTTTAAAAAAAAAGCTCAAAGGGCAGCAGTGAATAAGGTTGACGGCCATGAATGTTGAGAAGGAGAATGGTAGCAAAAAAGCTCTAGAGGAAGGATGAAGAAAAGAGATTTTCACATTCTAAATTGGTAAAAAGGTAAAGGTTACCCTCGCACATATTGTGCTAGTCGTTCCTGACTTTAGGGTGTGATGCTTATCTCCGCTTCAAAGCCAAAGAGCCAGCGCTGTCCAAAGACATCTCTGTGGTCATGTGGCCGGCATGACTCGACTCCAAAGGTGCACGGAACGCTGTTCCTTTCCCACCAAAGGGGGTCCTTATTTTTCTACTTGCATTTTTTAAGTGCTTTTGAACTGCTAGGTTGGCAGAAGCTGGGACAAGTCATGGGAGCTCACCCTGTTACGCGGCACTAGGGATTCGAACTGCTGAACTGCCGACCTTTCGATCGACAAGCTCAGCATCTTAGCCACTGAGCCACTGTGCCCCTTTCCAAAGAGGTAGGGCGGCTCACATCAGCCCGTTGTGTGACATAGTAGAGTTTCTAATTGTTGAAATTACCTCGTCAGCCCAGCCTTATCAGCCACCATTCTACGGATTGTTTGGTTTAGATAAGCGTTTGAAAGGCGATAAACCTTTGATAACCATTCTGCTGATGATAAGTGACTGGGTTGAACGGCCCGTTTCCGCTTCCTGGGAACAGTCATTTTGCAAAAGGGGACAACCTTGACGTGGTCTTCTCTTTGGTTTTTTTGTTTGTTTGTTTTTGTTTTTTTCCCTCCTCTCTCCTGCTCAAATCCCGTCCTTCCTCCACTCCCTTCACGTAAGTCCAATATTGTTGACCTTTCTTGAAATGTATTTTTCTAAATGCTCTGAAATCCTCCCTTCCACGTCTTTATTTCGTTATTTGAGGGAGGGATTGTAGGACGAGATTGAATGACCTTTGCAGAAATGTCAGTGGGAAGGGGAAGTAGGCTTCAAGACGGTTGAGGTTTTCTTCCTCGTGAAGGACGTTACCTCCTCGATTTGACGGAAGTAGCACCGAGGGACAACAGCGGGGTCTGAAAAAAAATTAATAATTAAGTGATTGAGCATCCAGATAAAGTCTCCCTCTCTCCCTCTCTCCCTCTCTTCTGTCTCCCTGCCTCTCTTCTCTCTTTCTCCCCTCTCCTCTCTCCCTCCCTCTTCCTTCCTTTCTTTCTCTCTCTCTCTCTTTCTCTCTCTTCTCTCTCCTCTTTCTCCTGTCGCTGTCCTTTCTCTCCTCTCCTGTTCACTTCTCCCTCTCTCTCTCTCTCTGTACAGTTCTGCTGCTGCTCACCATCATTCTCATCTGTTTTTCTCGATGGCCTCTGGGCTGATGACCGAAGGTAGGGAAGAGTAGAGCGAGGAGGACGTATTTCAAACAGCCAGGAACATGAATAGTAGCCTTGTGTGCTGTCCTTTATGAAGTTGGACTGCCGAATTGAGAGCAATTTCACCAAGAGGGAGCATAGAAGGAACACAGCAGGATCCTTCCAAAAGAGTTTAAAATAATGTAATGGGAGTCGGTTTGGAGTGCAGGTAGCTGGTAGCTATCAAAATTCCTGTTGTTGTCGACAGCGGGGGTGAGTGGGGAAGAAAGGCTTAATATGATGGTGTTTGAACTTTGCTTTTGGTTGTCGGGAACGACTGTTTGTTGTCTAACTTCTAACTTCCTTCTGCTTGGTCTCAGGATAAGGCAGGGCAAGCAGCGATGGATGGAAACTAAACAAGGGGAGAACCAATCTAGAAATAAGACATTTCCTGACAGGGAGAACAATTAACCAGTAGAACGGTTTGCCTATATGCTCCATCACTGGAGGCTTCCAAAGAGAGGCCGGACAGCCATTTATAGGGCTGTGACGTGGAACCTATGGCACACGTGCCGGAAGTGGCACGCAGAGCCATCTCTCCGGGCACGCGAGCTGTTGCCGGTTGCTCTCCTGGGTTTTGGCATGCCAGCCAGCTGGTCTTCATGCGCACGGGAGCACTGGAAACCGAAAGAGCAGCTGCCCATTGCGCATGCACTACCTGGAGGTTGATCTTCAGGTTTCCATCATGCGCATGTGCACCGGCCAGCTGATCTTCTCATGCACATGCATGCCAGAAACTGGAAGACCAGGTGTCCGGTGTGCATGCATGTACCAGAAACTGGAAAATCATCTTCCTGGTGCATGCATGCACACCGGGCAGCTGCTTTTCCAGTTTCTAGCACGTACACACTTGCTTCCATTTTGGAAAGGTTCACCAACACTGGTATATAGACTCCTACTTGAGCAGGGAGGGAGTTGGACTAGATCTCCAAAGTCCTTTCCAACTCTGTTATTCTGTTATATATCTGCGTTGCAAACACCCCCCCCCCCCCCAGCTGAGAGAGCCTCCTGTATCTCTTTGGTACTCGCATAACTTCTTGTATGGATTTCTGCAGTCCAGTTGTAGTAGTTGCGTTAGTTGTAATTTAGGGCCCGCAATTCTCAGAACGATAGAAGTTAGAAGCTCACTGTGTAGAAAGCGCCAGAATTTGGGGAGCCTGACTTAACTTATTAGTGTGCTATATAGCCCTTCACGTTACTGCTTTCCATATTTTATGATGCTTCAGCCATCAGGTAAGAAAAGCCTGTGCCGTTCACGCCTACAGAAAGCTTCAAAATAGGTGTGTGTGTGTGTGTGTGTCTAGGATGGCTTGTCAAATTCCCCCAGCTTCTTAAACAAGCGCACAGCCATGAAAAGACCTTGCTCTTAAATATCACCTTAATCCCGGAATCACGGAGGGCTTTACGAGAATTAAAGAAAGAATATTTGCCCAAAGCATGAGAGGGAATTCGAAAAAAATAAATAAAAGGATAAGCAGAGTTAGTCTCTCTCTTGTACGCCCACACGTACCATTATTATTATTATTATTATTATTATTATTATTATTATTATTATTATTATTATTATTATTATTATTTAATCTGTAGTAAGATTCACAGCCTTTGAGGCTGGTTAATAGCTCAGCAGCTCGAGTCCTAACCAAGGATTTAGGAACTGTTAAGGTATCGTCAGAGGATGTAAGCTGTTCCGAGTAACGTGGTTTTTTGTAGAATTTCTAAATAGCGGGGTAGCCCTTTGGGTACTGCTCCCAGGGCTCCAATTACAATCGGGACAACACACAATTTCTTTTTCCACAGTCGCTCAACTTCAATTTGCAAGTCCCGGTACTTTGTGATTTTTTCTTGCTGCTTGTCTTCTATTGTTGTTGTTGTTGTTGTTGTTGCTCTCTTCTGGTGGCGTGTGAAAAGCTGATAGACTCCTATCAGATAGACTCCTGCGGGGAAAGGTTTTGACATAAACACAATGGCATTCCACTCAAACTGGATTACAGTGGAAAAACACAAACTCCTCTGTTGGCCAATGAGGTAGAAGGAAAGACAGATGTGCTTCTGCCAGGATAAGAGATTCTCCAACCCAAGGATGTTCCCCACCCATCCCCAACCCCCAAGATTACCTCCCGGAGCCCCCAAACTTTCCCCGATGCCTGGCCATCCTTCCCCTTTCTGATTGATAGTTTGCTTGCTTGTTTCTGACAAGCTTTGAGTAACGCCAGGCAGGCAGGTTCCAAAACCATCTGCACAAGGCCAATAAATCAGAAAAAAAGAAAAAAAAACCCACAGTAAAAGTTGCCTCTGGCCATCTCTCTGGGCTCCATCCCCACCCAAAAGAGGGTGAATTTCCCCTGGCATCCACTCCCCATCACGAAAGGCCTGGTAAAGCTGCAACTAAAACACCATCTTGATTTGTTTAGCTAGGCTGAAAGCTGACTACAAAAGAAGGAAAAGGGAGTCCATAAACAGCTGTTGCCTGCGATCATGCACAGATGTGTGGCGGGAACCCTTCCATTTTCTGCAACGTTTCAGTGGAGATGAATGGAGCTTAATCAGCTATATAAATAACAGTAGGCCAGGTCCCTTTTTCTCTAACCTTCTGCATGACCCCCCCTCCCACCAAACTTAAGGTCGATTACCGCAGCTGACTGCCAACAACACCACAATCAGCTGTTGGACAGAGCGCCATGGGGTGTGGAGGACTAGAAAGCTGGAAAGAATGGATCCGGCAGATGTGCGGGGGTGATGCCACTTAAAAAAAAAGTGATGCTCTTTGGAATTGTGGAAGCTTGTTTTGAAAGATGCAGGGCAAGATTTGAGCAGCAGGTGTGGGAAGACATAGGGTGATGACAGCGTGATCCGCAATTGAAATGCTGCATCCAGTTCTCGTCACCACGATACAAAAAAGATGTTGAGATCCTGGAAAGTACTCAGAGAAGAGCAACCAAGATGATTAGAGGGCTGGAGGCTAAAACATATGAAGAACAGTTGCAGGAACTGGGTGTGTCTAGTTTAATGAAAAGAAGAACTAGGGGAGACATGAAAGCAGGGTTCCAATATCTCAGGGGCTGCCCCAAAGAAGAAGAAGTCAAGCTATTCTCCAAAGCACCTGAAGGCAGGACAAGAAGCAACGGGTGGAAACTAATCTAGGAAAGAAACAACTTAGAACTAAGGAGGAATTTCCTAACAGTGAGAACAATTAATCAGTGGAACAACTTGCCTCCAGAAGTTGTGAATGCTCCAACATTGGAAGTTTTTCAGAAGATGTTGGATCTGACCATTTGTCTGAAGTGGTGTAGGGTTTCCTGCCTAAGCAGGGGGTTGGACTAGAAGACCTCCAAGGTCCCTTCCCACTCCTGTTATTCCATTCTATTCTATTCAAATTTTGGAGGAAATTCCAACCCCATATTCTGCCTTCCAGCAATTTCTGTCTTCCTCGTTCAGCTGGGGTGGAGGATTGATTGGCCATTCTTTTAAATACTTTGTTATTGTTTCTATTGATGGGATGATATGTCAGGATGACTGTTGAGTGTTGGCCAACGTTGTGAGATGTGATAGATAGATAGATAGATAGATAGATAGATAGATAGATAGATAGATAGATAGATAGATAGATAGATGATAGATAGATAGATAGATAGATAGATAGATAGATAGATAGATAGATAGATAGATAGAAAGAGAGAGAGAGATTAGTATCTAAAAATCACAACTTGACAATCAGGGCAAAAATGTTTATAAAATTGACTCATTAATACCACTTTGCTTAACAATGGAAATTCTGGTCCCAAATTGTGGTCGTAAATCAAGGACTACCTGTACACTTCAATCTGAGGCCTTCAAAGGCACACATCTATGTAATTTTCTTGGCAGAAGTATGGTGCTCATCCGTAATCCTTGTCCTATGGAACCGCCTTTCCTTCTGATGTTCAGATGGCCCCCAACTCTGCCTATCTTTCAGGAGGGTCTATGACAGTTCATCACAGCCAACTCTCTGTGGCACAAGAGTTACACTAATACTGTATTTTCCCGAAAATAAGACCCTGTCTTATATTTTTTGAACCCCAAAATAAGTGCTTGGCCTTATTTTCGGGGAGGTCTTATTATTTAGGGGCACGTGGAATAAGACGGGGCTCCTCTTGCCGTTTTACCTGATTTCCAGCTCTGTCTCCCTAACCAGAGGAAATGGCAGAGACCGGCCTGTGTATGCATTTAAATATTTTTGGGGAGGGCTTATTTTCAGGGGGGAGGCTTATTTTAGATTGGTCTTATTATCCGGGAGGTCTTATTTTCAGGAAAACACAATATCAAAGAAACAGTGGAATAGAATCATTAAAAAAAAGAGGCAAGAGGAAGGACAGAATGGAATGTGAATGACATGTGAATATTTTTATTTACTTATTTATTTTAAAAAAATAAATGGAATTAAACTGTCCTGCAGCGAGTTGCCCCACGGCGAGTTGGCCTTGGTGAGTTGTCCCATTCTGTTTTCAGGAGTCCTTGAAACCTGTTTTTTGTTTTCCCCCTTTCCAGGCTCCGGGTCAGGAGTTTTACAACTGCCTCGGCTGTTTTTGACTGATAAGGGCTGTTTGAAACTGCCTCTGGTGCAATACATTTTACGATTATTGTTGTTTGCTCTGTTGAATGGCTGCACTCGACCCTGAGTTGCATGTTGGTTGGGCAGCTGTAGAACTGAACAACAAACAGACAGACAAATAAAAGGCAGTTTCCTATCGGCTTCATTCAGAATGTCCTGCCCACCTCCACTCACTCACTTGTCTTCCTCACCCCACCCTCCCCACCCCACTCTGGAGTTCTGGGATTTCCTAATAGCCTCTCGGCTAAAATATTGGCCACGTGGATGGACTCACCCGTCCACGTTGCACTTGCGCAAGATCTGAACTTTCCCAAACGGCAGGGCTTAATTTTGAAATCTTTCTGGAATCCTGGATGGGAAAACAACCCACTTCAAACTCCCCCTTTTTCTTACTAAGGGTGGAATTCAGCTTCTGACTCTGCTTTTCTGAAGTCCACAAACTGTGGTTCTTCACACGATGCAAACCAATGCAACCAACTCAGCTTTAAAAAAAAAAATGCCACGAAGGGATGCAAAGTCACCATTCCTTTTTCTTTTCTTTCTCTGTAGTTTGCAGTGCATTGCTGCCACTTAGTGGGGGGAAAACCGAACTGAAACGTCTTAAAAGTGCGTGAAATCTTCCAGGGAGAGACAGCCGTGGCATCGTTTGGGGATATTCCCTCTTCCCAAATATCAAAATAGCAACCAGGAAGGGCCTTTCCGAAACCTCCCTCTTCCGTCCCTGATTCCATGTTGTCGCTGTAATATAAGGGAAAATCAGTAGCTAAAACCTACACGGGTAGGTAGAGGATTATAATGAAGTGTTTAGATATAGAATAACAGAGTTGGAAGGGACCTTGGAGGTCTTCTAGTCCAACCCTCTGCTTAGGCAGGAAACCCTACACCACTTCAGACAAATGAAGTCCTTCTTTTCATTAATCTAGACATACCCAGTTCCTGTTCTTCATATGTTTTAGCCTCCAGTCCCCTAATCATCTTTGTTGCTCTTCTCTGCACTCTTTCTAAAGTCTCCACATCTTTTTTACATTGTGGCAACCAAAACTGGATGCAATATTCCAAGTGTGGCCTTACCAAGGCCTTATAAAGTGGTATTAACACTTCAGGTGATCTTGATTCTGTCCCTCTGTTTATGCAGCCTAGAACTGTGTTGGCTTTTTTGGCAGCTGCTGCACACGACTGGCTCATATTTAAGTGATTGTCCACTAAGACTCCCAAGGTCTCTCTCTCAGTTACTACTATTGAGCGAGGTACCACATATACTGTACCTGTGCATTTTGTTTTTCTTGCCTAAATGTAGAACCTTCCCCTTTTCACCATTGAATTTCATTTTAAGATGGGCAGAAGGCTGCTAACAAAACAAGTAGATCAGAGGGACCACTGCATTCTCTAGAGAAACAGCCAGTTGGCATGAAATGCACTCAATCACCCAACATCTGTCTTTTGGTACTCGGAAAACTTCTGCAACTTTAACGGAATGACAGAGTCGGAAGGGACCTGGAGGTCTTCTAGTCCAACCCCCTGCTTAGGCAGGAAACCCTACCCCACTTCAGACAAATGATCATTCAACCTCTTCTTAGAAACCTCCATGTTGGAGCATTCACAACTTCTGCAGGCAAGTTGTTCCACCGATTAATTGTTCTCACTGTCAGGAAATTTCTCCTTGGTTCTACGTTGCTTCTCTCCTTGATTAGTTTCCACCCTTTCCTTCTTGTCCTGCCATTAAAATGAGATGAGCCATTAAAAACCTTCTTTTATGGTACTCATCTTTCCAGAATACAAGGGACCCAAAAGAGTAAAATGGTGGCTTAAAAAGAAAGAAAAAAGTTAAGCATGAAATAAAACAAGCAGAGAGTGGAAGGCACCTCCGTAGGTCAAACTCCCATCGAAGGAGCTCAGTAAGGAGTCAAAGAGAAGACGCCAATTGTCTTCCAGAGATGTCCAAGCTAAGATTTAAGGCTAGCTTCAAAGAAATTTTTTACACCTAGGGTTGATTCATACCCAGCTCAGCTGCTGGGCCGTCCGTCTTCCTGTATTTGGAACGAATGCTGTATATGGAAGTTGCTGACTCTGCACAGACAGATCTCCCCCCCCCCTCCTTAATATTATTTTGACATATTTCCCCCTCCCTCCCAGTGGTTATTTCTGAAGCCGAGATTCTCCCCCCCACCCACCCTTCTTTTCTCGTGAAAAATATTTGCACAGGGGAACTATCAGCTCGGACTTCTGCTTTCCATTTATCATGTGTAAATTCCCTTTCTTCTTACGGAGGATCTTGGTTTTCTGTGTGTTTCTTTGTTTTTGAGAAAAAGGAAGCAGGTGAAGGATGCCGCTTGGACCCAGGGCCCCAAAATGCCTCTTTATTTTGTAGCGGGAAAGCAAACAGTTTAGCTCTCGCTAATTCCCTCCAAGGGCCGATAGCAGTGGGGTGTTGTTGGCTTTTTTTTTTTTAATTAAAACTGCCAGACATTTCTGTCTTCGGCACACACCAGAGGGCACTACGTGGCATGTTCTAACATAATAAATAACCCCTTAACCTGCTTTAGTGCGTTATGCTCAGTAGCATGTTTTACAGCGTTACCTGGGAGTCCTTGAATACCTGTTCCCTTGGCAACGCGATATAGCATTTTTATTCTTTATTATGATCACTGTTTTATAGCTGCCTTGTTCAACTGGGCTGTCATCTTTATTCTCCTTCAGTGCTATTCTTTTTGTGCATCTGTGTATATGCAAGAGAGGGAGAGGGAGGGAGGAGAGAGAGAAGGGAGGAAGGAAAGAAAGAAAGAAAGAGAGAGAAAGAAAGAAAGGAAGGGAAGGAAGGAAGGGAGAAAAAGAAAGAGGAAGAAAGGAGGGAGGAAGGAAAGGAGAGAGAAAAGAAAGGAAGGAACAGAAGGAAGGAAAGAAGTTGACAAACCTCTCTGAGAATTTATATCGGAATTAAGAAGCTTGGATGTCTTCACATTAATTCCTAGTGGGAACGCTGACATAAATTGAGGAGCCCCACATGCCCAGAAAAACCCCACTGGCATTCCAGATGTCAATTAAGGCAAGTATTAAGTATTATAGCAGAAAGCTTTGGAAACTCGAAAGTAATATGAAACACAGGAAGGGGCAGATGGAAACCTATCAAAGAAAGATGTAACCTAGAATTAAGGAGAAATTTCCTAACAGTGAGCACAATTAATGAATTGAATTATAGAATATATAATCAAAATCATATGAAGTATTAGTACCACTTTATAAAGCCTTAGTAAGACCACACGAGGAATAACTGCGTCCAGTTTTGGTCACCACATTACAAAAAAAGATGCTCAGACTTTGGAAAAAGTACAAAGAACAGCAACTAAGATGATTAAAGGCCTGGAGACTAAAACATATGAGGAACAGTTGCAGAATTCTAGAGAAAAGAAAGACAAAGGGTGGGAGGGGGGCATGATAACAGTATTCTAGTATTTGAGGGGCTGCCACAAAGAAGGGGACATCAAATTATTCTCCAAAGCACAAGCGGGCAAGACAAGAAACAACGGATGGAAATTAATCAAGGAGAGAAGCAACCCGGAATTAAGGAGAATCTTCCTAACACTGAGGACAATTAACCAGTGGAACAGAAATGGCTTCAGAAGTTGTAGGTGCTTCATCACTGAAGAATTTTAAGAAGAGACTGGATAGTCACTTGTCTGAAATGGCATAGTTTCTACTGCTCAAGTAGGAGGTTGGACTAGAAGACCTCAAGGTTCCTTCCGGCTCTATTCTGATTCTGATTCTTACTGTTTGCTTCCAGAAGTTGTAGGTGGTGTCTCACTGGAGGTTTTCAAGAAGAGACTGGACAGCTATTTGTCCGGAAGAGCAATAGATTTATATACCGCTTACAGCACTCTCTGAACATGTTACAACTGTCAGGATATTGCCTTCAACAGTTTGAGTCTTCATTTTACTAACCTCGGAACCATGGAAGGCTGAGTGAACCTTCAGCCCATCAGGATCAAACTCCAGACTGGGGGCAAATTTTGCCTGCAGTACTGCATCCTAACCACTGGGCCACCAGGGTTCCCTCTAGGAATGGTCTTCTGCTTGAGCAGGGGGTTGGACTAGAAGACCTCCAAGGTCCCTTCCAAGTCTGTTATTCTGTCAGGAAGGGCGGGTGCTATTGTATAAATAAATGAAGGAAAAAAGTAACACAGATGATTAGATTAGATTAGATTAGATTAGATTAGATTAGGAATAGAATAGAATAGAATAGAATAGAATAGAATAGAATAGAATAGAATAGAATAGAATAGAATAGAATAGAATAGAATAGAATAGAATAGAATAGAATTCAGTTCAGTTCAGTTCAGTTCAGTTCAATTCAATTCTTTATTATCCAAGTGTGATTGGACATACAAGAAATTTGTCATTGGTGCATAAGCTCTCAGTGTACATAAAAAGAGAAGATACATTCATCAAGAATCATAAGGTACAACACTTAATGATAGTCATAGGGTACAAATAAGCAACCAAATCATACTAGGAAACAGTCAATATAAATCGTAAGGATACCAGCAACAAAGTTACAGTCATGCAGTCATAAGTGGAAGGAGATGGGTGGTGGGAACAATGAGAAGATTAATAGTAATGCAGACTTAGTGAATAGTTTGACAGTGTTGAGGGAATTATTTGTTTAGCAGAGTGATGGCGTTCAGGAAAAAACTGTCTAGTTGTTCTGGTGTGCAGTGCTCTATAGCGTCGTTTTGAGGGTAGGAGTTGAAACAGTTGATGTCCAGGATGCGAGGGGTCTGTAGATATTTTCCCAGCCCTCTTTTTGACTCATGCAGTATACAGGTCCTCCATGGAAGGCAGGTTGGTAGCCATGGTTTTTTCCGCAGCTCTATATTTTTTTAATCTGTCGGTTTGAGAAACCTAGATTATAGGTTAAACAGAAACGTTGAGAGACACAAGATGAAAGCAGAGGGATTAGGCAGTGTTTAGAATGGTGGATCAAATACTGCAGGCCTAACTTTGCATCTTATTACCCAAATATGTACATGGGTTGTCCCAAGGAAAGAAACTCTACCCAACATCTGTATATTTAAAGTAGTTCTTAACAAAACCATTTTTGAAGCACACTTCATTTTTTTTTAAAAAAAAGCTGCTGGTTTGAGAAGAGAAACTTAAAATCCTCTCTTGAGTTTTAACCCACCTGGGACCTTCACCAGCCTCCCCATCTGCTGAGATTTGCCTTGTGACAGCTGTCATTCGAAAAGTCCGTCCAAGTGGAAAACGCAGTGCAAAGAAGCAGGTGTTTCTTTGGTCCTGCTAAGGTACATCGCTTCCTCTGATCTTCACTTTCACACTAGATTGAATCTAGGCTGTGCGATCAATCTGTCCAGTTGGGGGAGACGAGGAAGAGGGCTGATCCTCCCCAGCTCATAGATGCTTCCTTGAAATGTGTGGGTTGACTCGTCATCCTCTTCGAATTGAAGAAGCTTCTTGGATGAGAAGCAAAATGTTTTCACGGGGAAAAATGAAAACCCAAGAGAATCTAGTTGCCTTTTGGGAAAGAAGCCCAAAAGGATGTTTCCACTCATATTTCCTGTTATCCTTTCAGAGATGATGATCTAGAATCATAGTAGAGTAGAGTAGGGTAGGGTAGGGTAGGGTAGGGTAGGGTAGGGTAGAATAGAATAGAATAGAATAGAATAGAATAGAATAGAATAGAATAGAATAGAATAGAATAGAATAGAATAGAATAGAATAGAATAGAATAGAATAGAATAGAAAAACAGAGTTGGAAGGGACCTTGGAGATCTTCTAGTCCACCCCCTGCCCAGGCAGGAAACCCTACACCACTTCAGACAAATGGTTGTCCAATCTCTTCTTAAAACTTCCATTGCTGGAGCATTCACAACTTCTGGAGGCAAGTTGTTCCACTGATTGATTGTTGTGACTCTCAGGAAATTTCTCCTGGACCAGTAGTTCATCACTACTGCTTTGTAGTGTAGAAGTCAGTCATTTCCAGGACTTATTGCTTTGGGTGTGACCATGGTTCAAGAGCAATGGGGAAATAAGAGGGAGAGTGCAATTAGCCCCATAGCCCTGATGATGTTACTTAGTTGGGTCATGAAACATCTGCAAGAAAACCACCAAGCCCAGAGGGCACCAAGGACCTCACAAATCAACTCCGAGCTACAAATATTCTCTTCTGTTCAGCAACACACCAATTCCAACCACACAGGCTAGAATCATGCCAGGTGAACAAAGGGCCAATTTCCTTCCATGCCTCTTCCAACTTTCTAGCAACTACCCTAAAGGAAACTCTGGCTTCGTTCTTTGCACAGGGTTTTCTGCTGGGTTCCACCATTCTTCCTACTCCTCCTCCTCCCTCTTCCTCTTCCTCTTCCTCCTCTTCTCCTCCTCCTCTCTTCTTCTTCTTCTTCTTCTTCTTCTTCTTCTTCTTCTTCTTCTTCTTCTTCTTCTTCTTCTTCTTCTTCTTCTTCTTCTCCTCCTCCTCCTCCTCCTCCTCCTCCTCTTCTTCTCCTCCTTCTCCCTCTTCCTCTTCCTCTTCCCCTTCTCCTCCTCCTCCTTCTTCTCCTCTTCCTCCTCCTCCTCCTTCTTCCTCTCCTCCTCCTCCCTCTCCTCCTCCTCCTCCTTCTTCCTTCTCTTCTCCTCCTCTTCCTCCTCTTTCTCCCCCTCCTCCTCCTCCTCCTCCTCCTCCTCCTCTCTTCTTCTTCTTCTTCTTCTTCTCCTCCTCCTCCTCCTCCTCCTCCTCCTCCTCCTCCTCCTCCTTCTCCCTCTTCCTCTTCCTCTTCCCCTTCTCCTCCTCCTCCTTCTTCTCCTCTTCCTCCTCCTTCCTCTCCTCCTCCTCCTCCTTCTTCCTTCTCTTCTCCTCCTCTTCCTCCTCTTTCTCCCCCCCTCCTCCTCCTCCTCCTCCTCCTTCTCCTTTTTTTCCCTTCTCCTTCTCCTCCTCCTCCTCCTTCTAATTCTTTTCTTCATCTCCTCCTCCTCCTTTACTGGAAGGACCCTTGCTGAATTTTCCTTTTTTTCCCCTCTGCCAAACTGGCCAGCTAAGATCCATTTAACCTCCCCGCTGATGATCAACTGCTAAACAAGCCAAGGAAAACGTCGCCCTCCTGAATATCATTTACATTCCCTGCCCCGCGAACTGGGGGAAAGAGGCATAGCAATTTGTTCTTTGGCAGCGGCCAGCCCTCCCCGGCTGCCCCCAATTTGCTTCTGACAGGCCTAATGCATCTTGGAAAGAGGAGGGGGAAGGAAGAGAGGCCAGAGCTAATCAGAACTGATGTATGAAAACTGAAAACGCCTAATTGGTTCTAATTTGTTGTTAACATCCCACTCGCTCTGCTGCTAAAAATAAAAATAAAAGTCAGGTATGACAGGGTTTGCAAAGCAAGCAAGAGACTGGCTCGCTAGGAGAGGCTGCCACTTAGGCTGAGTTTACATGAATTCTGAAGAGAAGGGAAGGGAAGGGAGGAGGGGAGAAGAGAAGAGGAAGAGGAGAGAAGAGAAGGGAGGAGGGGAGAAGAGAAGAGGAAGAGGAGAAGAGAAGAGGAAGAGAAGGGAAGAGAAGAGAAGGGAAGAGAAGAGGAAGAGGAGAAGAGAAGAGAAGAGAAGGGAAGCGAGGAGGGGAGAAGAGAAGGGAAGAGAGGAGAGGAGAAGAGAAGAGGAAGAGAGGAGAAGAGGAAAAGGAAGAGAAGAGGGGAGGGGAGGGGAGGGGAGCGGAGAGGAGAGGAGAGGAGAGGAGAGGAGAAGAGAAGAGAAGAGAAGAGAAGAGAAGAGAAGAGAAGAGAAGAGAAGAGAAGAGAAGAGAAGAGAAGAGAAGAGAAGAGAAGAGGTTTATTGGCCAAGTGTGACTGGACACAAAAGGAATTTGTCTTCAGTCCACAAGCTCGCAGTCTACATAAAAGATATAAGTGATAAGTCATCATCATAGTCATCATCATACAGGAAAGACAAATTCCTTGTGTGTCCAATCACATTTGGCCAATAAAGAAATCTATTCCATTCTATTCATATATACATTCATCATAAATCATAGGATACAACACTTAATGATAGTCACAGGATACTAAATAAGCAATCAACCTAATTGTGCTAGGAAACTAAATAAAATGATATAAATTGTAAAGATACAAGCAACAGCGTTATAGTCATAAGTAGAAAAGGAGATAGGTAATAGGAAGGATGAGAAGAATAATAGGAATACAGTCTTAGTAAATAGTTTGCCGTTGTTGTGGGGATTAATTGTGTGGCATTTGGGGAAACACTGTCCTTGTGTCTTGTTGTTCCAGGGTGCGACCTGCTGTCGCCACCTGGTTTTTTGGTTTCCAGCAGGGTGCCGGCAAGCTGGTCTTTATGTGCGCCAGAGCACCGGAAACCCAAAGGCCAGCTGGCTGGCGCATGCATGCCCGCTCTTTAGGTTTCTGGTCTTTGGGTTTCCGGTGCATGTTAGCGCGCCAGCCAGCTGATCTTCAGGTTTCCGGTGCTCCAGCATGCATGCACACACGCACACATGTGTGTTCCAGTTTGGGCACCTGGTACCGAAAAGGTTCACCATCAGTGCCCTATAGTGTCGTTTTGAGGCTAAAAGTTGAAACAGTTTATGTCTAGGATGTTAGGGGTCTGAGACGCATCTCTGTGGGTAAGAATCCCATACAGCTAGTCCTCGATTTACGACAGCTCACTTAGTGACCGCTCAAAGTTACAGCAGCACTGCAAAAAGAGACCTATGAGCATTTTTCACAGTTACGACCGCTGCAGCATCCCCACGGTCACGTGATCCAAATTCAGACGCTCAGCAAACCGAGTCATATATATGATGGTCGCAGTATCCCGGGGTCATGCGATTCCCTTTTGCGACAAGCGAAGTCAAGGGTGGGAAGCCAGATTCCTTTAGCAGCCGTGCGACTAAGTTAATAACCGCAGTGATTCGCTTAACAACGGTGGCAAAAAAGGTGGTAAAACGGGGACAAAATTCATTTAACGACTGTCTTGGTTACCGACAGAATTGCTGGGCTCGATTGTGGTTATACACAGAGGACTCCCTGTACAGGGTATCCTCGACCTACAGCCACAATTATGGCTGGGATTTTGGTTGTGAATTGTGAAGGTTGTAAGCCGAGGCCCCCGACGCAACCGGGCCGGATTTAAGACTGTTTTTCCATTTTAAAAAATGTGTTGGCTGGAAGTGCTTGATGGGCCATGGAGTCTCCTTTCCGAAGGAGGTGTAACTCCGATTGAGCCCAACATTTCCATTGCTAAGTGAAACATTAGTTAAGTGAGTTTTGCCCCATTTTACAACCCTCCTGGCCACGGCTGTTAAGTGAATCACTGCCGTTATTAAATTAGTCACCCAGTTGTTAAATGAATCCGGCTTCCCCCATGAATTTCGCCAGTCAGAAGGTCACAAAAGTTAATCACATGACCCTGGGGACAGTGCAACCGTCATAAGTGTGAGTCGGCTGCCAAGCGTCCTAATTTTGATCTGGTGACCATGGGGATGCTGCGACAGTCATAAGTGTGAAAAATGACCACGAGTCGGTTTCCCAGTGCCATTGCAACTTCGATCGCTAAATGAATTGTTGTAAACCGAGGACTACTTGTATTTGATGCTATATATATATATATATACACCTCTCTAAGCGGTTTACAGAGTCAGCCTCTTGCCCTCAACAATCTGGGTCCCCATTTTACCAACCTCAGAAGCATGGAAGGCTGAGTCAACCTTGAGCCTAGAGAGATTTGAAATTCCAAACTGCAGGCAGCCGGCACTCAGCAGAAATAGCCTCCAGTACCGCACTCTAACTGCTGCACCATCTCGGCTCTAAAATAGAATAACAAGAGTTGGAAGGGACCTTGGAGGTCTTCTAGTCCAACCCCCTCCTTTGGCAGGAAACCCTACACCACTTCAGACAAACTGTTATTCAACATCTTCTTAAAAACTTCCAGTGTTTGGAGCATTCACAAATTCTGGAGGCAAGTTGTTCCACTGATTAATTGTTCTAACTCTCAGGAAATTTCTCCTTAGTTCTAAGTTGCTTCTCTCCTTGATGAGTTTCCACCCGTTGCTTCTGCTCTCAGGTGCTTTGGAGAATAGCTTGACTCCCTCTTCTTTGTGGCAACCCCTGAGATATTGGAAGACTGCTATCATGTCTCCCCTAGTCCTTCCTTTCATTAAACTAGCCATACTCAGTTCCTGCAACCGTTCTTCATGTGTTTTCGCCTCCAGTCCCCAAATCAACCATTCTCTTGCAGATCATTGCTTTAGGGTGCCATCAGACGTCTCCTAGAAGTGATGAAGGGTCCTGGCTGGGTTCAACCAGCAAGGCATCTGTTCTTCTGGTGGCTTTTCCAACGTGAAATACGGCTGCCTGGGTGCCAAAGCCGGAAAGAAACACACAGATCCCTCCTTTACATGAAGGATGTTATGTTTTAATGCGAGGCAGATGCGGTCTCTCCATTTCTCTCCAGTGAATCATTCTCTGTCATTTTCCTTTTTTAAAAAGACAAAAACAAAACGCTCTTCTGATGTCTGAACCTTCTTCCTGTCGAGGGAGAGGAACAGGCCTCCTGGACAGGCATTTTCATCTCTTGTCTTAACCCCGGTCCAAGTTTGGGGAGGGAGAGAGTGAGGGGGGGGGAGGAAAGAGGTAGGGGCAAAAACAAAGGGAATAACAAAACGTGTGATGTCACCCCAGACACCACTTGCAATCCCCCCTCTTCCTCGAATCTTATTGTCTTGTCTATTGCCTCCTTCGACAGCTCCCTTAAGAGCTCTCCAGGCTAAATGAGAGCAAGCAAAGGCTTAAAGAGGAAGGCAGCCGGAGAGCGAATTCCAAGGCAATTTTTCATACTAGCTCCTTGGTGATTTAGAGAGGGGATTGGGCCTCCTCGCCCTCTCCCCATCCCTTTCTTTGCACTAGATTAAAGAACAAAAAGAGAGAGAGAGAGAGAGGGAGGGAGGGAGGGAGGGGGAAAAAAAAACAAAGGCTATGAAGTCATTTCAAACAGGAGCAGCCCCAGCTAAACACCCTGGACTTTTTCCAATGTCAAGTGAATTTACGACTATTATTATTATTTTTTTTTCCTTTCCCCCTTTTGGCCTCCGTCTGTTTTCGAAAACCAAGAGGAGTCTGAAAAAAGTGTTTGCTAAAAGCAAATCAGGATCCAGAAAGCTTGGAACAGACAGATTGGAGGGGGGGGGGGAATTACACAGTGCAGGAAGCGGCCTTTCAAAAGAGATTATTATGTAAATGATGAGCCTAATAATCAACATTCGGAATTGTCATCTGGAGGCCTTAGCGAGATCGGATCTCAGAGTTTTGGAAACCAGGAATGCAGGACGAAATGGTGCAAACTGTTGAATGCCCCCCCCGCAAGGCTTTAAATCAGGATTGGCGCCGGGATAGATCTCCTTGCTACCCCAAACGGGTGCCCAAAGAGTGGACGACAAAGAGAAATAATTAAACCTTGGCAAAAGCTTGCAGGATTTGATAATCACGTGAAATGATGGGCTCTGTGCTATTGGGGGGCGGGGGGTGGATAGATGCACTCAGCCTGTGGCATGAGAGCATGTGATGTGTCAGAAAATGTTGTTGACCCCTGCCACAGATGTACTAGAGGGAAGAGAAACAAGAAATGCAAAATGTTACAACTGATGAAACTTCTTGGATGAGAAACAGAACTTTCTTTCCTTTCTTCTTCTTCTTCTTCTTCTTCTTCTTCTTCTTCTTCTTCTTCTTCTTCTTCTTCTTCTTCTTCTTCTTCTTCTTCTTCTTCTTCTTCTCCTCCTCCTCCTCCTCCTCCTCCTCCTCCTCCTCCTCCTCCTCCTCCCAGAGAGCACCAAAGACCCTTCATTTCAACCCTGAGTAAAAACTGAGCCTGGTGGAGCAGTGGACTAAAGCGCTGTTAAACAGCACTTAGCTGCCAGCTGCCTGCAATTACTGCAAGTTTGAATCTCACCAGGCTCAAGGTTGACTCAGCCTTCCATTCTTCCGAGGTGGATAAAATGAGGACCTGGATTGTGGGGGCAATAAGATGACGTTGTATAAAAAAGAGCACCGCTTGGGGGGGGGCAAAAGCCCTACTAAGCAGGTATATACAGACGTATGAAGGCTATTGCTTAACACATTGTAAGCCGTCCTGAGTCTCTCGAGAAGGGCGGCATATAAATCGAACCAATAAATCGAACCAATAAACAAAAAGAGATCTTTGGGTGCCATACAAAGCACACAACCTAAACAAATTACCGGTATTGCCTCTGCAGAGCGAGCTGCATTTCAAAGCTTGCCTCCCCTTTACTCTGACCCCCTCCCCTCTCTCCCTCCCCCCTCCCGTGTCCCTGAGCGATGTCGCGTTGAGCTTTCAGGTCAGGGGAGGAAGTTTCGTCTTCATGTGAGACGGTGGGTCCGCTTTCCTGACATTGTTTGTTTGAACCCGGCAGCTGTTCAAGGATGCCAGGTCTATTTAACAAGTAGAACGAAGGATGAAAGAAAGGGCTCCGAGTGCATGTTTGCCGTATAAGTAGAAGCACCAGAGGCAACGCAAAAACCAACATTTCATTCTCGCTTCAAGGGCAAAACGTTCCCGGCGTTTGCATCTTTACGCCTTTGCCTGAAGGCACAAGATGTCATGAAGGCCGTTTTAAAAAAAAAAATAAAAATAAAAAGCAGGATGTACAGATGCCTCCGCCCAGCCTGTCCTTTACCGTTATATTTTTTCTGTGCACGGAATGAGAGACGGATGCCTCCTCGGGGAGGAAGCTCTGACCCCCCAGCCTGCCCTACGAAGAAAGTACACTTATATTTTATTGCGGCGTTTTTGGCAAATCACTGCAGTCAGCAGGAATAGACAAACACGCAGACCCGCGCGCTCCCCTATACCTTGAGGAAAGAGAGGCGAGGGAAGAGAACATCTTTTGACAGCTCGATTGCTTAATGTATAAGAAATGCTTGAGGGGCCGATGGGTTGAGGGCCTTCAAGAGATATATCAGTTAGTCTTGGTGGAGACGTCTTCTCTGGGTCTTCCTCAGCCAGCTCCTGCTAGTTCAGGATCAGAATAACAGAAGAGCAGAGTTGGGGAGGGACCTTGGAGGTCTTCTAGTCCAGCCCCCTGCTCAAGCATTTCAGACAGATGTCCAATATCTTCTTAAAGACCTCCAGTGATGGAGCACCCACAACTTCTAGAGGCAAGCTGTTCCACTGGTCAATTGTTCTCACTGTCAAGAAATTTCTCCTTATTTCTAAGTTGCTTCTCTCCTTGATTAGTTTCCACCCGTTGCTTCTTGTCCTGCCCTCAGGGGCTTTGGAGAATAGCTTGACTCCCTCTTCTTTGGGGCAACCCCTGAGATATTGGAAGACTGCTATCATGTCTCCCCTAGTCCTTCTTTTCATCAAACTAGCCATGTCCAGTTCCTGCAACCGTTCTTCATATGTTTTAGGCTCCAGTCCCCTAATCCTCTTGGTTGCTCTTCTCTTCACTCTTTCCAGAGTTTCCACATCTTTTTTTTTTTATATAATATGGTTGTTAGGATATGATTTGGGCCTAACAGTTGTCCAGGCAATATATGTGTTCTGTGACTTTAAGTTTTAATGCTGCATCATGCTGTAATGCTGAGTCATGCTATAATTACTTGTAATTTAACAATGTATTTAAGAAGGGTACTGTAAGGTATTCAGTAGATGATAAGCTGCTATCATCACGTGCGTGTGTGGGTGGATCTGCTACCATCCGGGGTTTGTGAACCAACTACTGTTTGTTTGGTAAGAGTTTGTTTTGAGTTAACCGGTAAAGACTTGGACTGTTTAGAAGACTACGAGATTGTTTATTTCCCATTATAAAGAAAACTTTTGATAACACCAGTTTGTATGTATCTCCTATCTCATTGCTCTCAGCAACGTTTCTCTGTGCACTTTACTCTGCTAGTTGTTACACAACAACAATAACCTTAACAATGGTGACTAAAACAGGATGCTGTATTCCAAGTGTGGTCTTAAGGCCTTTTAAAGTGGTCTTAATGCTTAATGCTAGTGACTTTGGTTCTATCCCTCTGTTAAGGACTGCCTTGGCTTCTTCAGCAATTCTTTGGTGAAGTTTGCCGTTTCTTCGTGAACACTCTGCAGCTATGTTTCTCAGGAGCACCCCTGACTTATGCTGGAAATTATGTCACGCCATTGCAAAGAAAAGCGCACCTTTGGTTTTCACTGAATGACCCACCAGGGTAACTGTTCTAAGAATAACTTCCACAGCATTTCAGTAAGGGGGACATTGAGTTTAATGCTTCTTCTTTCCTTCTGACCCCATCACTTAAGGTCCTGGAGTCAAATGAAGATGACTATCTCCCTCAGGAGAGAAATATATATAGGATGCAATTATCTATCAATGTTCCTCCCACGAATGGGATTTATATTCCTGGTCCGGGAATCAATTCTTATTGAAGTTTCGAATAAATTCAGAAAAATCAATCCACGTCCATCATAATGTTCAAGGCTATGGAGACACCTCTTAAGATTTGATCCAAACTCGGACTGAAGTTGGTTTAGACTGAACCAATTGGCATCAATTGGCACCCTTAATATGCAGATGTACGGGCAAGGAAAGCTTCCCATTGAGTGATACATGTCCCAAGCCATCTGCTGGGTCTAGGACAATTGACCATGGTGACATTGTCACACCTACTTCATCCCGGGCCCCACAGCGCAGCTGACCTATCGCAGGCGTTAATTCTCAGCTGGCCCTCCACCAGCTAATGGCCCCCATCCTTCTCCCTACCATGTGGCCATGAGACACTTATCCGTGACTGATTCACAGTGTGGGAAAACTATCGCTTCTCGTCCGAATCGTGGTCGTAAGTCGAGGACTACCTATATATATGTCGTCCTGAAGGATCCACCTTAATACCTAGGGCAGGCGTCTGCAACCTTAAACACTCAAAGAGCCATTTGCACCTGTTTAACCACAGAAAAGAAAACACCGGGAGCCACAAAACCCTTCCCGGGACTGACTATTTCTTGAGCGGCCACAAAACTAGCCTATGTAGTTGAATTAAATGTTCTGTTTTCTTCGGAAACTTTTCTTTTCTTGGATTTATCCATGGTTGGCCTACTGGGGGTTGAAAAGCTCAATAAATTGCATGCTGGCGGGCATCGCACATTGCCGGTTGTGATACATATTTTGAGTGACAGGGAGCCGCAGCAGAGGGGTGAAAGAGCCACATGCGGCTCCAGGGCTGCAGGTTGCTTACCCCTGCCCTAGGGAGACTAAGGGGGGAGTTGGAGTTGGACGGAAATCTATGCAAGTTTCAAGTGTTCTAGGGGGTAAACATTAAGAGGGGTGTTTTTACAAGCGATTCCCCTAAAACTTTTATCGCCCAGGTATCTTCCTTAAACATTACTCTCAAGGTGGCGAACACCGGTTGCTTAATAAAAACGATGAAAGCCACGAAAATACAGCTCCTCCATGCAAGAGATAAAATGGGGAGATAAACTTTAATCTACGGCAGCAGGGAAATAGAAAAACGGGTACAATTATCATCCCACGGTAGCGCTAGGAAACCGTACGGGGCTGTTATTAGAACTGTCAAAGGCTTTTGTTATCTGCAAAAGACTTTATAAAAACAAAGCGCTTTTGCTATCTCCCAAAATACTACGCGAAGAAGGGAATGAAGATGTATTTGGCACTGGGGGAAGGATTCCAGATTTTCCACGGCACACGGTCTTTTTTTCCTGCAACATACTTGGGCGGGCGACACCCCAGAATGGAATTACAGGTAGTCCTCGACTTACAACAGTTCATTTAGTGACCGTTTGAAGTTCCAACCACATTGAAAAAAATATCACTTATGACCGTTTTTCACACCGACGATCCTTGCAGCATGATCAAAATTCAGACCCTTGTCGACTGATTCTCATATTTGTGATTATAAGCCGTGGTGGCGGCGCAGTAGTTAGAATGCAGAATCGCAGGCTAACTCTGCTGACTGCCAGCAGTTCGATTCTGACCAGCTCCAGGTTGACTCATCCTTCCATCTTTCTGAGGTCAGTAAAATGTGGAGACCCAGATTATTGGAGGAAGAGGCTGACTCTGCAAACTGCTTAGAGAGGGCTTTAAAAGCACTGTGAAGCAGTATATCAATCTAGATGCTATTGCTATGATAATTGCAGTATCCTAGGGGAAGGGGGGGGTCACATGACCCCCCTTTTGCGATCTTCCGACAAGCAATGTCAATGGGGAAGCCAGATTCACTTAACTCTGTTACTAACTTAGCAATTGCAGTGGTTCACTGAATAACTGTGGCAGGAAAGGTCGTTAAATGAGGACGAATTTCACTTAACAAATGTCTCACTTATCAGAAGAAATTTTGGGTTCAATTGTGGTCGGATGTGGAGGGCTTACCTGGGCTCAGTAACGGACCAAGACTTGTATAGACTCAAACTACTCCACCCACTCAGATCAAAAGTAGTTGTTGTTAGTTGCAAAGTTGTGTCCGACCCATTGCAACCCCATGGACAACGTTCCTCCAGGCCTTCCTGTCCTCTACCATCTTCTGGAGTCCATTTAAGCTCACGCCAACTGCTTCAGTGACTCCATCCAGCCACCTCATTCTCTGCCGTCCCCTTCTTCTTTTGCCCTCCATCGTTACCAGCATTAGGCTCTTCTCCTTCTCATTAGGTGGCCAAATGATTTGAGTTTTCTCTTCAGGATCTGGCCTTCTAAAGAGCAGTTAGTGTTGATCTCCTCTAGAACTGACCGGTTGGATCGCCTTGCAGTCCAAGGGACTCACAGGAGTCTTCTCCAGCACCAGAGTTCACAGGCCTCCATTCTTTGGCGCTCAGACTTCCTTATGGTCCAAATTTCCCAGCCAGAAATTGCAACTGGGAAAACCATCGCCTTGACTATCCGCGCTTTGGTTGGCAGGGTGATGTCTCGGCTTTTTAGAATGCTGTCTAGATTTGCCATAGATCAAGAGTAAGAAGATCAAAAACCAAACAAATGGACTCATTTTTACCTACTCGAAAGAATAAGAAGGGAAGGCTAAGAACGGTCAGTCTTTTCATTGCTTGTCCAATGTCACCGCACTCCGCCAGGTCTTTCTTGGCATGAGATTCCGGCACATCCCAGGAAGATGGATGGGCAGGTAGCTAAGCCTCATAATTCTTCAGAGGCTGCCAGGAAATCCCAGGGCTACAGGCCAAACTGGGATAAACCAGTCTAGGAGAAAGCCATATCAGACCATTTCCATATGTGTTCGTAAAGTCATAAACCCCAAATTCAGTTCTCGACAGACTTTCCTTATCCTCGCCAAGGGTAACTAAACTTGGTAGAACCCGGCATCAGAGATGGTATTCAGCTGGTTCGTTCAAACTGGTAGCAGTGACTGCGGACCGCCCCGGCCTTATGCCGTTCTATTTAGCCATGTTTTCAAAGCCGGGTGCATGTGCCGAAGGCACGCATGTGAGCGAAGCGCATCCACGGAAAACTGGGCGCATGCATGAAAGGCGTGTTTGCACACGGCGAACCAGTGTTAAGAATAATGGAAACCTACCGCTGCCCGATATCCTTTCCACGGGATCCGCATCGACAGATTGTATTATCCAGAGCGAGCAAAAAAAACAAATAAATTAAAAAAAATCAATCAATATGTCTCCTGACCCCCTTAAACTGATTTGAGCGTCCGCAAAAGAAGTTCAGCTACTAATTGCGCCAATTTAGCAAGAGCGATTTAGCTAAGTTAGTTATTAAATCAATTGGTCTTCTGGGCTTCGAGAACAGCTGTCTTTGTGTGCTTGACTCTGCCACCTCCCTCTTGTCAACAAGGCTGTCATTCCTAAAGAGAGGGTTTTTTTTTTTTTTAAATAGCTGAAGACTCTGGATGGCAGGAGGCAGGGCAGTTGGGGACAGATGAATAAGAATAGAGCCGGAGGGGACTATGGTGGGCTTCTAGTCCAACCCCCTGCTCAAACAGGAGACCCTATACCATTTCAGACAGATGATAGTCCAGTCTCTACTTAAAAACCTCCAGTGATGAAGCACTCATGATTTCTGGTGGCAAGTTGTCCCACTGGTTAATTGTCCTCACTTTTAGGAAGCTTCTCCTTAATTCCAGGTTGCTTCTCTCCTTGATCAGTTTCCATCCATTATTCCTTGTCTGGCCTTCTGGTGCTTTGGAAAGTAAGTTGACCCCCTCCTCTTCGTGGAAGCCTCTCAAATACTGGAATATCATGTCCATCTGTCCCCCAACCTTTTAAACCAGGTGTCAAGGTTCCAAGCAACACCCCTAATGAAAGAAAACTCCGAGGCTTGAATTTCCTCAAAGTTCCATTTTACTGAAGATGTCATATTGGCACATCTGGGAAAACCCGAAGCTGAAAGTTTCCAGGTTTTCCCCACCCACATGAAATTTCAAGTCCCTGCCCAGCACCCACATGTCCATCACAGGGTCCAATCATCCACTGTCCAAACTGGAAACATCTCCCAGTCATCTGACTCCAGGTGCCAGGGCAGTGCGTCCTTGACTCTCTGAGAAAGGAATGTTATTTTGACTACATACTGCATATCACCCATACTCTATGCAATCCCCCCTCCCATTCTCCCACAGAAGAATATGTGGCAGGCCTGAAGGCCCAAATGTAAAAGATGGCTTCCATATCTGACACCAGGGGTCCCCGATCCCCAGTCCATGGACCAGAACTGGGCCACGGCACGCCAGATTCAATTTCCATCAAACAGTGTGTGATCTGGGTATAATTATTTTTAAACAATCATAATCTACATATTTGTTACAATATCCATCACAATAATAATAATATAATAACAATAATACTTAACATTTTCATCTTTAACAGCTCTCCACATTAACATTTCCTCTTTTTATATCTCCTCCTTTCTAACTTCCCTTTCTATTTTTTTTTTAAATTTGATTTATATGCCGCCCTTCTCCGGAGACTCAGGGCAGCTTACAATGCGTTAAGCAATAGCTTTCATACTTTTGTATATTTTATACAAAGTCATCTTATTCCCCCACAAACTCGGTCCTCAGTTTATCTACCTTAGAAAGGATGGAAGGCTGAGTCAACCTTGAGCCTGGTGATTCAAACTTACAGTAATTGAAGACAGCTGGAGTTAATTACAGTGCATTAGTCTACTGAGCTATCCAGGCTTCCTATTGCCTAGCCATTGATAGAATACATCCCATATCAAAAAATGTTCAGGTTCTTCTTTATCCTTAATAGCAAGCGTTAATCTATCCATTTCTGCGCATTCTAATATTTTCTTAATTACCTTCCCCTCTGATGGAATCTCATCATTTTTCCACTGCAGTGCAAATACAATTCTAGTTGTGGTTAGTATATGCAAGATCAGATATATAGTCTTTTTATCATTTTTTTTTCCGGTAGAATGCCCAACAAAAATATCTCTGGTTTCAAGTTTATATGTTGCTTTGTCATTTTTTCCAACCAACGATGTATTTTCCATCAAGCTATTCTTGATTATTGGCCAACCAAGAATTCATCAAGCTCAGCTTTCGAGAACAGATAGCTCTCAACTTCCAACCATTCATTCAGCAACTGTTTGAACTCATAATAGCGCCGAAAAGAGGGACTTAGAACCAGGCCTCACACTTAACGTCCATCCTAGAATCCCCATGGTCACATGATCGAAATTTGGGTGCTTGGCAAAGAACAGAACAAAGAAATATGCATATTTCCTTTCCTTTCTTTCTTTGTGTTCCCCTACTAAAGGAGTAAATTTCCGCGGATTATTAAACACTCACTTCTCAGTTAAACCCTCCCATTTCCAGACTGTGGGATGAAAGGACCAGTTTCTGTAGATTTCTTTGCACCCACCAGATTCTAGATTTTTTTTTTCTTCCTGCTCCCCGGTGTTAAATGCATCCCCCTAACTACAATTAAAATGTTGACACCTGGTTCAGCTCTGCAGATTAGGATTTGATTTTCCATAATTATATGTTATCACTTGCATTCAGCAGCAATTTTGCCTTCTGTACAGCATGATAACGCTTATTAATTCAATAAAAGAAATCAATTCACAGACAATTTCAGAAAGGCAACACCTCTGCAACTTCACAATCTCCCCCAATCGGATTCGTGATTGGACTCTGGATCTTGCTATTTAATCAGTAATGGGATTACAAAAAAAAGGAGACCCCGTCAGATGTTAATTAAAAGCATCCCTATCTGTCGGGGACTAGAAGGCTAATAGGGTGCCATGCCACATATTGGCTAATATTTGACTCTGTGCTTAAGGGTTACTTAAAGTGAGTGATAAGGACATTTATTCTGCCTCTTTATTCTCCAGAAGACCCAGGCCTTCTGGAGAAAGGTAGGATCAGTTCTTCACTTGATATTGGCCCAGATCCAATATATGTTGCACTGGAAACAGGTGCAAAGAAGAGCAACAAGAATGATTAGGAGGCTTGAGGCTAAAACATATGAAGAACTGTTGAAGGAACTGGGCATGGCTGGTCTAGTGAAGAGAAGAACCAGGGGAGACATGTTTGCTAGTCTTCCAGTATTACACCTGAAGACCAGACAAGGAATCATGGATGGAAACTGACCAAGGAGAGATTCAACCTAGAAATAAGGAGACATTCATTCATTCATTCATTCATTCATTCATTCATTCATTTGTTCAATGTATATATGCCGCCCTTCTCCGGAGACTCAGGGCGGCTTACAATGCATTAAGCAATAGCTTTCATACTTTTGTGTATACCTGCTTAGTAGGGCTTTTTTGGCCTCCCCTGAGTGGTGTTCTATTTTATACAAACTCAGCTTCTTGCCCCCACAAACCGGGTCCTCATTTTACCTACCTCGAAAGGATGGAAGGCTGAGTCAACCTTGAGCCTGGTGAGATTCGAACTCGCAGTAATTGCAGGCAGCTGGCAGCTAAGTGTTATTTAACAGCAGCAGTTTAGTCCACTGCGCCACCAAGGCTCTTTTTTTGATGTTGAGAACTATCAACCAATGGAACAGAAGTTGCCTTCAGAAGTTGTGGGAGCTTCATCCCTGGAGTTTCCATCGGTTGATGGTTCTCCCTGTCAGAAAATTCCTCCCTATTTCCAGGTTGAATCTCTCCTTGATCAGTTTCCATCCATTATTCCTCGTCTGGCCTTCGGGTGCCTTGGAAAATAGCTTCTTGATCCCCCTTCCATCCTTCTGCCAATAAAAGCGTCTGGAGAAACGTGTGAATCCACAGTTCAGGTCATGTGTCGTCCCCCCGTCCCCCGTCTTGAACAGAACTCCAACCTGGCTTGCAGTCATGGTAACCCAGACTGGCTTGTTCTGCCTAGCTCACGATTCTCTCTGCCTGCCTTGTGTGCAGCCGGCAGATAACGTATCTCCCTCTTTCTCTTCCTCTCCTGGACATAAAGCATACATGACTGCTGACACTAATGCAGTTGGACAAGCTGTCAGGTTTCTGATTGCTGTGCGTGGACTGGACTTTTTGCTAAATTGCTTGTAACAAGATCTTTTCTGGGTAGGCATCTGAATTCCGGATGGGCAGCTGTTTCTGGCCAGAAGGCCTACTTGGGTTAGAGAGGAAGTACAGTTCTCCAAGGAGAGCTAGCTTTTCCTGCTAATAATATCTTTGGAAGGCTCTGTCTATCCCTGAAATTATTCCTCCCATTCACTTATCCTATTATCAGGTCTTGAACCATCTCACGGCCAAACTCAGGTACAGCTTTAGAAATATCAGAAAAGCCAGGGCCCATTTGTAGCTGCTTGCCTTCTATTTCTTTCCTGGCCAACTTCCCCGTCGCAGGTGGACATAAAAACCCTGCCGGAGGATACCTTTGCGTCGAGTGAATTATTCAGGAATTTGGATTGCTGAGCTCCAAGTCCTGTCGTTATGGTTTAGCATTTTGGGGGGGCGGGTTGCCCAACTAAATACTACAAAGCCATGCTTTGCTTTCGATAAATTGGATCCCTTGGTCCGCAGCTGTTGCAATCTCTTTCTGATTGAATTGGATGGGCCATCTTTCCTGGCTTGCAGGACTGAGAGAGTAAAGTGCCACATGCAGAAGGAACCACGGTTCCACCTTTCCACCTTGGTCGATTGGTATTTCTCATCTGTCCAGCCTCGCAGGATTGAGAGAGGAGTGCCACATGTGGAAGGAACCACGTTTTCATGTTTCCACCTTGGTCGATTGGTATTTCTCATCTGTCCAGGCTCACAGGATTGAGAGGAGTGCCACATGTGGAAGGAACCACGGTTCCACCTTTCCACCTTGGTCGATTGGTATTTCTCATCTATCCTGGCTCACAGGATTGAGAGGAGTGCCACATGTGGAAGGAACCACGGTTCCACCTTTCCACCTTGGTCCTTCTCTTCTGCTTGACTCTGAAATAGTTATTGTTTATCCATAAGGCAGGATGCTCAACCTCAGTCTTCCAGATGTTCCCGAGCTCCTTAACATTGTCATGCTGGATATCTTACGGAGCTTTTCAGTCATCCAGGTTCATGGTTGTCCCAAAGGTGTTTTTTTAAGACTTTCTGGACTTTCTGGATTTTCAGCTCCGAGAAGAGCTGAAGAAGCTTCTTGGATGAGAAGCAAAACATCTTCAAAGAAAACAAGAACAACAACCAAGCCCAGTTGCCTGTTGAAAAAGCACCTTTGAGATTGTCATGTTGGCTATGCTGTTCAAAAGCTAGCAACGGTGCCAAATATTCAGGTTTGTTAGCTTTTGGTGCCTTTGCTAATCATTTCAATCAGAAGAGAGCTGGAAGAGACTTTGGAGGTCTTCTGGTCGAGGCCCCGTACCGCTGCTGGCTAATCTTTTTGCCATTGCGTGCCAAAAGCGTGGGGAGTGTGGGCGGGGGTGTCACACATGTGCGTGCCCACACCCATTCTATGTGCCCCACCCCACTCCCCATGTATGCGCACGCAGCCCCCATGCACTCCCCCCCGCTTTTGGCACGCGATGGCACAGTGGGCCCAGTAGGGCCATTTTTTGCCCTCCCCAGGCTCCAGAGGCTTTCTAGGAGCCTGGGGAGGGCAAGAACAGCCTTCCCCACCCCCCTGGAGGCCCTCCGGAGGAACCGGAAGTCCCAAAAATCAGCTGGCCGGTGCGTACATGCGCACCAGAGCTCAGCTCGCATGCCCGATAGGGCTCCGCGTGCCACCTGTGGTACACGTGTCATTGGTTGGCCATCACGGCCCTATACCATTCCAGACCAGTGGCTGTCCAGTCTCGTCTTAAAGACCTCCAATGATGGAGCGCCTCCAACTTCTAGAGTCAACTTCTGTTCCACAGATTAATTGTTCTCAGTGTCAGGAATTTTCTCTTTCATTCCAAGATTGCTTCTCTCCTTGATATATAGTTTCCACCCATTGTTTCTTGTTAATGAACAACTTTCAACAAGCAAATGGCCATAAAATTAACTGCCCCCTGTCCCCGCCCCCCATTACCAGTAAGTGTCTGATAACTCTACCAGTAATGGCTAACCTTTTTGCCGTCATGTGCCAAAAGTAGTGGGGGGGGAATTGCGTGCATGCATGCCCACACCCTAATTCAATGCGACGAGTCCCCCCACGCATGCACATGTGACCCCCCCCACTCTCCCCCTGCTTTTGGCACGCGATGGCACAGTGGGCCTGGTAGGCCCATTTTTTTGCCCTCCCCAGCCTCGGAGCCTTTCTAGGAGTCTGGGGAGGTTGAAAACAGCCTTCCTCACTCCCCTGGAGGCCCTCCAGAGGCCTGGAAACAGCCCGTTCCCCAATTTCCAGTGGGCCCGGAAGGCCTGAAAATCAGTTGGCCAGCGCGCACTTGTGTGCTGGACTGAGGTAGGGCAATGCTTGTGTGCCCAAGATATGGCTCCGTGTGCCACCTGTGGTGTCCATGCCACAGGTTCGCCATCACGGCTCTATACAGTCATGCTCTTCAAAGAGCTCGTTTCTCAGACTAAAAATGACCTAGAAATGCTAAAAAGTTTAAAATGACATGTTGCCAGCAGTTTAAAAGCGTGCCGAGTTTTGACCCAACATAAGCTTCCTTCTCCTACAAATGACTTTGTGAACCTTTCTGTATTCCCCAGTAGATTTGGAAGGGATACAAGGTAGATTTTAAAATGCACTGTTGATTTAGTTTAAGCTGCAATATTAAAGGTGGGATCAAGCTAGAAAGCACGGCTTGCCTTCCAAGGTCACGATTTCTTAGCTGGAGGTCGTTTTCTTTTTTTATATTCAGCATTAAAAGTTGAGCGCTCGGCCTTGTGCCGAACATGTCTTCCATTCTCCTCTCACCTCCAGCTTTGGGGTAAACCCAGAAGGAGGTCCTTACACCATTCTTCTCCTGCTTCTTTAATCCCCAAAAGACCCTTCCGAAAGGACTATTTTAAATATCCCTTTCTGTCCCAGTCCTCTTACTACCCCAGGCTCAGGATGCAGCCCTTCACCTCACACGTAGAACGTAGAAACATAGGGCTGGGAGAGACCTAGGAGGTCATCTAGTCCAACCCTTATACCAATCCCAATCACTCTAGAGTTTTTTTATTGAGAAATAGACTTCGGTAAGCATCAACAAGGTAGCTCTTATTTTCTGCAACATAGATACAGTAAAAGTCATTTTGGATTTTCATCCAAACATTCCGCGTCCCCAGTCGTTTAATCGTGCCCCGTAAACAACCTTAAAAATAGGGATGAAATGCTCTCGGTTCGGACCGGATTGCCTGATCCGATAGCAAAAAAAATGCTTTTAAAAGTAAAAAAAAAAAAGCCTCTGATGATTGCGCAGCTCAGCTGGGCATGGATGAGGAGCAGGGATTTTTGCTACCGGTTCTCCGAACCACCCGCCACCACATGGTAGCCTCTGTTCGGTGATCATGGCTTCAAGTGGTATTTTTGGTTAAGTTCGGATAAAGGTAAAGGTTCCCCTCGCACACATGTGCTAGTAGTTCCTGACTCTAAGGGGTGGTGCTCATCTCCATTTCAAAGCCGAAGAGCCAGCACTGTCCGAAGACGTCTCCGTGGTCATGTGGCCAGCATGACTCAACGCCAAAGGCGCATGGAACGCTGTTCCCTTCCCACCAAAGGTGGTTCCCTATTTTTCCTACTTGCATTTTTGACGTGCTTTCAAACTGCTCGGTTGGCAGCAGCTGGGACAAGTCACGGGAGCTCACCCCGTTACATGGCACTAGGGATTCAAACCGCTGAACTGCCGAATTTTCAGTCGACAAGCTTAGCGTCTTAGCCACTGAGCCACCGCATCCCAGTTCGGATAGAACTGTCCAAATGTGGTCCGTTCCTCGTGTCACTAGGCGTCTTTTGCCTTGCGCGTGTCACCGCAAAAGCAGGAAAAAAAATTGCAGAGGGCTGCTGGAGTTCAGGGTTCCTGACCCTGGTCTCTGCAAGCAACAGTGTGGTGCGGCTTTGCCTCTTAGTATAATTTTCCCCCAACTGCAACTGATTAAAATGCCAACCCCTCAAAGAAAGATTGGAAAGAGAAAATTTAGTGTACCCCCCAAACAAGGCCGTTGGGTCATTTGTCTCCGGATTGCCTGCAAAACAGGAGAAGGGTCCCTGGGAACAATACTCTTTCTGTGTAAAATCCCTGTCAAATCCAACCCCGGGAGGGGATTTATTTCTTCTATTTGTCTTAGTCAACTCCTCCAAGGCGATAGTTCATAAAAAGAGAATTGATATAGCTTTCCAGGCGCTTGGCACACACTGCTGCAGAATCAACTGTAAAATAACTACTACTACTACTACTACTACTACTACTATTATTATTATTATTATTATTATTATTATTATTATTATTATTATTATTATTATTATTATTAAATTATTAGCATTGTTGAGGAGGAGGAGGAAGATTTAAAAATTTGATTTATATGCCGCCCTTCTCCGAAGACTTAGGGCAGCTTACAATGCGTTAAGCAATAGCCTTCATACTTTTGTATATTTATACAAAGTCAGCTTATTGCCCCCACGAACTGGGTCCTCAATTGACCTACCTTAGAAAGGATGGAAGGCTGGGTCAACCTTGAGCCTGGTGGGATTCGAACTTACTAATTGCAGACAGCCGGAGTTAAATTACAATGCATTAGTCTGCTGAGCTATCCAGGCTCCTTTTTTTGGGTCTCTGAGTCTGGTTATTTTCTTGGAGACATTTCATTACCCAACAAGATAACGCTATCCATGCTAAAAGACTTTAACCGAAGAGAAGGAGGAGGAGGAGAAATAACAATTGGCAGTGGCGAGACTGGGAACAGGGCACGTCTGAGCCGATTTAATGAAATCAGGAGAAAGCGAGCTCAACTGCTTGGTCTCTCTTGTAAAAAGCACCTCGGCCGTTTGAGACGATTATAGGAAACGTGCTAAAATTGGCCTGTGTCATTTTCCTCCCTCTTTCTCCCCAGTTACGTCTCTTAATACAAAAGGCCCATCTTCCCGTATTCATCTTCCATAAATCCCGCAATCACCTTGAAAGCTTTTTGCTGCACAAGCGACTCCAATTGCTCCAATAGCGGTTGCAGAGACAGGTCCCTCCAAGCGATCAAGGACACACGTGTTCGTCCGCGAAGCTATGGAGATGCCAAGGGGCACCACCCACCCAGGCATTTTCAACAATGGGGAGATTCAGGAAACGATGAAGTCTGAATGGAAGACGGGCATGTCCAGGGAGAAAGACCCGGGGTTGTAACTGCAACACCATCAGGTTGTGTTATAATGAGGAGAGCTGCTTCCTGACTGGCCTTCTTGAAATGAGGGGTCCTTGGTACTCTCTGAGCTTGGTTATTTTCCTGTAGACGTTTCATGACCCAACTAAGTAACATCATCAATGCTAGAAGGGGTTTTTGCTGCATAAGCGACTCCAATTGCTCCAATAGCGGTTGAAGAGACAGGTCCCTCCAAGCGATTTGGGGCTTTAAGGAGGAGGAAGAGGAGGACTGTGGGTCCTTGGTTGTTTCTGAGTTTGATTGTTTTCTTGTAGACGTTTCATGACCCAACTAAGTAACATCATCAGTTTGTTTGTTTCTTTCTTTCTTTATTTATTTTTGAATTTATATGCTGCCCTTTCTCCGCGAAGAGTCAGGGTGGCTCACAACAATAAAATGAGTCCAGATTAAAATTCAGACACTAGAAACTAAAATTCCCATTCAAACCCCATTCAGTCCAGGCCAGCCTGACGAAACAACCATGTTTTAAGGTCACGGCAGAAGGAGTGAAGGCCGGGGGGGCTACCCGGAGCTCCAAGGGGAGCTGATTCCAGAGGGTAAATGCGCCCACAGAGAAGGCTCGCTCCCTAGGGGCCGTCAGCCAACATTGTCTGGTCAACGGGACCCCAAGTAGGCCCTCTCTGTGTGAGCGCACCGGGCGATGGGGAGCTGTTGCTGGCCACAGGTGTTCCGCCAAATACCCCGGGCCTAACCCATGTAGGGCTTTATAGGTGATCACTAACACCTCGAACCTCACCCGGAGGGCAACCGGTAGCCAGTGCAGGTCACACAGGAGGGGTGTGACATGGAAGCATCGGGACACTCCCATCACTACCCACGTGGCCGCATTCTGCACCAGCTGAAGCCTCCAAGTGGTTTTGAAGGGTAGCCCCATGTAGAGAGCTTTGCAATAGTAGATCAGGGAGATGACGAGTGCATGGGTGACCGTGCGTAAGGCATCTCGGTCCAGGTAGGGGCGCAACTGGTGCGCCAGACGAATCTGGGCAAATGCCCCCCTGGTCACGGCTGTAACATGGTCTTCTAAGGTCAACCGTGCATCCAGGAGGACACTTCAGTTGTGCGCCCTATCCACAGGGGGCAACACCTCTCCCCCTATGACCAAGGATGGAGTATTCCCTTGGAACCGAGACGCCAGTACCCACAGCCACTCTGTCTTGGCAGGGTTGAGTCGGAGCCTATTCCTCCCCATCCAGAGCCACACAGCTCTGGAGGGGGAGGAACATCCAGGCATCGGGACATCACGTCGAGGGCATCACTGGGCTGATTCGGGGCGGATATAAAAAGTTGGGTATCATCATCAATGTTAGAAGGGTGTGGGGTTTAAGGAAGAGGAAGAGGAGGGCTATGGGGTCCTTGGTTGTTTCTGAGCTTGATTGGTTTCTTGCAGATGTTTCATGACCCAACTGAGTAACATCATCACTGCTAGAAGGTTTGTGGAATGGCGGAGAAGAGGAGGAGGACCGTAGGGTCCTCGGTGCTCTCTGAGCTTGGCTGTTTTCTTGTAGATGTTTCATTACCCAACTAGGTAATATTGTCACTGCTCAGTCAACCCCCCCGTCCCTTCTAGCACTAATGATGTTACCTAGTTGCAAGCAAACAGCCAAGCTCAGAGAGCACCAAGGACCTCTCATTCCAACCCTTAGCTATAAACGTTCTCCTTTATTAGCTGGCCAGGTACTACAAGCTGTGGACCACCTCCTTAAGATCTCCTTGATGAGATATTTTTCTGAACGGTCTTGACCTCTTGTTTGATGGCCTGGAAGTCAACTCCGTTTAAAGAACGAGAAGTAACAGAGCTGGAGCCGAGCTTTGTCTAAACGAGTCGGTTGCCTTAGGCAGCCAGTCTCGAGAGATGCCAGCCAGACCTCAAAGGAGTGTCTTAAAGCAGTGTGCAAAAGAGAGCTAGTTGTGGGCGCCTTGGCTTATATGTTGCTAGATGCTACAGGCTAGTTTATAAATAGGGTACAGTAACAACAGAGAAAGTTAGGTTGATACCTTTAAGCACAATGGAAGATGGTATCCTGCCTGGGTGGGGGTTTTTTTCTTGGCAGTAATACGTTGCCGTCTTCCTGATATTTTTTTGACTTCCTAATCTAGCCCTACAGTCTTGGTATTCTTGACAGCCTCCTCTTCAAAGAGTAACTAGACCTGTGATGGCTAACCTTTTCCAGACCGAGTGTCCAAAGCGCACTCGCATCTATGTGAATACAAAGCATGCGCTGCCCTGCGCATGTGTTCCATCCCCCGTGCGTGCACCCCATCCCCTATGCATGCATGCATGCCTCTGCACATGCCGTGCCCCCCTGCGCGCACCGGCGCATGCGTGGCAGAGACCTGAAGACCAGCTGGCCCATGGGAGGCGCGTGCACACGCACAGCAGCCCTGAACTGGGGTGACCGCTGGCGTGTCATCAGAGAGGGTGCTGTGTGCCACCTCTGGCACGGGCGCCATAGGTTCGCCATCATGGAACTAGACCAATGCCTACTCAAATGGTTTTAAAGACGGCTAGATATTTGCCTGAAGGATTGGCCCATCAATCTCCACTGCTGCTTACCGCCTTCTGAATCAGGATCAAAGTAACAACTCCTGGAGAAGAGAGCTATCTTCTAGGTCCATGCTTAGAAAAGGTCCAAGATGTAGAGGTTGTCCATAAAATGCTGGACTAAAGGACCCCTTGCCTAGATCCAGCTTTAAGGCTCATCATCTTCTGCTCCTGTGTTTCCAGATCTTACAAGGAGGGCCTTATCAGAACCCCACATTTGGGTGGGGAATGTATGATCTAAAATCATGAGTGAGAACCTTCTCAGCTGTGGGATCCGCCAAGAGAGAAAACCTCTCTTGATGGTTTTCTTGGAGAACTTTCATTACCTAACCAGGTAACATCATCCGGGTAGGGAGCACCAAGGACCCCACAGTTCAACCCTGAGCTACAAATAACTCTATCAGTGTCTCGAAGGATGCAGTGACTCAGTGGCTAAGACGCTGAGCTTGTCGATCGAAAGGTTGGCAGTTCAGCTCTTCGAATCCCTAGTGCCATTAACAGAGTGAGCTCCCGTGACTCGTCCCAGCTTCTCCCAACCTAGCAGTTCAAAAGCATATATATAAAAAAAACGCAAGTAGACAAATAGGGACCCCCTTTGGTGGGAAGGGAACAGCGTTCCGTGCGCCTTTGGCATTGAATCATGCCAACCACATGACCACGGAGATGTCTTTGGACAGCGCTGGCTCTTCGGCTTTGAAGGCACATATGTGTGAAGGGAAGCTTTACCTATCAGCGTCTCAGCTGTGGCATCTTGGTTATGGAATACCTCCAGTCGGAGCACCAGTTCTTTTGAATGCTGAACAGTCAACAACGTGAAACGTTCATTCCTGTTTTTAAGACCAAGAGAGAGTTTGCATTCCCCTCGCTAACCACGGCTAACCTCTTGCCTGATTCCCCTCTTTCCCAGGTGTTGATTTGTAAGTGTTAACCCCCGCAGGTTTTCCTGGGGGCACATTAACTGGATAGGTCAACTAAAATGATAGTTAAAGGTAGCCTGATGCGAACGGAGGCACTCGGTATATGATTATGTGTGATTAGCAAGCGCTTGCATTGTGCAAAAAGGGGTTATTATAATTAAATTCTTCATTTCCTGCTGAAACCTGCGAAACGGCAATTGTCATCCTGGGAAAAGTAAACACTTTGGGTGTTTGCAGTTGAGTGTCAAAGGGCAGTTGCCGTGTGGTTGACTCTTCCCTCTCCATCCACTCCTTCCTTTCCCGGGAAGCAGATACAATATCTCTGTTTGCCAGTAAAGAATCTCTTTTGTCTCTGAAGCCCTTTCTGACATCCGCATATAACCAGGGGGTATTATAAGTGGCCCCAATGACATGTGCTTGGCACTGGTTGTGGCTATTAGCTAACGAATGATTTTTAAAGGACTTCCTAGAAGCATACTCATTGCCTGTCTTGAGATTAAATCTACGTTCTAGATGGGGACTCTCCAAACTTGGCAACTTGTAAGACTTGTGGTTTTCAACTCCCAGAATTCCCGAAGCCGGCATGCAATAAATAATGGCTTCATCTATTTGACATTGTGTGCTCCTCTTTTCTGCCTTCAGCATGTATGTGGAGGCATCTTTCTGTCCATATGTCCATACATCTCTAACCATTCATCAATCTATTGCTATCCATCTATGCTACCCAGCAATTCTCTCTCTCTCTCTCTCTCTTATCTATCTATCTATCTATCTATCTATCTATCTATCTATCTATCTATCTATCTATCTATCTATCTATCTATCTATCTATCTATCTATCTATCTATCTCCCCAACCATCCAATTCATCCATCCACCTACCTACATAGCCACCCACCCACCTATATCTATCTATCTGTCTCTGTAGTCTAATTTGTTGTTGTTAGTTGTGAAATCGTGTCTGACCCATCACAACCCCATGGACAACGTTCCTCCAGGCCTTCCTTTCCTCTCTCATCCTCTGGAGTCCATTGCAGCTCACGCCAACTGCTTCAGTGACTCCATCCAGACACCTCGTTCTCTGCCGTCCCCTTCTTCTTTTGCCCTCCATCATTCCCAGCATTAGGCTCTTCTCCAGGGAGTCCTTCCTTCTCATTAGGTGGCCAAAGAATTTGAGTTTCCTCTTCAGGATCTGGCCTTCTAAACAGCAGTCAGTCAGGGTTGATCTCCTCTAGGACTGACCAGTTGGATCGCCTTGCAGTCCAAGGGACTTGCAGGAGTCTTCTCCAGCACCAAAGGCTTCAGCCTTTCTTACGGTCCAACTTTCACAGCAACTGGAAAATACATTGCAACTGGAAAAACCATAGCCTTGACTACATGCACTTTTGTAGTCTAGTCTGTTTTATCTATCACCATCCATCCATCTACTTACCTTCCTATCCTGTGTTATGTATCTCCATCCACCCATCCATCCATCCATCCGCCTACCTGCCTGTCAGTCCGTCCGTCCGTCCGTCCATCCGTCCATCCATCTATCTCCATCCATCCATCCATCTCTATCCATCCATCCATTCACCTACATACTTACCCACCCACCTGATTTGGCCTGGTCCTGAATTGCATTTAAATCTAGCCGGCTACAGGCATGAAGCTCCATTGCCTGGCTCTTGCTTTGGGGAAATCAGGTATTCTAATTTGTGTGCAATTCCCACTGAGTTCACAAATCGATTTTCAAAGTGAAGCCTGTGCCTGCCTCTCCTGCAAGCCTTCCTGAAGCCTCGCAGCCCCTGCTGTATTTCTGCTTTTTTTTTAAAAAAAAAATATTTTAATATGTCTGCATTTCTCGCTGAATGCCTTCCAAATGCTGCGAGGAGAAAGCTTCAAGTAGTCAAAAGCTTTTAAATACAGATGGCGGAACAAGTCCCAGCGGAAAGCCAGCTTCTCTTTCAAACCTAGCTTTTCTTTCTTCAGCCCCCTTCCCCTTCTATCCTTCCCTCTTCCTCCCCCCGCTCCTTTTTTTTTAGCTTATGGCAGGCTTTGACAGATCAGAAGAAATTCTCACAGCTTGACGCAGCTGGATTCATCTTCGACATGAATGAAAACATCTGGTCCCTAAACAGTCTTTTACCAAAGGGCCAAATGAGAAATTGCGTGCACATCTGTTGCAGGAACGTATTTCCCTGTAAATTCAGATGTTAATTGCTTTGTTTTGTCGAGGTAACCCACTTGGCTTGCTGTTCGTCTTCTCCCCGGCACTAATGGTTTCCTTGAATGCCCGATGTAGCTTTGATTTGCAAATTCGCAGGTGTAATGTGGGCGGCACTTAATCTTAAAAGCGGTTAGCAAAGACAGAGAGGGCACAAATGCGCTGCAGGAGAAGGTGTGCCATCTAACCGGCCCAGCCCGATGTTCAGCGGAGATTAGGCGGCGTGAGATGAGAAAGAGATCTCTGGGTTCAAATCCGCCCGTACTGACAACTTAATACTGAATCAGAGTGATCTGAATCACGGGACAGGCATCTGACTTCTTTCGCCGTGAGCTTCTGCTCCCAACCAGCCCTTAACTTACCACGCCTGCTTCATGCCAGGTGCTTCTGCCTGGCGTACTGTACCTTTGGCAAAGCAATGTCAGACCTACCAAGTAGAGGGTGAGTCAGACGTTCTTTAGAACTTGAGAGTTCTCACCTTCTCCGCAAAAGATGAATAACAGAGCAGAACAACAGCAGCTCAAGCAGGAGACCCGCTACCATTTCAGACAAATGGACGTCCAAGTCTCATTTTGAAAACCTCCAGTGATGGAGCATCCACACCTTCTGAAGGCAAGATGAATGTTCTCACTATCAGGAACTTCCTCCTCATTTCCAGATTGGTTGTCTCCTTGATTAATTTCTATCCATTGCTTCTTCTCCTGCCTTCTGGTGCTTTGGAGAATAAGTTGACCCACCTCCATCTTTATGACAGCCCCTTAAATATTGGAAGTCTGCTATCATGTCGCCCACAGTCCTTCTTTTCAGTAGACTAAAACAGAGTTCCTTAATGTTTCCCGCTTTGTGGGCAGCTCCATTTCCACGAACGGTGTGCACCGATGCCCTCTATTCACACAAATGGAGCACGCGTACACACTCTCACCCACTCGCCCGCTGTTTCCATGGCCCAGTCGCAAACCTCTCACGGCCCACAGGTTGGGGACCCCCGGACTGGACACACCCAATCTCTGCAACTCTTCTTCATATGTTGCCCCCTCCAGCCCCCTTTCTTGTTAACATCAGTATCAAAATATGTTGGTACGCCAAATCCCACGACGACAAACCTGGCCTGCTCGAATGCCGTGACCTGCTAAAACGCTATTTTACCACCCCAATGTTTATTTGCAGGCTTCTTCTGCAGTTTGGCAGATCGAATCTCACCTGGCTCAAGGTTGACTCAGCCTTCCCTCCTTCCGAGGTTGGGGGCAAGAGGCTGACTCTGTAAACTCCTTAGAGAGGGCTGGAAAGCACTGTGAAGCGGAAGTCTAAGAGCTATTGTCCTTCCTTCCTTCCTTCCTTCCTTCCTTCCTTCCTTCCTTCCTTCCTTCCTTCCATCCATCCATGGCTCACAGTGGTTAGAATGCAACAGTATTGCAGGCTGACTATGCCCGATGCCAAGAGTTCAATCCTGACTAGTTGAAGGTTGACTTCCAAGGTCAGTAAAACAAGGACTCAGATTGTTGGGGGCAAGAGGCTGACTCTATAAACCATTTAGAGAGGGCTGGAAAGCACTGTGAAGCGGTATATAAGTCTAAGTGCTATTGTTCTTCCTTCCTTCCTTCCTTCCTTCCTTCCTTCCTTCCTTCCTTCCTTCCTTCCTTCCATCCATCCATCCATCCATCCATCCATCCATCCATCCATCCATCGTGCACAGTGGTTAGAATGCAGTGTTGCAGACTAATTCTGGCCGCAGCCAAGAGTTCAATCCTGACCGGCTCAAGTTTGACTGAGCCTTCCATCCTTCCAAGGTCAGTAAAATGAGGACCCAGATTGTTGGGGGTAAAGAGGCTGACTCTGTAAACCGCTTAGAGAGGGCTGAAAAGCACCATTAAGTGTTATATAAGTCTTAGTGCTATTGCTATTTACGCACCAGCCTCAGTGGGTTAAGCCTCTTTATAATTCATGCAAAGATGGCAGCTGAAAACATTTCCTGCTGTTTCCAAGAGCGATGTGTACCGAGTGAGGCTTTTCTTAATGAAAACGGCAACGCCCCGGCGGAGCAATCCGAGCGCGCTTCACATTGACTTCTGGTGGAAATCCATCTTTTCCTACTTTTTGGCAAAGATCCCAGCGCCGCACTTCACTGTGTTAAGGAGAGAAGCCTTTACCCCATGGCTGGGGATGTTTGGGGGGGGGTATGAAATTCTAGCACATCTGGAAGAGGAGAAACAAATTGAGCTAAATGAATCCAGCTTCCTGGCAGAATAAAACCCATCATTCTCCACGTTTTGGTAGGAGGGCTAGGAACTCAAGAGCCAAAACACAAGAGGGATCCCTCCCCGGCCTTGGTCATTGTCCAAGCACAGCACCCCAGCCATTGGAGCGATTCACAGCTTCTGTTTTATCCCCTGGCTCTTTGGCTAATTCAGCTCATCCGTTTTTCTATATTAAGCGATAAACAACAATTCCACAGGGCCCCCGTGTTTGTCCTTATCGCAGCGCGACTTCAGGGGGAAAAAAAAAATGTGTTTCCCCATGAATGTTAATCACCGAGCAAAAACACAGCAATAATTAACAGGAATAATTGTTGCTGTGCTTTGTACTCCAGGCAGAGCATCAGCAAGTGACTTTGCGTGGAAATAGAGGGCCATTCCAAACCTCCTGAAGCAGCGGTGAAATCTGAACCGTTTTACTGTGGCACGCATGCCATAGGTTCGCCATCACAGGTATAGAATCTCCTGCTTGAGGAGGGGGTTGGATTAGAAAAGCAGCCCCCAAAGTTTGGGGCACTAGGGACCGGTTCCATGGAGAGAGGTTTTTTTCCATGGACCAGAGGGGGTGTGGTTTCACGTGGTGCCTGCATCCTATGGATTCAAAGGCGATGTTCAGCTGGTTCAGACCAATTCACCCGAACCGGTAGTGGAAATCGCTCACATTTGCAAACTGGTAGGGAAAGTAAATGAATGCCATCCCTGCATGGATGGGGCTTTGCTTGTTTATATGAACCAATTTCTGGCATGCTGAAGACTGGTGCCAGTACATGGACTGGGGATTGGGGACCCCTGGATTAGAAGACCTCCAAGGTCTGATATTCTTTATTCTGTCAATGTTAGGATGAGTTTCTTAATGGCCACACCAGTTCAGTACTGGAACTAAGAGAAGTGGCAAGCTCCGTTTCCCTGGATTTGTTACAAGTGGAGGCTGAGCAACCATCAATCTGGGATGTCTCAACTTGAAATAGAAATATTGGGCTCGGTAGGATTGTAAGATTTTTAATCACTGTTTCTATACACCCGGTAAATACAGCAAAACAGTGATTTTATGCAGTGATATAGCCAAACACAGTAACTTTATAGTCCTTCCTTTTATCTAGACTCAGTGCTCAAAATTTGCATTGGTGAAAATATATTCAGATTGAACAGACATTGGGCTTTGATGGACACCTCTTCTCCCAGGTGGCCCACAGAGTCAAGGTCTTACTTTAATGAGCTCGTTCTTCTACATAGCCAACTGGACTTAGGGGACGAGATTTCTAGCTAGCTCAGCTTTTTACTTCGCATGTAAAAAGGGAAGAAAACAAACCCAGGAGGGTACACACAGCCTGCAGCCATTGTCTAGACCAAAGTATCACAAACACTACATTCTACACTGCAAGGCAGCATGATCCAGAAATTAACCCTTTCATCCATTTACGCTTATATCTATAGGCTCAGAAACAGTAACTGTGAGAGGGACCTTGGTGTCCTAGTGGACGATCCCTTAAACACGAGCCAGCAGTGTGCAAGCATCAGCCAAAAAAGCTAATACAATTCTGGATTGTATAAACAGAGGCATAGAATCAAAATCACGTGAAGCAGGGGTGAAATCCTACCGGTTTGGACCGGTTCAGGCAAACTGCTTGGGATTATTGTCATTGGTTTGCCGAACTGGTAGTAACTACCCCTCCACGCCCAGCTGCGCTCACCTCTTCCAGCTGCTCGATATTCCACAGAATTCAATGTAACTTTTCTCCCTCCATTCAGAATGGAGCTGCTGCAGCCTGTCCTTTAAGGTAGCCTCCAGGAGGGAGGGGGCCAGGAGGGAACCATAAAGGGAGCAGCGGTTCTGTTCTGAACGGAGGGAGAAAAGTTAGCATTCTCTCTGCCACAGAATTCAATGTTCAATGCAGCAGAGAGAATGCTAACTTTTCTCCCTCCATTCAGAACGAAGCTGCTGCAGCCTGTCCCTTTTTAGGTTGTCCCCAGGAGGGAAGGGGATGAGGGGGGAGTGCAGGAGCAGCTGGAAAGGAGTTGTTTTTGTGACAGGCAGGAAAATGCGGAAGAGGATTCCTCAATCTCAGCACAGACTGAGGGAAGGGTGGTAGGCAGGAATATTCCCCTCCCCATTTTCCTGCCATTCGCAGCAAGGAGTGGCTGGGAGGGGAGGAGCCGGTGAGGAGCGCCTCGATGTGAGTGATGTGGAGTTAGCCATGCCCACCCAGTCACATGACCTCCCCCAACAAGCCACGCCCACAGAACCGGTAGGGGAATTTTTTTTTACTTTCACCCCTGACGTGCAGTATTAGTACCGCTTTCTAAAACCTTAGTAAGACCACACCTGGAATCCTGCAACCAATTTTGGTCACCACACTACAAAAAAGACGTTGAGACTTTGGAAAAAGATCAGAAAAGAGCAACTAAGATGATCAAAGGCCTGGAGACTGCAGGATTTGGGTCTGGCTAGTCTAGAGAAAAGAAGAATTAGGGGCGATATGATAGCTGTATTCCAGTATTCGAGGGGCTGCCACAAAGAAGACGGGGGTCAAATTATTCTCCAAAGCACCAGAGGGAGGACAAGAAACAATGGATGGAAACTAATCAAAGAGAGAAGCAACCTGGAATTAAGGAGAAACTTCCTAACAGCGAGGACAATTAACCGGTGGAAAAGTTGGCCTCCAGAAGTTGTAGGTGCTTCATCACTGGAAGTTTTTAAGAAGAAACTGGACTATCGTCTGTCTGAAATGGTATAGGGCGGTGATGGAGGATCTTTTTGGCGCTTGGTCGCATGGAAACATTGCAAACGCATACGTGCGCTCGTCGGGCCCACGCTCTGGAAAAGCCGAACTTCCAGGTTCTAGATTATTGCACGCCCAACAATCAGCGGGCTGGCACACACGCGCAAGCCAGTTTTTGGCAATGTCGCACGCGTGAAGGGATCACGCTCTGAAACAGCAGAACTTCCAAGTTCTGGCGCCCATGTGCACCCAACAATCAGCTGGCCGGCACCCATGTGCATAGCGGTTTTCGGCACTGCATTAAGGACAGCTGATCATACCGCACACATGCGCACCAGAAACCCAGAAGACAAACAGGCAAGGCCACGCATGCCGGGCGACATTTGGGCACATATGCCACAGGTTCGCCATCCAAGGTATAGGGTCTCCAAATTGAGTAGGGGGCTGGATTAGAAGATCTCCAAGGTCCTTTCCGGCTCTATTCTGATTCGAATTCTAAATAATTCCACTGACACTTAAGTAGAATTGGGGACTGCCTGGCCTTAATAGCACCGTTCTGTTCAAAATGTCAACTTTCTAATTTCAGCATTTGTCTGACATTTTGTTATAACCTGTGCTGGAATATATACCGAACGAAGGTTTACAGTGGAGCGAGTTCAAACATTTGTCAATATCGGGGAAAATTTTCCCCTCTCTCCATAACACCAAATGCCTGTGCATTGATTGCGTAGAGCAGTTGGGCCGGTAGGTTAGAGCTGATAAAATGTTGATGGTGCGTCAAGGAAGACAAAATAAAAACCCTTTCAAAATATTACATATTTTAATAAATATTAATATAAATATTACCTTTACGAGATGGCATTGGTACAAGCAGCCTTTTGCAGTACTTGTTAATGAGAGCAAAATTGTGCATGTTAAACCTATTTCTGCGTTGTTTTTAGAAGACACTTTGCGTTGAACCTCCAAACCCAAACCCCGTTGCTCGTTATGGATATTGTAGTCCAGAGCAGACCCGGTTAGCTCCTGAATATTTTTATTTTATTTTTCCTTTATTGTCACTGAGCAGGTGGCCATATGTTGAAACCTCTCCCGTTTCACAGGCTATTGCTATAATTGGTTCTTAGTTTGTTACCTTTTATTGTGGCTGTGATGAGGTTTTGATTTCATATTTTGCGTTATTGGTTAACTTGACGGTGATAAATACCTGAGCTCCAAATCAGCATGTTTTCCCTTCAACACTAATCAATTATTATGCATTCACATTCTGGAAAGTGCATTAATTGCAAAATTGAAATTAAAACAGCCTTTAAACCTTTGCAGTGTCTCTCCGTAGCATAGTGTATGTGTGTGTGGGGGGGGGGGGGTTGATCCCCAAGGAGTGCATCATTCCATCTGTAGCCTCCGCTAGAATCTCAAGAGACAATTAGGTGCAAAATTTCCTCCTCCTTTTCCTCCTCCTCCATTTCACAAACCCCACACCCTTCTAACACTGATGATGTGACCTAGTTGGGTTATGAAATGTCTGCAAGGAAACAGCCAACTTCAGAGAGCTCCAAGGACTCCACAAACCCCCTTCCCCTTCTCCTCCTCTTTCTCTTCCTCATCTATCCTTTAGAGAAAAGGGGAGAAAGAAAAAAAAGATTACATCCTTAATTCAAAGGGAATGTTGCTTTGTGAGTCACAACTCAATTTCTCCTCCTCCTCCTCCTTCTTCTTCTTCTTCCTCTTCTTCCTCTTCTTCCCTCTTCCCTACTAATCCTTTAGAGAAAACGGGAGGGGGGGGGCGAGAAAAGATTGCATCCTTAATTCAAAGGGAATGTTGCTTTGTGAGTCACAACTCAATAAAATGTATGGGAGGGAAATGGTGGCAAAGGGCAAGCAAAGAAAATCAAATTGCAGTGTGTGAAACGATTTAAGGAGGGACCTGGGGAATATATAATCTGCAAACTGCCAAGTTAGAGCACGTATAAAATATACAAACAAGCTTGATATTTTTCCCAGTTGATCTCATTATGGGGTATGCTTGGGATAGATAAATTCTGTTAGGAAACATTAGTGTTGGATTTTCAGGGAAAGAAGTCAGATGTAATATGTTTAACTGATTCCATCTTGTTTTGATATATAAGTAGGTCCTTCCTTCCTTCCTTCCTTCCCTCCCTCCCTCCCCCCCCCCCCCCCCATAAGGTCATGTTCAACAATCTCCCTTATCTTGGGTGTATACCTCAACGTTCTCCAAGACAACCTCCTTCCTTCCTTCCTTCCTTCCTTCCTTCCTTCCTTCCTTCCTTCCTTCCTTCCTTCCTTCCTTCCTTCCTTCCTTCCTTCCCTCCCCTACATCTTCACATTCCACTCACTTCCTTCTTTCCCTGCCTTCTTTCTTCCTTTCCTTTCCTCCATCTCTCCCACCCTCCCTCCCTCCTTCCATCTCCTTACGCCTTCACACTTCCCTCCCTCCCTCCCTCCCTCCCTTCCTTCTTTCCCATCTCCTCCCTCAAAGAAATGCATTTATAAAGGCAAACCGTTTGCCTTGCTTTCAAGTTTGAAAACTAGAAAGAACTATTTTCCACATTCTCACAGCCCTTCAAATATTGGAAGACAGCTAACCTGTCTCCCCTGGTCCTTCTCTTCACTAGACTAGCCATGCCCGGTTCCTGCAATTGTTCAGCTAGATCTTCTATTCCAACACACACACACACACACACACACACACACACACACACACACACACACACACACCGCTCATGCAGTAGACCCTATACCTTGCCAGACAAATGGGCTCTCCCATCTCTTCTTAAAAACCACCAGAGTCAGAGCATTTACAACTTCTGAAGGCAAGTTGTTCCACTGATTAATGGTTTTAACTGTCAGGAAATTCCTTCTTATTTCCAGGTTGAATCTCTCCTTGATCAATTTCCATCCATTATTCCTTTTCTGGCCTTGGGGTGCTGTGGCATTTTGTGTAATATGGGGCAAAACTCAAAACTTAACAACTCTCTCGCTTAGCCACAGAAATGCGGGGCTCCATTGCGGTCATAAGTCAAGGACGACCTCTAGATAATTTAGCATGCTTTGTGGGGAAAAAAGGGGCCACTTTCTATTTCGCTGGGTTGGATGCTGCAGAGTGGCTGCGTGTGGGAATTGAAGCTGTCCGGATGCCGCCCTGCGCCGTGTTCACTCACCAGATCGCCTGGAGCTTCCTCTCTTCGTTTCGTTTGCCAAAAAAGCAGCATGTTCCTCAAAGTTCCCGTCGTGTGCGTTTCTTTAAAAGAAATAACGCGGAGGGCCTAAAATTAGAACCCTGAAACAAAACAAAACTCGAGCAGATGGCGCGTCGCGTTAAGAAGAGCATGATTTATTTATTTATTTTTTTAAAAAATCTTTAAAAATTGTCATGGGGGGGGGGGGAAATCCCACCGCCTGTCGGAGCAGCTGCGGCTTCAGATCGGGTGGAAAACGAAGGCAGATGATTCAATTTGGACCCTGACCCGAGTCTTTATTTGCAAAGGCTTCGGAAGACGTGCAAGATAATAAACAAATTCACGGATACGGCCAAAGATCAGACCGAATGGGCTTTCTTCGCAGGCAGTTGAGCTCCCGTTTGGGGCAAACCGGCTCTGATGGGTTAATGGGGGTGAGGGTCAGCGTGCACAAAATCCTTCAGAACAAGTTAAGAAAAGAATTTGTCTCCTTTTGCCCCGAAAGTCCCAGCGGCCCTCCGAAGGGAAGGCAGCTTTAGAGAAATCGAAGCCTGCTTATTAATAACGAGCGGACAGCAAGACTGCTTACGAACGGAAAATAGAGACAGCATGTTTATGCTCGCCAAAGGAACGAGTTACAGAGCTTACAGATTAACAGAGTTGGAGGGGACCTTGTAGGTCATCTAGTCCAACCCCCCCACCCAAGCAGGAGACCCTACACCTGTGATGTTGATCCTATGGCACACATGCCAGAGATGGCACATAGAGCCCTCTCTGTGGGCACGCACGCCATTGCCCCAGCTCAGCCAGCTGGTCGTTGGATTTCCGAGACGCGAATGTGCACCCTCCAGCTGGTTGTCGGGTTTCTGGCACTCTGGTTTGGGCACTGCCAAAAAAGTTCACCATCACTGCCCTATACTATTTCTGACAGATGGCAGTCCAGTCTCTTCTTGAAAGCTTCCAGGGATGAAGCTCCCACAACTTCCGAAGGCAACTTCTGTTCCATCGGTTGATTGTTCTCACTGTCAGAAAATTCGTCCTTATTTCCAGGTTGAATCTTTCCTTGGTCAGTTTCCATCCATTATTCCTTCTCTGGCCTTCAGGTGCTGTGGAAAATAGCTTGACCCCCTCCCTCCTCTCTGTGGCAGCCCCTCAAATATTGGAAGACTGCTCTCATGTCTCCCCTGGTCCTTCTCTTCACTAGACTAGCCATGCCCAGTTCCTGCAACCGTTCATCGTAGGTTTTAGTTTCCAGGCCTTTGGTCAGATAGATTGAGATTAAGAAAGTTGGAAGGGACCTTGTAAGTCATCTAGTCCAACCACCCCACCCAAGCAGGAGACCCTACACCATTCCTGATACAGGGCAGTCCAGTCTCTTCTTCAAAGCCTCCAGGGATGAAGCTCCCGCAACTTCTGAAGGCAACTTCTGTGTTCCATCGCTTGATTGCTCTGACTGTCAGAAAATTTCTCCTTATTCCCAGGTTGAATTTCTCCTTGATTAGTCCTTGTTTAGTTTCCATCCATTATTCCTTGTCTGGCCTTCGGTTGCTTTGGAAAATAGCTTGACCCCCTCCTCTCTGTGGCAGCCCCTCAAGTATTGGAAGACAGCTTTCATGTCTCTCCTGGTCCTTCTCTTCTCTAGACTAGCCAGACCCAGTTCCTGTAACTGTTCATCGTATGTTTGAGCCTCTAGTCCTCTCATCATCCTGGTTGCTCTTCTCTGCACTCTTTCTAGAGTCTCAACATCTTAGCTAGCTTACTTCTTGGGACCCCCCAGAAGTAACTGGAGTTGGTAAATAGATTTTTCCTAACAATTTCCCTGCCCTCTGCCACCTCCTGTAATCACTCCTTGGTATCACTTCACACAAAATTCAGAAAATAACAGAAATGGACATGATTCTAAAATTCTTGTTGACCTATTTATGCATGATTTTTAAGCTATTCATCGATCTTAGGATGGGTGGCTGGTTTTTTTTTTTTTTTAATTATTAAATAATAACGGGTTCTGTTCCATGCTGGCTGTGAAATGCTGGGAAGCGAAGTCCACACGTCTTAGTCGCCAAGTTTGGAAAAAAGAGGAAAAAACCCCCAACAATTGGAATTCTGGGAGTTGAAGTCCGCACTACTTAAAGTCACCAAGTTTAAAGGACACTGGTCTCTGCTGACTTATTTTTCAGGAGATTTGTGTCTATAGGTGCACGTTTTGAGTTGAGTGGGGAAGGAAGAATTAAGGCAGCGAATTGGGGTCAAAAGAGAATATCGTCAGTTGTGTTTCTGTCTCTCTTCTGCACAGCTAAAACTTGGCAAAATCAGCAAATGGTGCAAGGAACTACCCCCACCCCCCACCCCCGATCCCTCTTGGCATGTCCATTTTGAACCTGGTGCTGCCAAGGCATCCCCTCCAGTGGTGAAATCCAGCAGGTTCTGACAGGTCCTGGACTGGAAATTTTGAGCAGTTCAGAGAACCGGTAGTGGAAATTTTGAGTAGTTCGAAGAACTGGCAAATACCACCTCTGGCTGGCCCCAGAGTGGGGTGGGAATGGGGATTTTGCAATATCTTTCCCCCAGAAGTGGGGAGGGAATGTGGATTTTGCAGTATCCTTCCCCTGGCATGCCCATCAAGCCACACACCACCAAGCCACACCACACTCACCAAGCCACGCCCACAGAACTGGTAGTAAAAACATTTGGATTTCACCACTGATTCCTCCCCTCCTACCGAAACCAATAGCTTGCATTGTGCAAAAAAAACCCCAGGTAGTTCTCCCAGATCAGACCTGCGTGAGTTTCATTAAGGTAATTACCAGTGAATTAAAGCAGGTTGTCTGACTGCTCTAGTAACGGGTTGGGGGGACTGCGGGTGTGTGTGTGTGAACATCCCTGTTGGCAATCGGCAGGTGCAAATGGACAAGATCTGCCAGGAAAGTTGGACGATCTTCATAATTCACAGCAGCAAACAAGGGACAGAGGGTACCGAAAGAAGTTTCATAATTGACGTTTACCTGGAGAGGTTAATGGCGACACGGGTACCACTAATTTGCTCGCCCACCGTAGCCCTCGTTAGGTCAGATCCCTCTTTGTGCATCGCTGTGTGGGACGTTGTTTTATTCCACTTCCGAGGAGGCTCGGTTGGAAACAGTTGGAAGAGAAGGAAAAATGGAAGATAAATAAAGAGGACTTGCCATTGTGTATAATGTGATCAAATGAAGCGATGGGGAGTTGTGGTTGTGATAACGCTTGGCCGCACAAGCCAAATGTTTAGACTGGATTTGGCATCCTTATCCACGTATTATTGTTATTTCTGTAGAGCTGACAATTCCCAGCTCCTAAACCCTCAGGGAGCAAATATATTGCGGGGGGGTGGGGTAGGGGCATATTGATATTAACTCAACTCTGATAAAAGAGAGAAGGGGGAAAAACTCAATTGAAATCAACGTGGTTAAATCGAAGCATCATGTTAGAATTTTGCAGAAATCAAACCTCAAAGTTGCAGGTCAGGTAAATATAAATTGAGGTGCCAATTCAAACAATGGAAAACCAGCGTTACGTGTTCTTTATAAAATTATTGTTTTTGGAAATACTTCAAAGCTACTGAAATATGGTTTTTTCATATCAAAGGAAATCGCTTTGGCTCAATGCAGGAACGTTGTTTCTTAAATATATCAGCAAAAGATGATTTTTATGTCCAGGGATTCCTAAACTTCCACAGGAGGCATGGATCAATGCTAAAATGCCCATTTAACGTTCATGAAAGGGCTGATAAGGGATGTCTCAGCAGTTAAAGATGCTGTGCTTGACAGCCAAGGTTCGAGATCCAAGCTTAGCGCAAACGGGGTGAGCTCCCGTTTCTTGGTCCAGCTCCTGCTCACCTAGCAGTTCAAAGGCATGCAAATGTGAGTAGATCAATAGATACCATTTTGGTGGGAAGGCAACTGTGTTCCATGCTGGCCACATGACCAATTAGTGTCTGAATTGTCTTCGGACAACGCTGGCTCCCTTGGCCAAGAAACAGAGATGAGCATCACGCCCTAAAATCGGACACGACTGGGCAGGGGAAACTTTTACCTTTAGAAAGCTGGTAATAAAACCTAAAATTCTACCTAGCATCTTGGCTTTGGGTTGTTTTTTTTCCTGTGTTATAGAAAAATTTGGAACCTCCTTGGCTAGCCGACTTCCTGATGCTAAAATAGCCTGCCTTGGAATAAGTATAAAGGTAAAGGTTCCCCTCGCACATATGTGCTAGTGTTAGTCATTCCCGACTCTAGGGGGCGGTGCTCATCTCCGTTTCAAAGCCGAAGAGCCAGCGCTGTCCGAGGACGTCTCCGTGGTCATGTGGCCGGCATGACTAAACGCCAAAGGCGCATGGAACGCCGTTCTCTTCCCACCAAAGGTGGTCCCTATTTTTCTACTTGCATTTTTTACCTGCTTTCGAATGGCTAGGTTGGCAGAAGCTGGGACAAGTCAAGGGAGCTCACCCCATCACACGGCCCTAGGGATTCGAACTGCTGAACTGCTGACCTTTCGATCGACAAATTCAGCATCTTAGCCACTGAGCCACCGCATCCCTAGAGGAATAAGTATAGCAAGTATAAAAAGCTGGCGCTATCAATACATAATGAAAGAACAGGTGTTTTTTCTGCATCTTGAGTCCATCTTGCCACCTTGTGGGTGTAAAGAAGACCTGGAACGTCATTTGTTTAAACTCAGGTGTTTCCCAAATCCATTTCCAGTGCTCAACCCCGTTTCGGAGAGATGCCTGAGCCTTTGGGCCTAAGCGAACGTGGTTCCTTCGAACTCTTTACTAAATGACGATGTGGTTTCTTCCTCCTTTACAGATGAAGGTCCCAGCGAGACGGGGTGGCAGGAACAGTGAAGATGACAGCATCCGCGAAGCCACTAGCTCCCAGCTCAGTAGCTCGAGGGACTGCCTCAGCGATGTGAGTACCTTGCGAGAAACCCCCGGCGGCTCTCGATGGCTGCCGTGTCATCAAGTCATCAACCTTGCGTGAAGCAACGTTGACGTTCAGAGGTCAACGTGTCATAACTTTCTCTCACCCCCTCCCGCATCCCTACATCGTGACAGTGTTAGTGCGAAAGTTGGCTGAGCTCTCTTGCAAACACTATAATCATGATGGCGAACCTATGGTGTGCTTGCCGGAGGTGGCACGCACAACCCTCCCTGTGGGCACACGCATCGTTGCCAGCTACATCTGGTTCTTGGCACGCACAAAGACCAGCTGGCTGGCGTGCATAGGCAAGCCAGAAACCAGAGACCATGTGGATGGAGCACGCATGCACGCCAGCCAGCTGGTTTTTGAGTTTCCGGGACTCTGGTGTGTGCGCGCGCACACGCATTCAGGAGTGAAATCCAAAAATTTTCCTTACCAGTTCTGTGGGCGTGGCAGGGAATGACATTGCAAAATCTCCATTCCCACCCCACTCCAGGGGAAGGATACTGCAAAATCTCCATTCCCTCCCCACTCCTAGGGGAAGGATATTATTGCAAAATCTCCATTCCCATCCCACTCTGGGGCCAGCCAGAGGTGATATTTGCCGGTTCTCTTAACTACTCAAAATTTCCGCTAGCGGTTCTCCAGAACCTGTTAGAACCTGCTGGATTTCACCACAAGAGTTGTTCCTATGTTGGGAAACTCAGCTGGGCTGGAAGGGAGGAGTCAAACAGGGAAGTAGCCTCGAGTCATTACACAGCCACAAAAGATATTAAGCCTGACCCATCTCTTAAGGTCCGTGAAGGTCCTTATTTGGCTGTTCCCAGGGGAAAGCAGGCAGCCTGGGCAGTCGGGTAGTCCTCGAGTTATGACTACAATTGAGCCCCAAATTTCTGTCGTTCAGCGAGACATTAGTGAAGTGAGTTTGGTCCCATTTTTACAGCCTCCTTTGCCACAGTTGTTAAGTGAATCACTGCCATTATTAAGTTAGTATCAGGGTTGCTAAATGAACCTGGCTTCCCCATTGATTTTGTTTGTCAGAAGGTTGCAAAAGGGGGTTGTGTGATGATAACCCCCCCTCCTCCCCGCCAGATACTGCAACGGTCATAAATATGAGTCGGATGCCAAGCATCTGAATTTTGATCACATGACCATGGGGAGGCCCCCAATAGTCGTAAGTATGAAAAATGGTCAAAAGTCACATTTTTCAGTGCCGTGGAAACTTCGAATGGTCACTAAACAAACAATGGTGAGTCAAGGACTCTCTGAATAGGCAGAGCTCAATAAAGACGCTCATCTAAGCTACTCAGGAGCAGCTCTGGTTGCTTACACTTGGCAACCTGGGAAGAAAAGACAGACTCATTGGGCTGAAGGAGCTTTGCCTGCAAGGCAGTGGGGAAGTATGCAAACATGCCTTTTATGCTGCTTCCCCCCCACCCCCAAATTAAATATTAGGTGGTTTTCCTGTATTCTCACTGGCTCAAGGTTGACTCAGCCTTTCCATTCTTCTGAGGTGGGTAAAATGAGGACCAGATTGTTGGGGGCAAGAAGCTGACTCTGTAAACCGCTTAGAGAGGGCTGTAAAGTATTGTGAAGAGGTATATAAGTCTAAGTGCTATTGTCCTTCCTTCCTTCCTTCCTTCCTTCCTTCCTTCCTTCCCTCCCTCCCTCCCTCCCTCCCTCCCTCCCTCCTTCCTTGCTATTGTTCTTCCTGCCTGCCTGCCTGCCTGCCTGCCTGCCTGCCTGCCTGCCTGCCTGCACAGTGGTTAGAATATAGTACTGCAGGTTAACTCTGCTCACTGCCGGCAGTTTGATTCTGACCAGGTCAAGATTGACTCAGCCTTCCATCCTTCCAAGGTCGGTAAAATGAGGACCCAGATTGTTGGAGGCAAGAGGCTGACTCTGTAAACCATTTACAGAGAGCTGGAAAGCACTGTGAAGCGGTATATATGTCTAAGTGCTATTGCTATTGTCCTTTCTTCCTTCTTTCCTTCTATCCTTCCTTCCTTCTCTCCTCCCTCCCTCACCCTTTCCTCCTTCCTTCCTTCCTTCCTTCCTTCCTTCCTTCCTTCCTTCCTTCCTTCCTTCCTTCCTTCCTTCCTTCCTTCCATGGTGCATAGTGATTAGAATGCAGTATTGCAGGCAAACTCTGCCCACTGCCAGCCATTTGATCCTGACCAACTCAAGGTTGACTCAGCCTTCCTTCCTTCCTTCCTTCCGAAGTGGGTAAAATGAGGACCCAGACTGTTGGGGGCAAGAGGCTGACTCTGTAAACCGCTTAGAGAGGGCTGTGAAGCGGTATAAAAGCCTAAGGGCTATTGCTATTGCTATTCCACTGATGGCCCTATTTTAATTCCTCTGCCTCTGAGCTTGGTAGGAGTTGGAATTTGAAGGATGGAAAGAGCTTCATTGCCTCCCTTTGAATTTCCCAATTGCCGCCTTTGAGTGAAATATTATGATCAAACAAAAACCAGACGGTGGCTTTGTGTATAAACACCCAAATGGGTCCTCCCCCCCCACCATCTCCACCCCCTTTTTTTTATTCCCTTTCAATAGCCGAGAAATCAATGAAAGTGCTGAGATAATTTTATGTGAAGCCTTTTTTGTGTGTGCGCATGTGTGCGGTGTTAGCAATTAGCGTTTCGCCTTCATTAAAACATGATTTTTTGCTAATTAGGCCCTTCCCCGTTAGGAGAGATTTAAATGACGAACAATAATCCAACGCTGGCACCAGGCATGTCTGAAATATTAAATTTAACATTTCAGTGGCAAGCCCCGCCGATGTCCCAGAGAGACTTAAGTTTTCATGTTGAGTTCTATTAATGTGAAATATGGTTCACATAAGTAAAACCTGTCACAGAGAAAGCAGTTCATGCCAACTAAATTCAATTGGACAGTTAATTTAGCTTTAAAATTGAAAACACTACCTCTGTTTCTAGATGCGAGGGGGGAAAAAAACAGCCTTTGATAAGCCTAATGTATTTGCTATTAAGGCGCTCAGAGCTTACACCCCTGAAGAAGAAGGGGGGGAGGGAAGAAGGGAGCGGGGGGGGGGGTAAAACAGCTCCCACAAATGTGTTTAAAAGCCGAAAGTATTTATTAAAAATGTCAGCTGAAAAGTGCTCTTGGCAGATTAAAACGGGGATTCAGCTTTGACGACTCTGACAGCCCGACTGCGCCGCCGGTAGAAGCAACGGAAGGAAGGAGGCACTAGAATTCGGGCTACGTGTGACGAGTGCGAACAGGTGGAGTGGTGGGGGGGAAGGAGGAAGGATGGAAACAAAAACTGGGAAGCCCTTCTTAGAGGCAACTCAACCATGTTCAACGGGAGGTTGTGGGTGGGTGTTTCCTTGCCGCCTCCCATCGTTTTCTTTGTGGTTGCAGCTTTTTTGGACGCTTCCCATCTCTTGTAGGCCTGGAGAGGTTCTCTCGGTCTCATGCACACACGGATTCAAACAACACACCTCAGAGGGTCTTGTTCTTTTCCACCCTGGCTAGTGGAAGCTTGTGAGAAGCCCTCAAGCAGATCCTCAGGAATAGAGTGAATTAGGGAGGGGCCTCCCTGAGCTGCCTGCAAATGTTCTCTTGCTCTTCTGGAATACTACTACTACTACTACTATTACTACTACTACTACTACTACTACTACTACTACAAATAGAATAGAATAATGAGTTGGAAGGGACCTTGGAAGTCTAGTCCAACCCCCTGCTTAGGCAGGAAACTCAACACCACTTCAGACAAATGGTTATCCAACATCTTCTTAAAAACTTCCAGTATTGGATCCTCCTCCTCCTCCTCCTCCTCCTCCTGATTATCTTTCTTACCCCGTCTGTACAGATAGCTTCAAAAGCTATTGCATAAGACTGGAAAAATGGGCTCTTGTAAGATTGAAAGAAAGATGCTTCATATGCATTCCTGCTCCCTTGCTTGCTAGCTAGCTCATCCATCTTCCATCTATCCCACCTACCCATCCATCCATCCATCTATCCAATCCATCCATCCATCCAATCCATCTATCCCACCCATCCATCGATCTGTCCCATCCATCCACCCATCGCTGCAACGCAGATGCTACTCGATTTCTGGAGACTCTGGAGCTCTTGGCCAATGGCAACCCCCTCTTTTGAAGAACTTCTACCTCCTTATCCATAAATACCTAGCCAAGGCTCCATCGTAAGGCATAGCGAAATGATTTGAGTGACTGTTGGTTAAAGCCAATGTGTTTTGAGACCTTCAGGAAAGTGGAAATATTCTCCAAGGTGACTTAACAGGTAGAGAATGGATTGAGCAGAACCCCGCCCCCCATACGAAAAAATCACAGAGATAACTCCTTTCTTTGGGGTCCTTGGTGCTCTCTGAACTTAATTGTTGACTTCTGGGAGCACCAAGGACCTCACAGTTCCAACCCGAACTACAAATATTCTCTTCCATCAGAGTTTGTTTCATTTGCTACCACGTTGGTGTTACGAGGAAGAACCAGAAGTTGTTGGGTTTTTTTTTAAATAAATAAACAAAAGCCTCTTTAACCAAAGCAGATCTCGGCATCCATGCCTCTTCTCACCTCTGCCCTCAGATACACTTGAGATACAAACTGGTTTGCAAACCGTGCTATTAAATAGCTAATCTCCTGCCCTGCTTGGGTGAGTCAGAATGAAAGTCTGGGCCACAGGCTCTTCACATGTCAGAGCAGAAACCTTGGCGGACTCGGTTATAAAGCAACACATGATGCAGATGTTTGGCGGCCAAGATTTAGATCAGCAACCTCTGGCTTGGGAATCCTGGGCAGAAGAAGGAGGATCATGTCAGAAAGGGTGAGGCAACCTTGAATCCTAAAAATAATTAGGTGGATCTTAGGAGGCATGCGGTTCGCTAGCATTTTGGTCATTTTCTCAACATCTAGTTCCGTAAAAATTTTGGGGAGCAGGTTCCCCCCCCCAAAAAAAATGTCTGTAATGGAATGTGTGGATGGCCTTGGGGTAGGGAGGAAGGGAAGGAAGGAAGGAGAGGGAGGGAGGGAGGAAGGAAGAAAGGAAAGGGGAGAGTGGAGTCTGAAGATATAAGGAGATGGATGGAAGAAAAAGAAATAAGGGAAGAGGGGAGGGAGGGAGGAAGGAAGGAAGGAAGGAAGGAAGGAAGGAAGGAAGGATGAAGTCTGAAGATTCTGTATAAGGAGATGGATGGAAGAAAAAGAAATAAAGGAGAAGGAGGGGAGGGAGGGAGAAAGGGAGGAGGGAAGGAAGGAAGGAAGGGAGAATGAAGTCTGAAGATACTGTATAAGGAGATGGATAGAAGAAAAAGAAATAAAGGAGGAGGAGGGGAGGGAGGGAGAAAGGGAGGAAGGAAGGAAGGAAGGAAGGAAGGAAGGAAGGAAAGAAAGAAAGGAAAGTGGAGTCTGAAGATATAAGGAGATGGATGGAAGAAAAAGAAAGATGAGGAGGGGAGGGAGGAGGTAAGGAAGGGCAATGGAAGGAAGAGAAGGAAGGAAGGAAGGAAGGAAGGAAGGAAGGAAGGAAGGAAGGAAGGAAGGAAGGAAGGAAGGAAGGAAGGAAATAATCAGACCTAGGAAACAATCAGATAAGGGAGGGAGGAGCCCTCAGTTGCATAACAGTCAGAGGAAGAAACTTAGGAAAGTTCCTCCCTAATTACTCAGGCAGTTCAAAGTAGTCCTGGGAAGTTTGTACTTTCATACTCACAAGCATCTGTGTAATGTAGCCTTACACTAAAGTAGAATTAGCCTATCTCGTCGTCTTTCTTTCTTATCTGGTTGACTTTCTTGAGGGCTGACAATCAGGCATGAAGAAATCTTAAAAGAATTAAAGAGGCAAACCCCGATGACTATTTGGATTAAAATGAAATGGGGGGGGGGGGCAACCTTTGGCATCTTCCCAAAAGAATAATGGAGTTGGAAGGGACCTTGGAGATCTTCTAGTCCACCCCCCTCCTCAAACAGGAGGCCCTGTACTGTTCCGTGGCTTCCCCTTCTGCTCCTTCATTCCATAATTGTCCTAATTTCCCCCCGCCCACCCACCCCCACCACCATGTTAAAAAAAATAAAGCCACCTGGCACTTTATATAATGGCTTGTTTTGTTTTTTTTTTAAAAAGGGTTTATCTTTCCTTGACCCATCCGCTTATGGAGAGCCCGTGTTTTTTAATGGACTTTTCCCCCGTTGCTAAATGGAACGGATTGCTGCTTATTATCCTCTAAAATAGAGCCCCGATCTGCCCACAAGAAACAGCAAATATTTGAAAGCTATATTAATTGGAAATGTAGGGAAGGAGGAAGCTGGGTGGGAGGGATGATGGGGTGGGCTGGGTGTCATAAGCGTCACAATTTGGTGCTCTGTGTGTGTGTGTGGGGGGGAACGATTAAATTGACTGCTCCTTGGTCTCCCGTTTGTAGGGAAACTGGTTGCCGTCTAACCCTTCGATTCTCGGGGGCATCCCTGGATGAATGGGGTGGGGTGAGGGGCACAGCAAGAGCCTAATGGACTGATAGACCAAAGCAGAGAGCAAATTGGCAATTAGAGGCAGGTTGGTTGGCTGCCACCTAGGAGCCCCAAGGTGGAAATTAGAAACATGAAATATCAGCCATAAATAGCAGCTGGTTAGGGAACAGCTTGTGAGAAACGGTTGCCACCTCAGAGTAGGTGGCGTGGAGAACTGGGCACATGTGTGTCGGTGTGCGGGGGGGGTGTGAGATTTCATATTTCTCTGCCAAGGGCAAAGAATCAGGGCCACACGTGAAAGTCCAGTTAAAGTAATTTATTGCTTTTGCCCGTACAGCTGGTCCTCAACTTAACGACCACAATTGAGCCCCAGGTTTTTGTTCCTAAGCGAGACAGTTGCTAAGGGAATTCTGCCCCGTTTTGCAATTTTTCTTGCCACAGGTGTTAAGTGAATCATTGTTAATTTCCTAACAATCATGGCAGTTGTTAAGTTAGTAATTACGATTGTTAAATGAATTTGGCTTCCCTATGGATTCTGATGTGGCCTGTCGGCCACTGGCCCCTCCAGCAGCCAAATCAGAGAAGGAGGCGTGGGAGTCGGGATCAGCGTCAAAGCAACCTGAGAGCTCCGAGGGGAAGAGGAAATGGAGCTGGCAGAGAAAGAGAGAGACAAAGGTAGAGCCTGGGCCGTCCGTCAGACCTCAGATGGAGAGTCAACAGCCTCCAGGTCTGGATGGCTGATGAGGAAGAGGAGGAACAGCTGGGTCCAGTGCCTGATATGCGGATGCGCAGAGGAGAGGAGAACAGTGGAAATCTATGGGCCGGTCCTCAGGACAGAACAGTCACTGCTGCTAGCGAAGCCCCACCCTAGCTCTGGGGATAAAAGACAGGGGGTGGAGATGAATAGATGTGGCAGATAACTATTCATCTTCCGGCTGTCCAGACTTGTTAGCCTGCTGTCAGAGAGAAACCTTCTACTGGGGCTGCCAGCACTCCTAATAAAGGAATTTTTGAGTTTCGGTATCTTCAGAGCATTTGTTGTGTTTGGAGAACTGGGTCAGAACAGACTCTTGTTTGTCAGAAATTCACAAAAAGCAGATCATGTGATCCTGGGACATTGTCAGTTGTCAAGCTGTCAGAATTTTGATCACGTGACCATGGGGATGCAGCAGTGGTTGTAAGTGTGAAAAACGGTCCTAACTCACTTTTTTTAAAGTGCCATTGTAACTTCGAAGGCCACTAGATGAACGGTCTGAAAGTCAAGGACTGTTCTGTCCCCGTCCCACACACACACACTCAGACAGACAGTCGGAGGTTAAATAAACTGGCAGGCAACCAATTTTTTGTTGGGGCAGCTCACATTTTTGTTGCTGGGCGAACTGGTAGGTAAATAATTTAAATCCCTCCCCTAGTGTCAACGTAATGATTCCAGGTTGATTGCTCTCTTGACTCCACCTTCGGGCTGTACCTATTCTTCTCCTACATACCCTCCCTACTTATCCACACACACACACACACACACACAGGCTCAAAAGAATCGTGTCAGCTTCTGAGTTACTGTTCGATGCTTCTCTTGCTCCTTCCAGCTGTTAGAACAGAGTGGAGCTTTTTCGCCTGTGGAGAAATGAATAAATGTCAACATAGGAAATGGGAAAGGGGGGGGGGAACACCAATGAGAAACAACCCCCGGCCCTTTGCAATACCGTTTAGATCAAGCTGAGCCTCGTTGGCGATTCTTTACGCTCCTTCTCCGAAAAAGGAGATTGGTAATTTCCCGGTCTCCTGTTGTCTTTTTCATTACTTTGCTCCTGGATCATCTCTCGCCTGCTTCGAGAGGTTGGGTAACTCCGGCGGATGGTTATTCGGCTCTTTTATTTTTATTTGAGGAAAAAGTCCAGAGTGTATGTCTTCTTTTAATTTTTCTCTCCCCCTGTTTTAGAGTCCGTGTTTTAAAGTTTTGAATAAAAAGAAGCATTTATACAACAACAACAACAACAACAAAAGTCCAACGCAAAAGGAACAATCGTTGCAATTTTTTTTTAAAAAAATTCTAAAATTAATGATTTTTTAATTGTGAAGGTTATTTTAATTGGGGTGCTTCTGACACAAATAGATGGATGGATAAATGGATGGATGGATGGATGAATAAATAAATTCGAAAATGTTAATTTTAATGGAGATATACTGTTTATACTTCGATGTTTTATTACGCATTTCGAGAGGCATACACATACACATGTTTTATTGTACAGGCAGTCCTTGACTGATGGCCAGAATTGAGGCCAAAATCACTACAGTTGTTAAGTTGGCAACACAACACTACAGTTGTTAAGTGAATCTGGCTTCCCCATTGACTTTGCTTGTCAGCAAGTCGCAAAAGGGGATCGCATGAATTTGGGACACTGCGGCCGTCATAAATATGAGTAAGTTGTCCAGCATCCGAAGGGCCATGGGTTCAAAATTCAGACGCTTGGCAACTGACTCATATTTATGACAGTGGCAGCGTTCCGAGGTCCTGTGATCCGCTTTTGTGACCTCCTGACAAACAGAAACCGTGGGTGCTCCATCACTGGAGGTTTTTAAGAAGAGACTGGACAGTCACTTGTCTGAGATGGTATAGGTTCTCCTGCTTGAGCAGGGGGCTGGACTAGATGGCCACCAAGGTCCCTTCTGTTCTGTTCTACTCCTACTCTACTCTACTGTACTCTGCTCTATTCTACTCTACTTCTATTTTGCTCTACTCTACTCTACTCTACTCTACTCTACTCTACTCTAATCTAATCTAGTTCTATTCTATTCTACTCTATTCTACTCTACTCTAATTCTATTCTATTCTACTCTACTCTACTCTATATTCCCTATTCTATTTACTCTACTCTATATTCCCTATCCTATCCTATCCTATCCTATCCTATCCTATCCTATCCTATCCTATCCTATCCTATCCTATCCTATCCTACCCTATCCTATTCTACTGTACTCTACTCTACTCTACTCTACTCTACTCTACTCTACTCTACTCTACTCTACTTCTATTCTATTCTGCTCTACTCTACTCTACTCTACTCTACTCTACTCTACTCTACTCTACTCTACTCTATTCTATTCTATTCTATTCTATTCTATTCTATTCTATTCTATTCTAGTCAGTGGGGATGCCAGGTTCTCTTAACAACCGTGTTACTAACTTTAACAACTGCAGGGATTCACTTAACAACGGTGGCAAGAAAGGTCATCAAATAGGGCAAAACTCACTTAGCAACATAAATGTTGGGCTCAGTTGTGGTTATAAGTTAAGGACCACCCTTTACCCATCGGCCAAAGCAGTGCGTGGGTAAGAGCTCCATTTTGTATCTTGTTTCTTGCATTCTTTGCAGCTATTTTTACGACTTACCACCCATTTTCTCTTTTTCCACAGAGTTCTGCTCAGTCGCTGTCAGGAAAAGGTTATTCGGTAAGTCATTTTGTGTGGCTTCCGCGTTGCTTCCGTTGTTCCTTGACTGGAAAAGAGTTGGGCCATCTGTTGCGTTTTCTCGGGTCCCTGACGCGAGGCGGGGTCCTAAAAATAGGTTTTGGGAAGATAAATTCTCCCACTCATGTTTATGACACCTCTCTTCAGAGGAGCGAATGTGAAACATGCTCTCTAAATGAGGGAATACGGACAAGAAAATGGTTTTTTTTGCGCCTTCCCACTCTGAAAGTTGTCTCGTTTAACATATGTACGTTTTCTAGTGTTGATCCCGAGCTCACGGATGGATGTAATATTATAGGATTCTTTAGATTTGAAGAAAACAAACTATTTTGGACTAATAGACACATTGGGTGCTTCGGTAGCAGATTGTAGATCTTCTTCTTCTTCTTTTAATGACCCCTTAACCCCTCGTGAGGTGGAGTCTGGGCAACTAAATGGAACTAGCAGAGCGTTTTACTGGCCAGATGCCCTTCCTGTTGCCAATACGGAGTTTTGTTCAGCAGAAAAAGTGAAAACACGGAGAAAAAACGAGATATACAAAAATGATCACCATGTCAGTTAATCCTTAGCTGGGTAACCTTTAGCATGAATGACAGCCTTACAACGTCTTCCCATGGAAGGAACCAAGTCTTTTAGTTCCGCAGCTGTTCTAATGTGAAACCAAGATTGAAGGATGGCTTCCATTAACTGGGTTTTATTGCTTCTGACTAACAAGTTTCTTTAGTTGGCTCCATAGATTTTCAATTGGGTGAAGGTCTGGTCTATTCCCAGCCCATTCCAGCAATGGAATAGGATGATCTTGAAACTCCAAAAAAATAAGTGGTTGTTATTAGCCATCAAACCTCAAAAATACACTTTTCCCAAAAGTTTTCCACAATTTTGGCCACTACTGTAGATAGACAAGTGGAAGAAGACCCATTCTTGGCTTCTTATCATCTTTAATTATAGAGTCCAGTTTTTCTTACCTCGGAGTTCTGCTAACAAACGGGAAAAAAGAACGATTTGGTTCTAGCGTCCACTCCTTAATGGGAGGGGGGGGAAGGCTTTTGCCACCACGCTGGTACTAATAAATCACCGAGCAGACATTTTATCTGGCTTCCCAAGCCTTTTCCCTTTGATCAGCTCAACAAAAGGATGCATGGGAGGGCAGGATGGTTTATCTCAAAGCTGCCAAAGGCCTTTTTTTTTTTTTTAATTGCTGGGTCTTGCAGAGATCAACTACCCTGGCCATGATTTTTGGAGACCCACCCAACCAGGGAGGATTTTGAGTTCATGCGTCCCTAAAAGTCCTCCTCTCGCTGATCTGGAGGAAATCATTGGGCGGTGTGAGAAGAAAAATGGAGAAATGTTCTTTTTTCTCTGTGTTTGGCTCCCTTGATGGCTGTTCCTGTGGCTTGGTAATACTTCGTAGGGCTCGGCCAAGGGTATCAGACTCGATTTCATTGAGGGCCGCATCAGAGTTGTGTTTGACATGGCGGGGGGGGGGGGAGAATGGGGGAGTGGCCAGGGTGGGTGTGGCCAGCTCGACATCACTTGTGTCGGAGGTACCTGTGGTGCCCAAGTGCTAAGGCAGGATTTCCCTCAGACTTTCCCTCACTCTCATTATAATCTCCTTCCTTCCTTCCTTCCTTCCTTCCTTCCTTCCTTCCTTCCTTCCTTCCTTCCTTCCTTCTCACCCTTTTCTTCTTTTTCCTTCCCTCTTCCCTCTCCTTTCTTCTTCCTTCCCCTCTTTCCTTCTATTTCCTTCCTTGCCCTCTTGCCCTCTTCCCTTCTTTTTCTTTGTCTTTCTCCTTTCCTGTCCCTTCTTGCATGCTCATTTCCAGGGTGCCCCCCTCCCAGGCCAGATCTAAGCACCCCGCGGGTCAGATCCGGCTCGCAGGCTTTGAGTTTGATACCCCTGGGCTAGGCGCTTCCGAAATAATTTGGAGAAGGTATCGTGGGGCTCCCAAAACCAAGAAAGATGCAGAATGATTTCCCCAAGGAGATTTCTTGTATTATTCCTTATCTATAGACGGACTCTTGCCAAACTAAAGCAAACAACCACCCCCATAATTGTGTGAACCATTAGGGAGGAATTGTCTTCTCCTACCTTCTCTCATACAAACTAAGTGAATCAAGTTTGTCTCTTGATCCTTTGGAATGCACTCCCTTCCTTCTGGGAATTCAGACTACATGCCACCATAGTTATTTTGAAGCACTCAGGGTCCTGGATATAACCTCTGGCTGTAACTCATGAAAACTGGTGTTGACGTTATCTGTTTAAGTTGTGTCCAAATCTTGGCGATTCTGTGGTCCAGGTTTCTCCATCTCTTCCAATCTTGCACTGCTTCTTTCAGTTGTTCTGTGCTCTGTCTGGTGTTAGCTTTGATGGTGTCCAGCCATCGTGTCCTTTGGCAGCCTGGATTCCTTTTACCGCGAACTTTTCCCGACATAACTGCTTTCTTTGGTGAATTCCCTCGCACGACGTGGCCAAAATGAGTGAGACACAGTTTCATGACTTTGCCTTCTAATGATGTGTTATGCACTCCAGTACCTGCTTGCTGGTCACCTTTGCTGTCCAAGGACCCTTGAAATCAGCCTCATCTTTTCCCAGGTTCACGATCCTGGGAAAAGACGCAACTGCTTTCAAGAGTTGCAAACAAAGTATTTATGTTTGCATCTCCCTGTGCTCCAGAACACAGAATCAAATTTAAACCAATGCAGGATTTTTTTAAAAAAAATACAGTACTTTTTGGCGTATAAGACGCACTCCCCACCCCCCTAAAAGAGGATGGAAATTGGTGCATCTTATACACCGAATACAGCCATTTTGGGCCTCCTGAAACCCTGCCCTGTGCATCCCGTTTTCGCCAAAACGGGACACGCAGAGGGTTTGGGAGGCCTGCAGAGTGCTCCTGGGGGCCGGGGAGGGCAAAAACTATTGTTTTTTCTTGTTTTCCTCTTCGAAATCTTGGTGCGTCTTATACTCCGGTGCGTCTTATAGTCCGAAAAATATGGTAGGTTCTGCTTAATCAAGGTAGTGTCAGGTTTCAAAGTCGTCTCGAATAAATTGCATTTCAAACAAAGTCTTTGATGCAAAAAACTCTATTTATTAAGCACAAACATTCTAACTCCAACCCATCGCAGCCAACTCTGGCTTCCTCAGCCAAAACCCTCCTTTTCCTCCTCCCACTCCTCTCCACTCATTGACCATCTTCCCAGTCACTCTGCCCCTAATCTACTGCTCCCTCTCAAAGGAATTTCCCCCCTCCCATCCCATCTCTTAGGTGATATTCTCTCCAGGGAAAATAAGTAGGTGAAGAATCAAACGACCCTTTCCAGATACCTCCGCTTCTCCTTCTTATGTCAGCATTAGAGTATGTGCAGTGTGAAATGCTGGCAGGTAGAATGTTACAACCATGTAACCCAAATAGGGTGAATTATCAAAGTCAACTTGCAGGGGAGATGGGTGGCATAAAAAATGAATAAATAAATTCTGTGATATTTCCATAAAGTCATCTTGGCCTGAGAGCAAAAGGGGGAGCCAGCATTTTCCACTGATGTTGCAGCCATGGCTTTTCCTCAAGTGGCCCCCCTCCCCCCCATTCCAAAAGACCCTTATTCTGGTTTGCCATGAATTTATCCAAAGCACCTGAGGGCAGGCAAAAAGCAACGGATGGAAACTAATCAAAGAGAGAAGCAACTTAGAACTAAAGAGAAATTTCCTGACAGTGAGAACAATTAACCAGTGGAACAACGGGGTGCTCCATCACTGGAGGTTTTTAAGGAGACTGGGCAGCCACTTGTCTGAGAAAGTATAGGGGTTGGACTAGAAGACCTCCAAGGTCCCTTCCAACTCTGTTATTCTGTCTTCTGCTCTATCCCTTTTATGCTTGTAAGCCTCTCGCTTGGGGAAGAGACTCTCAAAACACAAAAGCTTGCAACAAGTTTGTAAATCTTTATTTGGGCTATTAAAATATGGCCTCTGTGATTTGGGACTGCTACTCTCATAGGTGTCTTGGGCGCTGTAAGCTTTTTTAAAAAATATTATTTTTTTCTGAAGTGAAACAACCAGGGGGCCAAATATAGAACCGAGTGGATAGTTTTAGTGTCTTTCACCTCCTGTGTGCACTTTCGATATGATTGGTTTCTTTTCCTGTTCCACGAGACAAAAGGTGGGGGGATACCAAGGTGTCTGCAGAATTGTTTCATAGATGCTTTATATTTCACTTGAGTTCTGCTCTCCTGTCAAACCATCCTCACCCCTTCCAAAATCTTTTTAATGCATCATATTTATACTTGATGGCATTCCTCTAACACTGCAAGCAATATAGCATAAGTGAAAAGAATCGCAAACAAGACAAAATAAGCAACATATCAAAGGAGGAACCGAGAATTGTAATCAGACGTTCTTAATGAATGATAACAATAGCCATCTGTGGCTTCTTTTCCAACAAGTGATGTCCTTGAATGCATCTTGTTATCATTTCATGGCAAATCTAGACAGTATTCTAAAAAGCCGAGACATCACCCTGCCAACCAAAGCGCGGATAGTCAGGGCGATGGTTTTCCCAGTTGCAATTTCTGGCTGGGAAATTTGGACCATAAGGAAGGCTGAGCGCCAAAGAACTTTGAACTCTGGTGCTGGAGAAGACTCCTGCGAGTCCCTTGGCCTGCAAGGTGATCCAACCGGTCAGTCCTAGAGGAGATCAACCCTGACTGCTCTTGAGAAGGCCAGATCCTGAAGAGGAAACTCAAATATCTTGGCCACCTAATGAGAAGGAAGGACTCCCTGGAGAAGAGCCTAATTCTGGGAACGATGGAGGGCAAAAGAAGAAGGGGACGGCAGAGAACGAGGTGGCTGGATGGAGTCACTGAAGCAGTTGGCGTGAGCTTAAATGGACTCCAGAGGATGGTAGAGGACAGAAAGGCCTGGAGGAACGTTGTCCATGGAGTTGCAATGGGTCAGACACGACTTCACAACTAACAACAACAACAACATTTCAGAAAGAGCTAGCAAAAGTTGTGGGAAGAGAACCTTTGAAAGCTTCTCCCAGCATCCAACAAAGGTGAAAGACCTCATCTTTTTTTTTTTCCAATGCTGGAAAAAAACAACAACCAACCTCATTTCTTATAAGTACACAAACTTCCTTACAACTAAAAAGCCTTAAAACAGAGGTCTTCAAACCTAGCTGCTTTAACCTAGCTCTTCAGAGGTTGTAGAAAAAACCTGCACGATCATCAGAGGCTTTTTTTTTTTTACTTTTAAAAGCATTTTTCAGCCAAAGAGGTTGTAGAAAAAATGCTTTTAAAAATAATAAAAAAAGCCTCTGAAGATTGCGCAGCTCAACTGGGCAATGGGGGGACGGGCAGGGATTTTTGCTACTGGTTCTCCGAATCACCTGCCTCCATTGTTACCAGATCGGGTGATCCGGTCCAAACCGGGACCATTTCACCCCTGATTGTATCCTTCTGCTATATTTGAACCCCAAATAGTATTTTAAATAAATAAACAGCCAAGTGGAGATAACAGCATAAATCTGTGGTGTGATATTTCAACTTTAGTGCATACATTTCCTTTCAGGCTGTTACTTCCTACCTGTTTTTCTTAGCCTACGGAAACCAACAGAAACATATTTCCCCGTTAATTTATGCCGAAAGCCAAGAACTCGGGAGCAGCTACGGTGAAAATAAAACATCTTTTTTTAAAAAAGGTATTTCCAACTAAGGGAAATTGATGATGACAGGTTTTGAGGAGAGGCGAGATGGTTATGAAAGGCCCCATCCAAGCTATTTCTCTCTTGAGATCAAAAGTACAGATAATTCCTCAATTTACGGCCACAGTTGAGCCCCAAAATTTCTCTTGCTGGATAACACAGTTCTTAAGTGAGTTTTGCCCCATTCTGCGACCTCGCTTGCCACAGTTGATAAGTGATTCACTGCCGTTATTAAGCCAGTCACACGGTGGTTAAGTGAATCTGGCATCCCCGTTGACTTTGCTTGTCAGAAGATTGTAAGGGGGGGATCACATGACCCTGGGACATTGCAAAACCGTCATAAATATGAGTCAGTTGCCAAGCGTCTGAATTTTAATCGTGTGACCATGGGGATGCTGCAAAGGTCGTAAGTGTGAAAAACGATCCTAAGTCACTTTTGTTCAGAACCGTTGTAACTTTGAATGGTCACTAAGCGAATAGTTGTAATAGATTACCTACAAAGGACGCAATCCTAAATTGCATTAACAGAAGGATACAGTCAAGATCAAGGGAGGTACTCATACCACTCTATAAAGCCTTAGTAAGGCCACACCTAGAATCTTGCATCCAGTTTTGGTCACTACACTATAAAAAAGATGTGGAGACTCTAGAAAGTGCAGAGAAGAGAAAGAATGATGATTAGGGGACTGGAGGCTAAAACATATAGAGAAAGGTTGCAGGAACCGGGCATGGCTAGTCTAATGAACAGATGGACCAGGGGAGACATGATAGCAGTATTCCAATAGTTGAGGGACTGCCACAGAGAGGAGGGGATCAAGCTATTTAAGGCTGGGGTTCTATCAACCATCTCTTTCCCCCTTCTTCTGTGGTATTTCTCTCCTTCCATTACTGCCACCTGCTTTACAGCCTTAAGAAACTAGGGAGGGTCCCTTCCGAGTCTCTTTCTCTGCCCCTTATATAGCTCTGGGCCATGCCTTCTCTTATCTGACCGTTCCTTAAATAGTATCACTTTCCTCCTTCTCTCAAGGTCTTTCGCACATACTATTACAGCCCTCTCCTTTACAGAATAAGAAAGTAGGGAGAGTCCCTTCCTTGTCTCTTTCTCCCTCCATCTCTATAAAAACGATGTTGAGACTCTAGAAAAACTGCAGAGAAGAGCAACCAGGATGATGAGGGGAATGGAGGCTAAAACATATGATGAACGGATGCAGGAACTGGGCATGGCTAGTCTAGTGAAGAGAAGGACCAGGAGAGACATGATAGCATCTTCCAATATTTGAGGGGCTGCCACAGAGAGGAGGGGGTAAAGCTATTTTCCAAAGCACCTGAAGGCCAGACAAGGAATAATGAATGGAACAAGGAGAGATTTAACCTGGAAATAAAGAGGAATTTTCTAATAGTGAGAACAATCAACCGATGGAACAGAAGTTGCCTTCAGAAGTTGTGGGAGCTTCATCACTGGAGGCTTTCAAGAAGGGACTGGACTGCCATCTGCCAGCAATGGTGTGGGGTCTCCTGCTTGGGTGGGAGGTTGGACTAGATGATCTACCAGGTCCCTTCCAAGTCTGTTCATCTAATCTAATCTAAAAGAAAGAGCACCCCAGGAAAAGGCACCAGGATCCCAGCTTTTGATTACTCAGTAATGGCTGTCAAGTTACCAGCCCTCCCTTGATGTTCCTGAGATCCTGCAAAATCATTATCCGCGCTGGGCACAGGGCAAAAACTAAATAAAAACAAAATAAAACAGAGCAGCTTGGAGCCCAAATGGCCGGAGGGCACCGGGGTTGTGCATCTCCTGCATTTATGCAAGTCACCCAGCGAGTGCGGCCTGTCTCACAAAACATATTTTGGGTTTTTTACGCTTCCCTTCATTTGCATTGCGAAACGCCCTCCTCTCCCCCCCCTCTGCTTCCAATTAAGCCACAGTCCTGCTTTTAATTACAATCAAATGTCCCATAAATTTTCACTCATCCTCAAAGCCATAAACGAGTAGGTACACATGTGTGTGCGTGCGCGCACACACAAACGCACAAACACAGATTTGGTTGTCTTGGTTTCCAAAAGGCTGAGTTTGAGGTTGGCGTTGCCAGTCACAAAGGAAACGCGGCATTTTTCTCCCCCTACCCCTTCGCTTTGTTTACGAGAACATAATTGAAGGCTATTGATTTACATAAACGTACATGTCCTCGTGGCTTCGGTCATTAGACTCTACTTTGAAAAACCTCAAGGCAGCGATGTCGTCTTATTCCTTTCCTGTTGTGTTCTGAAGAACTTCCTTTTGGCCAGAGGAGGTGAGAATGGAGAAGGTCTTAGAACAGCAGAATTGGAAGGGATCTCAGAGGTCTTCTAGCCCAACCCCTGGACAAATGAGTGTCTAGTCTCTTAAAAGACTCCAGTGACGATGAAGCATCCTCCGTAATTCTGAATTATGAAGGCAAGCTATTGCACTGATTTAATTGTTCTCACTGTCTGGAAATTTCTCCTCAGTTGCTTCTCTCCTTGATTAGTTTCCATCTGTTGCATCTTGTCCTGCCTTCAGGTGCTTTGGAGAATAGATGGACCCCTCTTCTTTGTGGCAGCCCCTCGGATATTGGAACCTTCTTCATCTAAACTGCTTGAAGAGTTTGTTTGCTAACCCATAAATTGTTTGTGACCTATGCATGTTTCACATATGGCTCTTCTCCCCTTCCTCATTGGCCTGTAGCAAAGGAGACAGCTGTCCACCCCATTCTGTATCTTCTCCAACTTTTTGAATTACAGTTACGAAGTTTCCAGCAGAATCCAAATAACAGCCAAGTCAGGACTTGTGAACCTCAAGGGTTTAAAAAGAAAAAGAAAAAAAGGAACAGCCTCATGAACAAGAGAGAGAGGGAGAGAGAGAGAGAAAGGAAGAAAGGGAGAGAGAGAGAAAGGAAGGAAGGGAGGGAGGGAGAGAGGGAGAAAGAGAAAAAGAGAAAAAGAAAGAGAAGAGAGAGCGAGGGAGAGAGAAAGAAAGAGCGAGGAAGAGAGAAAGATAAAGAGAGAGAGCAAGAGAAAGAGAGAAAGAAAGAGTGAAAGGGGGAGAGAGAGAGAAAGGAAGAAAGAGAGAGAGAGAATGTATATATGTGTATGTATGTATATATATGACTGTGATGTGTTTGAAGAACGCTCTGAATGAATTTCTGGGGTGTATTATGCTGCATTTCCCTTCTGGCATTGCATGCAAGCGTTAGAAGGCTGAAACAGGAAGTTGTACTTTTCAGCATCTTCAGCTATCAGCGTAATATCTGTGGTCAGCCAGTCCCCTGACATGGTTTGCGGCCGCTTTCTGGTTCAGTGAGAGGGCCTTTTTTCCCCTGCTGATTTAGCATCGGTTCCCAACTGCCTAATCAATTCAGATGTGTGCCGTTGAGTAAAAAAATTCTGGCCGGCTGACGGATCCCCAGCCACGCCCCTGCAGAACCACTCCCGCCGCAGATGGACCGAGTTATCGGCAGGTCCTTGCAAAGTGAGAGGAAGATGCGAGAAAATGGAACGTGTTTTGAAATCCTTATTCCTAACCTGCGGGTGAAAATGCTTATCGCGTTTCTACGCCGGGGTCTTTGTTCAGTCAGCAGATCTGTGGTTCTCCTATTTGAGTGACCCGTAGATCCTTTCACTGACTGTGAGCACTTTCAAAGCAGAGGTCTTCTCGGGACGCCTTGCGAACTGCAAATCCCAGAATCCCCTAGCACCGTGGCGATGGTGGAAGCCGTAGCTTCCCAATGCCTCTGGAAGGAGGGAGCCAAACACTTCCAAAGTTTTGTCCCTGCTGGTTATCTATGGAGATTCTCAGCCATCCAGGTCATGGTTGTCCCAAAGGTGCTTTTTCAAGAGGTAACTGGACTTTCTGGATTTTTCTTTTTCTTTTGAAGACGTTTCACTTCTCATCCAAGAAGCTTCTTCAGCTCCAAGAAGAAGCTTCTTAGATGTTGCTGCCACTTCTGGAGGCAAACCCTTCCACTGATTAATTGTTCTCTCTGTCAAGAAATGTGTCCCTGTTGGATTTCTCTTTCATAAGTTTCCATCTGTTACTTCTTCCTTGCCCTCAGGTGCTTTGGAGAATAAGTTGACCCCTTCTTCTCTGTGGCAGCCCCTCAAGTACTGGAAGACTACCATCATATCACTTCCAGTGCTTTGCATTAAATCTGTTTAACAAGAGGAGTTTCACTTTCAGTTTTACTTTCACAGCAGCAAGCAGCTCAACAGAACAGTTGAGCTAAGCTTCCTTCCTGTCTCCTTCTTGCTCACACAGCAAATACTGTTTGAGTTTCCAAACACCCCTCAACTCTCTCACACACTGACAGGATGCTAGCCGGATGAATACCGATGGATGCAGCAGGATGGGACATTCTACTCCCCCTCCACCTCTGTTCCAATTGACAGTTGCATTATATTAACACACACTGATGCTACGGAGTTTCACATTCTACATTGTTTCAGGCTGCAAGTGTCAATTTATCAAGCCTGAGCACACAGTTTCGTAGTGAAGCACTGGCGTCCAGCTAGTTTGGATATAAAGAGTTTGAGTTAATGCTGGTAAATGTATATATCCCTCCAAACACATCCCGGTATTATAACTCTGAATACTGGATGGGCTTGGAACTTTTCCTAGATGAGATATCTGTGTTTTTGAGATTTGCAAGCTTTCAACCCACTTAGGTTTTTTGGGCTTCTGACGGTATGCCAGGCGTTGCTGTCAATGTGTTTACGGCTCCAAGCCATTTCCTTCGATGGGGCAATCACAATCACGCCTGGTATAGACCACATGTGTTAATTGAACCAAGCAGTGCTTTTGATGATGGTGCTTTTTATTTATTTATTTAACAACAGCTCGGAGGTAACGGCTTGTCAGTTTCCCAATTAAAGTTTTACAGGAAAATGCTTATCTCTGTTTGTGCTCCCGGGCGTTTTTGATTGGGTTCCCTCCAGCCATGGTGCAGATGATCCGTATGCGGCTGCAAAGCATCCATTTGAAACTCTGAAATATTTATGGATCTTTCCCCTTAATATTGAAATACGACTCCTGGAGATATCTTCCCCGTGCATGTATTTTGTGATAAAATGCCTGGAAGGTGGCACTTAGCCTGTGACTGATGCTTGGTTTATTTGTTTTAAATAATAAAATTATTTATTATAGATGGGGAACTCATCAGATTTGCAGGCTGGCAGGAATAGCCAACGCTCCAGAGGATAGGCTTAAGATACAGAAGGATCTTGACAGACTTGAACATTGAGTGCTATCTAACAAAATGAAACTCGGTGGTTTAAAAAAACGTAAGGCAAGAAAAACCAAATGCACAGGGATAGCATAGGATGGTACCTTGCTCAACAGTAGTAGGTGTTAGTGGGATCTTGGAGTCCCAGTGGACAATCACTTAAATAGGAGCCAGCCGTGTGCGGCAGCTGCCAAAAAAGCCAACACAGTTCTAGGCTGCACCAACAGAGGGATAGAATCAGGATCATGTGAAATATTAGTACCGCTTTATAATGCCTTGGTAAGGCCACACTTGGAATACTGCATCCAGTTTTGGTCGCCACGATGTAAAAAAGATGTGGAGATTCTAGAAAGAGTGCAGAGCAAAGCAACAAAACGATTAGGGGATTAAAATATATAAAGAACAGTTGCTGGAATTGGGTAGGTCTACTTTAATGAAAAGAAGGACTAAGGGTGACATGATAGCAGGGTTCCAATATCTCAGGGGCTGCCACAAAGAAGAGGGAGTCAAGCTATTCTCCAAAGCACCTGAGGGCAGGACAAGAAGCAATGGGTGGAAACTAATCAAGGAAAGAAGCAATTTAGAACTAAGGAGGAATTTCCTGACAGTGAGAACAATTAATCAGTGGAACAACTTGCCTCCAGAAGTTGTGAATGCTCCATCACTGGAGCTTTTTACGAAGATATTGGACAACCATTTATGTGAAATGATATAGGGCTCCCTGTCTGAGCAGGGGGTTGGACTAGAAGACCTCCGAGGTGCCTTCCAACTTTGGTATTCTATATTCTGTATTCTATAAATAGTAGAAAAAATATTTCATTCTTGTTAGACCTTCTTGGTGCTTCTAACTGCACCTCCTGACCCCAGAATTAAGGTCCCCCCCCCCCTTTGCAGGTCTCTCAAAATCTTTCATCATTCAACTCACGTTCCTTCCTTATCAAGAGTGGCTAAATTGTACTTGTGTTCCGTTGACCTGGAATTGTCTCCTCCGTTTGTTTTTTCCCCATTTTTCTGAAAAACTAAAATCCTTTCAGTTGATGCTCTTGCAACATGGCCCTCTACACAAATACTTTTCAAGGTCACCGCACTTGACAAGTAGATGAGTTGCATTTGTCTCCTGAATCACAGTTGTGCACTTGAAACGTCAGTTGTCGAGGCTCATCTTTGAGAGGAGCTCCCTTTCTCCGATCCATGCTTGAGAGAATTCCAGTTTTCATGGTTGGTTAATGTCGCGCAGAGCTAGAAGAACGATTGGCTGTTCCAGTAGGATGTTGATAGAAGAGAATATTTGGGTTGAACTACGGGGGTCTTTGATGCTCTCTGAGCTTGGTTGTTTCTTTGCAAATGTTTCATGACCCAACTAGGTAACACCTTCAGTGTTAGAAGGAGGAGGACTGTGAGGTCTTTGGTGCTCTTTGAGCTTGGTTGCTTCCTTGCAAATGTTTCATAACCCAACTAGGTAACATCTTCAGTGTTAGAAGGGAGAGGAGGAGAAAGAGGAGGGGGAAGAGGAGGACTATTGTGGGGTTCTTGCAGGGTTGAAGTCCAGCAGGTTCTGACAGGTTCTGGAGAACCGGTAGCAAAAATTTTGAGTAGTTTGGAGAACCGGCAAATACCGCCTCTGGCTGGCACCATAGTGGGGGGAGAATGGAGATTTTGCAATATCCTTCCCCCAGGAGCGGGGAGGGGATGGGGATTTTGCAGTATCCTTCCCCTGCCACACCCACCAAGCCACATCCACAGAACCGGTAGTAAAAAAAAATTGGATTTCACCACTGGGTCCTTGGTGCTCTCTGAGCTTGGTGGCTTCCTTGCAGATGTTCCATGACCCAACTAAAGAATATCCTAAGGCTTTCCTTGGACCCTTTAGGTGAAAAGAGAAGAACCTCTGCCTTTGTCATCCACCCCGAGAACGAACCTCTTTCTCGGGGTGGATTGTCACTGCGTTTTTATATTTACCAGCAGAGCTATTATTTCTGGACTGTCAGACTTACCGTAGTTTGCCAAATTTCTTATCAGCACCTACTACGCATGTCCGCATTCCTTTGCTCTTCTTCTAGAAACTTTCCTTTGTTCTCCAGCCAGCTAAGGTCAGGCTGGGGATTCTTTGCCAACATGTAATCTAATTTAGATAGTGAGATGTTTTTATTTTCTTATAATAAATATGAGTTTAATTAGAAGGTGTATTCCGGTTTTATTGATCAAAGTATACAGAAGGATAAAAGCCACGATCCAACTCAAAATGAGGGCAATTACCCCACACAAGGTAACGGGGCTGATTACTGCTCTGACATGGATGACAAAGGAAGAAAGTGAAGAAAAAACAATGGGGGAATCAAGCAGCAAGAAGACACTGTAGATCTTTTGAAGGAGCCAAAGGGATCCTTGTAAGTCACCGGAGCAAAATCCTCTTGAATTTTAGAGCAGCGTCTTCTTCCTGGCACTCTTCCGCCATCTTCTCTAATAAATGGTTTTTAAAAGGCGGGGTTTCTGCTCTTGGCCTCTGCTGGCTGACATCTTGAACGAGCATAATCCAACAAATATTAAATGCTGCCAGAGTACCACAAAGACCATCTGTCTCTCTTCCAAACTGAAGTGCCGCTCCCTCCCTCCCTCTCTCTCTCTCTCTCTGGTGATCTTTCTGATTGGTCCTATCACCAGCTTTTCCCAAATGTCTCCCGAGACGTGTTTTCAGTGCGCTTCTGTTATTGCGCTGGCATCCTGGCAGAGCCCATTCCCTCTGCTTATCTCTTCCAAATGAGTGGCAACTGCTGTTGCTGCACGTGTGGGTATTTGTCAAATATTTTCCTCCAATTATAAAGCTTGGCCAGACATCGCCGAAGTGTTTCTCGCTTGCTAGAAAAAAGTTCTTCAGCTCTGCAGTGTGGAACGGTGGTATTTCAATCAATCAATCAATCAATCAATCAATCAAGGTGTTCCACAAGTTGACCTGAGGAACCTAGATAAGATTTTTGGTAGGTCTTTGGAATGCATCCAGAAGAGAATATTTGTAGCTCCGGGTTGAACTGTGGGTGCTCCCTATGGTAGTTTTCTTGCAAGACTTTTCATGACCCAACTAGGTAACAGCATCAGTATTAGAAGGAAGTGGGGTTTGCAGAGGAGAAGAAGAGGAGGAGAAGGATGGGGAGGAGAAGAAGGTGTATTGTGGAGTCTTTGGTGCTCTCTGAGCTTGGCGGTTTTCTTGCAGATGTCTCATGACCCAGTTAGGTAACAGCATCAGTGTTAGAAGGAAGTGGGGTTTTGCAGAGAAGAAGAGGTGGCGGAAGATGGGAAGGGGGAAAAGTATCGTGGTGTCCATGTCAACACTGATGATGTTACCTTGTTTGGCCTGCAAGAAAACCACCAAGCTCAGAGAGCACCAAGGACCCCTTAAAAAAAATCATCTCAGCAATGGGGAAATTAAAAATCGTTTGATATTTAACGGCACTTTCCCTACAAGCATAGCCTAGACTTGTAAATATGATTGTTAAAGAGTTCCTTTGTATCAGTTGCTGATTCTTCTGCTTTCTCATCTCTTCATTAAATCGTGGATTGTATGACTCCAAAATGCATCTATTTTTGTGGGCGTCAAAAGAGGTTCTCTGGTGTAACGGAGCTGCCGTCTTTTTTACGGCTCCTGGGAGAATAGAAGAATATTTAATAGCTCCATTATGTGGGTGGATCCTCCGAGATCTTTTCCAGCAGAATTAATACCTCTGAAACGATACTGGTTTTCACGGTGGGGCCCTTTCTTAGCACATAGGTAATCCTTGACTTAACGGCCACAAATTGGAACCCAGCATTTCCATCGATGGCTAAGCAAGGCCATGATAATGAGGCACGCCCGATTTTGCAAACTCTTTCACCAGGATTGTGAAATGAATCATGCTAAGAGAATCCAGCTTGCCCAAAATTGACTTTGCTTGTCTGTAAATCGGAGAAGGGGATCATGTGATCCCCCGGGAGGCTGCAACTGTCAGTTTTGCCTGAATTTTGATCATGTGACATGGGGGGGGGAAATGCCACGACGGTCATAATCGTGACAACTGGTTGTAAAATCGCTTTTTCAGTGCCATTTTCGCTGTTGTAAGTCGAGGACTATCTGTGGCATGATATTTAAACCACACACAGGTAATCCTTGTTCCCTTAGTGGCCGTTCGAAGTTTCAACGGCACTAAAAAAAGTGACTTAGACCACTTTTTCACCCTTAACGACCGTTGCAGCATCCCCGCGGTCATGTGATCAAAATTCAGACGCTTGGCAACTGGCTCACATTTACGACTGTTGCAGCGTCCCTGAGATCACGTGATCCCCCTTTTTGCGACCTTCTGACCAGGAAAGTCAATGGGAAAGCCAGATTCACTTTAATGACCACGTTGCTAACTGAACACTGCAGCGATTTGCTTAACCATTGTGCTTGTAAAATGGGGCAGAACTCACGTAGCAAACGTCTCACTTAATAATGTAAACATTGGGCTCAATTATGGTCACAGCTTAAGGACTACCCTTATTTCTTCAGGAGACCCAGAACTGTCCTGTTGTTCTAACCTAGGCTTCCTCCAGTGGCACGAAGCCGAGTCCTCATCCCGATAAACCCCTTTTATTTAATTGACAGTCAATTCCTCTCCAGCAACGTCTTTCCTCTCCCACGGTCTTTCAAGACAGTTCACAATTACCGACCTTGATCAGGCTTGGAGAGTGGCCAGGCCAGTAATCTTTCAGACTCCACACTGTAACTGACAATTCTTGGCAAGAATGCAGGAACTGATCTTCACCCAAATGAACCAATTGTCTCCTGCAAACTCCCCTCCCCTTCGCTCCTCTTTATTCCCTATGGGAGAGGCCATTCACCGTCCACCTGTGGCTTTACTCCTGAGTCGACCCTTGTTCTTTAGCTGTTCCCTTTTCCTTTGAACTGGGGAGAATTGAACTGTTGTCAGTTGGAAGAATTAGCCTGAAAGAGTAGAGTAGAGTAGAGTAGAGTAGAGTAGAGTAGAGTAGAGTAGAGTAGAGTAGAGTAGAGTAGAGTAGGACAGGACGAGAGGAGAGGAGAGGAGAGGAGAGGAGAGGAGAATTGGAAGGGACCTTGGAGGTATTCTAGTACAACCCACTGCTTAGGCAGGAAATCCTGGCCTATACCATTTCAGACAAATGCACACATTGGGAACAGGCTCCAGCTGTTCATCTGCCTCACTGATGTCTGACTCCGAAGGCAGCTGACAACTATCAGACGGCCCTGGCCCCCTCTCTGCCTCCGACGCAGAGCACTCATCAGAGCCTTCCCCAGACTCCAGGACGGACCCACGTTCCTCCCCAACCTCCTCCCTGTCCGAATCTGCTGCCAGATCCACTGGCTGCCAGCCGGGCCACAACCCCTGTTCTGCAAACGTTTGCCTTAAAGACACACATCTTTTGAACAGATTAACAGAGTTGGAAGGGACTTCGTAGGTCATCCAGCCAACTGCAAATGAATGACAGTGTTTTATTTTTAAACCAACAAGAGTAGAAGATTAAGCAATTTATTCCAAGAAATTCCCCACCGGCTCTAGAGAAGCAGCTCGCTTGTATGATGCCCAGCCATTAATATGCATGTCAACTCCATCATTAATACAGAAAGCAACAACTGGAACTCCTCGCCTGCATGTCTCCAGTACGTAAAATTGTCTCAGCCAGCAAGCGCAAAAGGACTATTTTGAATGGCCCTTGAAGGCCTAGCCACTTTAATATGCAATTTGTTAGGAATTTCCTGCCCTAAGTAGCTAAAGAATCATTATTTTTTTTCAATATTCTCACAGGAGCAAAAAAAAAAAAAAAAAAAAAAATTAAACCCCGCCATCGCCCTTTCCAGAATGTTTGTGGTGTGTATTTAAAAAAAAAATTAAAATAAAAAAAACAAGTATATATATATTTTAAAGATCTGCCTACCAACTTTTTTCCCCTCATTTTCTTCTTTTGCGTTTAGCTGGCGAACAACTTAAAACCTTCAGCTCCAGATTAATATTGTTTCCAGATGCAGAATTAAGAGAAGCTTAAAAAAGAAAAGTTTAAGCACAGAGGTTGAGCCTTAATTTAAAAATCCTGTTCCTTAATAAACTCAACTCTAGCCAAACATTTCAGCATATCAAAGGTTTTGCTTCTGCTCTTTGGGGCCAGAATGGATAAAAAAACAAAAATTAAAACAAAGCCTCATCCAACCGATTACAGGTGGTTCCTCGATTTATGACCGCAAATGAACCCCCCTTTCCTTCAATCTGTTTATTAACTTTCGTAATCAATTCAAAAGGGATGTGGTGGCTCAGTGGCTAAGACACTGAGCTTGACGATCAGAAATGTCGGCAGTTCGGTGGTTCGAATCCTTAGTGCCGCGTAATGGAGTGAGCTCCCGTTACCTGACCCAGTTTATGCCAATCTAGCGGTTCAAAAGCACATAAAAAATGAAAGTAGAAAAATAGGGACCACCTTTGGTGGGAAGGGAACAGCGTTCCGTGCGCCTTTGGCGTTGAGTCATGCTGGCCACATGACCACGGAGACGTTTTCGGACAGCACTGGCTCTCCAGCTTTGAAACGGAGATAAGCATCGCCCCCTAGAGTCGGGAACGACTAGAACATATGTGCGAGGGGAACCTTTACCTTTTAATCAATTCAATTCAATTTCAGTTTATTACAGTCACTGTTAAACCAGAGACCAGAACAAATAAAAAAGCACTCGGTAAATATACAATTTAAATATTCTAGAATAAAATAATACATAACAGATAACTGGATTTTATCATAGATTTTATCTGTTACGTTTTATTTTATTCTAGAATTTCATATATTTACTGAGTGTTTTTTTAATTTGCTCTGGTCTCTGGTTTAACGATGACTGTAATAAACTGAAATTGAATTGAGTCCAAATTGAGGTCCCATTTTTAGGACCTCTCTTGCCACTGTTATTAAGTGAATCACTGTAGTTGGGAAGTTAGTAACCCGGTAGTTAATTGAATCCGGCTTCCCCATTGACTTGGCTGATCAAGTCAATGGGGAAAAGAGATCATGTGACCTCGGGACAGTACAACTGTCATAAGTACATGCCAGTTGCCAAGATCACATTTTGATCACATGACCATGGGGATGCTGCTATGGTCGTAAGTGTGAAAAACAGGCTTAAGTCAACTTTCTTCAGAGCTGTTGTAACGTCCAATGGTCCTTAAATAAATGTCTGTAAGCCGAGAAGTACCTGTACTCTTGAGTTAAATCAGATGCCCTTATTCTTTATTTATTTATTCCTCATTTATTTATTTATTAGAATCGCATCCCACCCATCTCGGCTTCTTACTGTTACCCAAACAAATTTCCATCCTCTTCTTCCCTGATTGTCATTATTAGCAGTATTAGTAACTATTAATTCCAGTTTATAGGCGAGCCCTCCTTGCCACTACAGAGTCAACCAATCAGTCAGAATAGAGCTGTGCGGGATCTTGGAGGTCTCTTAATCCAGCCTTTTCAGACAGTAGTTCAATCAATCAGAATAGAGCTGTTGTACAAGATGGTGTATAAATGGCATCTTCCCCCAGCTCGACTATCTAAAATGTACCCAGGACTCCCTCCAAACTGTTGGAAGTGTGGGGAGATAGGCACTTACTTTCATCTATGGTGGACCTGTCCTAAGGCAATTGAATTTTGGAAAACTATACAGTGGTTGCTAGAAATCACGGGATGGAAACTACCATTAAAGCCAGAATACTATTTATTAAATATAAGGCCAGATAAGTTAGGCACGAATATTTGGTGTTTGTGTATATATATCACTACCGCAGCAAGAATCTGTTTTGCTCAGCATTGGAAAGGGAAAGAATTACCAGCTGAAGATTTGATTCTGGGAAAGATTATGGAATATGCGGAAGCTGACAGATTAACAAAAATCTTGAGAGATCAGAAGGACTCTGTATACTTCCAATGTTGGGACCGATGGTATACATGGATGAATAACAAAACTAAAAAAGGACAAGGTTAAGGTAATTACTGTAGTCTCTGCTTTGTATATGTAAATTTTGATTGAAGTGGTTATACTCTGTAAAGACCCGTCACAATCTTTAAGTGATTATATTTTTTTAAAAAAGAAAAGAATAGAGCTGGAAGCAGGGGTGAAATTCAGCAGGTTCCGGAGAACTGGTAGCGGAAATTTTGAGTAGTTCGGAGAACCGGCAAATACCACCTCTGACTGGCCCCAGAGTAGGGGTGGGAATGGAGATTTTTGCAGTATACTTCCCCCAGGAGTAGGGAGGGAATGGGGATTTTGCAGTATCCTTCCCCTGCCACACCCACCAAGCCACGCCCACAGAACAAAAAAATGGATTTCACCACTGGCTGTAAGGGACCTTGGAGGTCTTCTAGTCCACCCACCTTCTCAAGCAGGAGAACTGGAGAACCTATACCAGTGATGGCTAACCTATTTGCCGTCACGTGCCAAAAGTCCCGCCCCCCTGCGCATGCACACATGACCCCCTTGCGCTCCCACCGTTTTTGGCACGTGATGGCCTGGTGGGCCCGGTAGGCCTGCTTTTTGCCCTCCCCTGGCTCCAGAGGCTTTCTAGGAGCCTGGGGAGCGTGAAAACAGCCTTCCCCATCCCACCCCACCCCAGAGGCCCTCCAGAGGCCAGAAATGGACTTCCGGTGGGCCGAAAGGCCCCAAAATCAGCTGGCTGGCGCACGCATGCATGCTGGAGCTGAGCCAGGGCAACATTTGTGTGCCCATAGATATGGCTCTGCGTGTCACCTGTGGCCATCACGGACCTATACCATCTCAGACAAGTGGCTGTCTAGTCTCTTCTTAAAAACTTCCAGTGATGGAGGCAGCTACAACTTCTGGTTGGAAGCTGTTCCATTGGTTAATTGTCCTCACCGTTAGGAACTTTCTCCTTAATTCCAAGTTGCTTCTCTCCGTCCTTAGTTTCCATCCATTGTTCCTTGTCTTTTTGAGATTCCTTTTTTTTTTTTTTCAAATCAAACATTTTTTTTCAAAAAATCAAACTGTTGACTTTTTATTTTATTTTTTTAAAGACCATTGCCCTACTAGGTCATCTCCCCCTTTTCTGTAGAGGGAGGGGGGCTTCCTCTTTTCTTCCTCCTTATTTCTCCCCTTCCCTTTAAAGTTTTTAAATTTTTATTTTAAAACATAATAAGAAACTCCTCTTCCCACAGCGCACCGAAGGAGGAGGCTGCAGGTGTTAGCAAATTAGTAACAGAAGCTAATAGCTCAGCGGGAGGCTATCAAAGGACTGACAATCCCAGGGTTTTTTTTTTCCCCCCCTCCCCAAAAGGCCCCTTTATGTCGAAATCCTCTCGTGAGACCTGTCCAGGCTGAAAAGTCTATTTATTCCCCCCCCCTCTTCCCCCCCCCCCCAATGTGAGAGCTTCTTCGTTGTTGCAGCCGCCGCTGCCAAACCCACGATTCGGCCCCATGCTGCGTCCAGGACCCGTTGCCGCTAGCAACGGGTTGCAAATGCTCTTCACCGCAGCAGGCCCCATGGAACATCCATCTTGTAGCAAACCTCCTCAGCCCCCCCCCTCTTTTTTTTTTTTTTTTTTTTGTTCCCAACCCGTCCGAAATAATTTCCACTGGCTGAACAGGGCTATGGGGTTCCCCCACCCCCACACCAGTTAATGCGCTCCACAGAGGGAAAAAAAAATATTTTAATTTTTCCGGGCAGGGAAGACGAGATGGACGGCCGAGGTGGGGCGAGGATGGGTTCTTTTGATGCTTTCCTTTCCTTTTTTGTTGTTTTTCAAAGAGTAAAAAAAAAACAACCCTTTTTTCCAACGAAACCCCCCCAAAAGAGGAGTTTAATCTGTGAAAAGACCCTCCCTGCAAAGTTCAGGACAAACGTCATAAATAAACTTCAGTGGGTTAAAAGCGAGGAGTTTTTTGCACGTTCCCATCCTCGGAGAATTAAAATCCTTGCTGTGAATTCAGATTCTTACAAATAATCGGATGGTTTAAAAGGAAAGACCGGGTTTTTTGGGGTGGGGGGGGGACAGAGAGAGAGAAACCCTGTCGAAATAAACTCTTATTTCTATAGACACATCAAGCCTTCCAACCCAATCGCTAATTAAAAATCCGGATTTCTATCAATTAAAATAAGGCTGAATCTCCCTAATAGGTAAAAAATAACCTCCGCTCCACCCTAACTTGATTAGAAATATTTTGCAGCCAAAAACCGTGCAGCTTTAAAAATAAATAAATAAATAAATAAATAACAGGCCGGTTAATCTATCTCCTTCTCCTTCTTTAGTTCCATCACATCCTATTTGTAAATGAATAACTAAATAATTTTGACAGTAGCAAATTTTCTCCTTCGGCACAGCTCAATCCTCATTCTGTCTTAATGCTTGCAAGAACATCCATGAAAAATGTCAAAGATCAAAAATGGGCAGCGACTGAGTGTTTCTCCCCCCCACACACACACACTTCTTCCACCCTGCTGATGTGTGAATGCAGTTTTAGTCCAATTATCAAAGATCTAAGCAATGTGGAAATGATGGCATTGCTTGATTATCAATCAATCAGAATAGAGCTGGAAGGGACCTTGGAGGTCATCCAGTCCAACCCCTGCTCAAGCAGGAACCTGTCGTTTCAGACAAGTGGCTGTCCAATCTCTTAAAAAACCTCCAGTGATGCAGCATCCACAACTTCTGATGGCAAGTTGTTCCACTGGTTAATTGTTCTCACTGCCAGGAAATTTCTCCTTAGTTCCAGGTTGCTTCTCTCCTTCGGTTAGTTTCCATCCATTGCTTCTCGTCCATTGCTTCCATTGCTTTGGAAAATAAGTTGACCCCTCTTCTTTGGGGCAGCCTCTCAAATATTGGAAGGCTGCTATCATGTCCCGCCTTGTCCTTCTCTTCGTTAGTCTAGACATACTCAATTCCAGCAACCGTTCTTTAGATGTTTTAGCCTCCAGCACCTGAATCATTTTTGTCGCTCTTTCTAGAGTCTCGGCATCGTGGTGACCAAAACTGGATGGAATATTCCAGGTGTGGTTTTACCAAGGCATTTTCTTTCTTTCTTCTTTCTTTCTTTCTTTCTTTCTTTCTTTCTTTCTTTCTTTCTTTCTTTCTTTCTTTCTTTCTTTCCTTCCTTCCTTCCTTCCTTCCTTCCTTCCTTCCTTCCTTCCTTCCCTCCTTCCTTCCTTCCTTCCTTCCCTCCCTCCCTCCCTCCCTCCCACCCTCCCTCTTTCTTCCTTCCTTCCTTCCTTCCTTCCTTCCTTCCTTCCTTCCTTCCTTCCTTCCTTCCTTCCTTCCTTCCTCCTTCCCATCCATCCATGATCCATCCCTTTCTCTTTCACTTCCCCTTCACTTCCCCTCCTCTTTTCCTGCCTTTCCTCTTTTCCTTCACTGGCCCTTCCCTTCCCTTTTTCCTTCCTGTGTGACAATTTTTTAGTATCAACGCACTCAAAGAATCAGCCTCCCATTTCTGCGGCTTCCCCTTCTCCTCTCCACCCCCCCTAAAGTCCCATCTGCCCCCCCTCCCCCCCGTTCTTAAAAATGACTCAAAGCATCACCAAAAAGACTGGAGCTAAACCCACCCAGAGGGGCTCCCATCTTCTTCTCCATCAACTTTATATCTCCATTCATTATGGGAATAGACCGGCAAAAAAACCCCATTTCCTTTGGGAAATTGGAAGGTTGTACGGGCGCCGTTCAATTCTCGGTAATGGTAGACAATCATCTTGATGGTTATGTTCTATGCATACAAGCTGTCTTTCATTGAGCTGTGTTTGAATGCATAAAGAAGTCCGGCCCTGACACGTTTCCTCCTTTTACGCAGCCTCTCGGGGTATCACCTCGCCTCTCCTTCCTCCCACTTTTTAAACAGTATTACTAAACCTATCTTTCTTCCCTCTCTATACCTCGGCTCAACGCAGGTTGGAAGCCCTTCTCTACCGAAAACGATGCTTGAATGGTAAATGATCCCGTTTGATTTATGCAGCGATCGTTCAAAGGGAGACTGGAGGTTTGAGCTTTTCCCCCACTGCTTTGTCGTTGGCTTAGGGAAATTCAGATTGCAGCGAACTGTGTGAAGAGTGGAATCGGGACAGGAATAAAATCCCTGGTTTTGTGCCTCAGACTTGGATTCAACCTTCCATCCTTCCGAAGTCAGTAAATGAGGACCCAGATTCTTGGGGTGGGGGCATATGCTGACTCTGTAAACTGCTTAGAGAGGGCTATAAAGTGGTGTATAAGTCTAAGTGCTATTGCTATTGCTATTCCTTCCTTCTTTCCATCCATCCATCCATCTATGGTGCACAGTGGATGGAATCAGGGGTGAAATCCAGCAGGTTCTAACAGGTTCTGGAGAACCGGTAGCGGAAATTTTGAGTAGTTCGGAGAACTGGCAAATACCACCTCTGGCTGGCCTCAGAGTGGGGTGGGAATGGAGATTTGGCAAATATCCTTCCCCTGCCCAGCCCACCAAGCCACGCCCACAGAACCGGTAGGGAAAATTTTTGAATTTCACCCCTGGTTGGAATGCAGTATTGCAGGCTAACTCTGCCCCACTGCCAGCAGTTCGATCCTGACTGGCTCAAGGTTGACTCAGCCTTCCATCCTTCCAAGGTCAGGAAAATGAGGACCCAGATTGTTGGGGGAAAGAGGCTGATTCTGTAAACCTCCTTGAGAGGGCTGGAAAGCACTGAGAAGCATTATATAAGTCGAGGGGCTGTTGCTATTCTTCCTTCTTGCCCGCCTGCCTGCACAGTGGTTAGAATGCAGTATTGCAGGCTAATTCTGCTGACTGCCAGGAGTTGAATCCTGACCTAAGGTTGACTCAAGGTTGACTCAGCCTTCCATCCTTCCGAGGTGGGTAAAATGAGGACCCAGATTGTTGGGGGCCAGAGGCTGGCTCTGTAAACCGCTTAGAGAGGGCTGCAAAGCACTGTGAAGCGGTATACAAGTCTAAGGGCTATTGCTATTGTCTAACCCACGATTGGTTGCAGGCCATTTGGAGTCGTTTGGCAGGTGGCCTTTTAAATGAATTAAATAATTCCCTCTTTTCTTTCTCGCCCTTCCTTCACTTCCATTCCCAATGCTAATTTTCTGCCCCTGTTAGCATAAAAGGAAACTCTAGGGCAGTGATGGCTAACCTTTTTGCCATCGCGTGCCAAAAATGGGGGGAATGCGGGGAGGTTGTGCGCACACGTGCCCACACCCATAATTCTATGCGCCCTGCCCTGCCGTGCATGCACGCGCAACCCCCCCCCCCACGCGACCCCTGCTTTTGTCACGTGATGGGACGGTGGGCCTGTTTTTCACCCTCCCCAGGCTCCAGAGGCTTTCTAGGAGCCTTGGGAGGGCAAATACAGCCTTCCCCACCCCCCGGAGGCCGGAAATGGCCCGTTTGCCGACTTCTGATGGGCCCAGAAGGCCCGAAAATCAGCTGGCTGGCACATGCGTGCACACCTGAGCTGAGCTCATGTGCCTACTCGCTGCTCTACTTACCTTCCCAAGCCTCCTTTTGGTGCATAATGTGCATGCCCGTGCAGTGTGGCTTTGGTCCGCACTGCGCATTTGTGGCCAGCGAACCAGTAGCAAACGGGTTCAGATTTCACCACTGGTCTTCCTCAACCTTCCTCAGCACGGACTCATCCTTTGATCCTTCTCCCCCCCCCCTTTTATTTCATTATCCCTTAAATATAAGGAGGAAAGTTAATGACATCATAAAACCCAGAACTCTATAAAAGATCTTTCTGCTGATTTACTGCCAGCGGACTAGAAGCCTGTCATATAACTACCCATTAAAGAGGGTGAGTTAGGTTCTTTCTGGCCTGCAGCTTTCCCTTATCTCCGGACCCCCACTCCCTTTTTTAATTTATGGCTGGATTATAGGGAGTGGGTGTGCACCGTAAATTACAGAGCTTATTTTTATGGCCCATGTAATTAACCCTTTAATTATTGCGTTAATGTGCAACCGGGTGACTTTTTCAGAGATTGGAGAACTTAAAAAAAAAAAAAGCTTGCTTCATATTCAGAAGGATGTTTTCATTTTTTGAGGCCCCCGGGGGTGGGGGGGTGGGGCTTTCTGGATGTTCTATCAATTAATGCAACCAGTTTATCAATTATCACTAGGTTATATGTCTGGAGAGAGGACACCAATACAGGTGTTCCTCCATTTATGACCACAATCGAGTCCTGAATTTATGTGGCTAGGAAATGTTGTTGAGTTTTGTCCCTGTTTTACGTCTTTTCTCGCCACGTTTGTAAAGTGCAGTCATTAAATGAGTTGTTAACGTGGTTGTTAAGTGAATCAAGCATCGTCCTTGACTTTGCTTGCTTCTTCTGCCACCGGCTTCTTTGGAGAATACCTCCAACTCAGTGGTGAAACCCAAATTTTTTTACTACCGGTACTGTGGGCATGACGTGGTGGGTGTGGTGTGGCTTGGTGGGCGTGGCAGGGGAAGGATACTGCAAAATCCCCATTCCCTCCCCACTCCTGGGGGAAAGATATTACAAAATCTCCATTCCCTCCCCACTCCTGGCAGAAGGATACTGCAAAATCCCCATTCCCTCCCCACTCCTGGGGGAAAGATATTACAAAATCTCCATTCCCTCCCCACTCTGGGGCCAGCCAGAGGTGGGTATTTGCTGGTTCTCTGAACTGTTCAAACTTTCTACTACTGGTTCTCCAGAACCTGTCAGCACCTGCTAGATTTCACCTCTTCTTCAACTCTTCTTCTCAGAGCTTGGTTTCTACACTTCTCACTATCTTGGCAGCCTTCCTATGCACTTTTATAAGCTTGATGTGACAAACCACTGCGGTCACTGCTTAGAGTTCACACCTAAGGGGAACATCTGAGACGCCAAACGATCACACGTTTTGTGGCTTTACGATTTCCTGCTGTGCAGGTACGATTTGAGTTGTGAATTGTCACAAGGCCACCCACCTCTTTGTCCTGGTCTCTCTTTCACTCACCAAAGAGGCATCCTATTGGGAGACCACAATTAGGCTTAAGATGCAGAAAGATCTCGACAGCCTTGAACATTGGGTGCTATCTAACAAAACGAAATTCGATGGTGAGAAAAAAAGGAAAGTTCTACATTTAGGCAAGAAAAACAAAATGCGCAGGGATAGAGGAGGTGGTGCCTTGCTCAATAACCGTGAGAGGAATATCAGAGTCCTAGTAGACAACTATTTAAATAGGAGCCAGTCGTGTGCAGCAGCTGCCAAAAAAGCCAACACAGTTCTAGGCTGCATCAACAAAGGGATAGAATTAAGATCGCCTGAAGTGTTAATGCCGCTTTATAATGCCTTGGTAAGGCCACACTTGGAATACGGCATCCAGTTTGGGTCACCACCATGTAAAAAAGATGTGGAAACTCTAGAAAGAGTGCAGAGAAGAGCAACAAAGATAATCAAAGGCCTGGAGGCTAAAACATATAAAGAACGGTTGCAGGAACTGGGTATGTCTAGTTCAATGAAAAGAAGGACTAGGGGAGACATGATAGCAGTGTTCCAATATCTCAGGGGCTGCCACAAAGAAAAGGGAGTCAAGTTATTCTCCAAAGCACCTGAGGGTAGAACAAGAAGCAACAGGTGGAAATTAATCCAGGAGAGAAGCAACTTAGAACTAAGGAGGAATTTCCTAACAGTAAGAACAATTAATCGGTGGAACAACCTGCCCCCAGAAGTTGTGAATGCTCCAACACTGGAAGTTTTTAAGAAGAGACTGGATAACCATTTGTCTGAAATGGTGTAGAGTTCCCTGCCTAAGCAGGGGGTTGGACTAGAAGACCTCCAAGGCCCCTTCCAACACTGTTAGTCTAAAGATTCAGTTGGGCCCAAAAGTTACATTGCGAAGCAAGAGAGCTGTTAAGTGACTTTTGCCCGATTTTACGATGGTTCTTCCCCTGCTTGTTAAGTAAATCACTGTAGTTGTGAAGCTGGTGACAAGGTTGCTAAGTGAATCAGGGCCATAAAGTTTCGACGGTGTTGTAACTCGAATTGAGCCCCAAAGTTGCATTGTTAAGTGAGACATTTGTTAAGTGAGTTTCGCTCCATGTTACGACTTTACTTGCCGAGTTTGTTAAGGGAATCACTGCCGTTGTTCAGTTAGTAACAGGGTTGTTAAGTGAATCGGGCTGCCCTATTGACTTTGCTTATCAGAAGGTCGCAAAAGGAGATCATGTGACATATACACACACACACGAAACCTGCAACCGTCATAAATACATGCCAGTTGCCAGAGGTCTAAATTTTGATCATGTGACCTCCGGGATGCTTCAACGGTTGTGTAAGTATGAAAAAATAACTTTTTTTCAGGGTCGTAGTAAGTTGGAATAGTCACTAAATCAACGGTTGTAACTCAAGGACTATATTTATTCCACTTGTGCAGAAAAACGAAATCCTGCTATGAAGTAGTAGAACTTTTCAAGGCTGGCGAATGGGAAAAACGCTGCAGGGCAGTGGTGAAATCCAATTCTTTTTTTATTACCGGTTCTGTGGATGTGGATGTGGCTTGGTGGGTGTGTTGTGGCTTGGTGGATGTGGTTTGATGGGCATGGCAGGGGAAGGATACTGCAAAATCCCCATTCCCTCTCCACTCCTGGAGGAAGGATATTGCAAAATCCCCATTCCCACCCCACTCCAGGGGAAGGATACTGCAAAATCCCCATTCCCTCCCCTCTCCTGAGGGATGGATATTGCAAAATTCCCATTCCCACCCCAATCCAGGGGAAGGATACTGCAAAATCCCCATTCGCTCCCCACTCCAGGGGAGGGATACTGCAAAATGCCCATTCCCTCCCCACTCCTGGGGGAAGGATATTGCAAAATCTCCATCCCACTCTGGGGCCAGCCAGAGGTGGTTTTTGCCGGTTCCCCAAAACTACTCAAAATTTCCACTACCGGTGCTCCAGAACCTGTCAGAACCTATTGGATTTCACCCCTGCTGCAGAGGATTCTTGTGCAATTGAGACCTGAAACACCGCAAGCCAATTCTTATTTTTATCGACAATGCTGAGAAGCCTCCTTAGAAGAAGCAAAGAGTACATTATGCGCCCGCGAATTTTCTTATCGACGCGTTACAGCCTTGTAACTACATCGATGGCCAGGCCTGCTCTCTTCGCAGGAACGAATCTTATTTCCCCAACGGTGCAGAATACAGCGTTGAGAAATTTTCTCCCAGGCTAAGAAAAATACAATATTCTGGTAATAAAAAAACTCCGTGAAGTAGAACCTGGGCCTACAGAGAAGGCAGCAGAGGGGTCCTTCCAGACGCTGTCCCCTCTTCCATCCACGCTTCTTGAGGACGGGAAATTAAAAGCCAAACCAGAGCGTTTTGTGTTCTCACTGTGGCCAATTTAACCGACCTGCCGAGTTGTGTTTTCCACGGTATCAATTCTGCCGAGAGCAAAGATGAAGCATCTGATGGCAACTTCAGGATGTGATTCTCAGGCCCCAGAACCTAGAATTTCATCATTGACAGTGAGATGCCCGGGAAAGCTTTATCGGCACAAAAGTTGTTAGCAAATGATAACAGATCATCCGGCTTTAATTCAGGCAGGAGAAAGTCGATGTCTCGATTTTCGGTTTTCTTTCTCTTCGCCTGCAGTGAAGGGTTGTGGGGGGGGGGCACACAAACAAGAAAAGACACATCCGTTGTTGGATGCTTTGGAGATGTGTCTCCTTTGTATATGATAAATCAGGAACGGGTTCCAGAGGGGGAAGTTATAAAGCAAAATAATAGCGGAAAAAAATCTGGATGAGTTTACAAGCCCTTTGATTGATGAAACCCAGGATGTTATTTTATTCCCCACCTCGAGAATGGAAAGCACGGTTTTGGAGAAAAATAGCATTTCTGCAGATATATAAATATATCTCTGCACGCATGCACACACACACACACACAAAGCTCACTCATGTATGCAGAGTTTGCCGCATGGGGTAACCTAATTTAGAACCATACCTGGAGTTTGGATATCTACTCCTGCCCTGACGTTAAATTTTGTTTTTCGGAGGGGTAAAAATTAGCAGCAGGTATGGTTTGCCAAGGTTGACAGCATATTCTTTCCCTTGCTTAAAAATAAAACTTAAAAAAAAAGAAAAATAGAAAAGCTGTTCTAAGCTTCTGGGAGACTTACAGAATGCAGAAGAACAGAGTTGGAAGGGAGCCTGGAGGTCTTCTAGTCCAACCCTTACTTAAGCAGGAAACTCTATACCAGTGATGGCTAACCTTTTTGCCATCGCATGCCAAAAGCGGGTGGAGCGCGGTAGGGTCACACGCACGCGTGCCCACATCCATAATTCTATGCGCCCCACTCCACTCCCCCCCCGTGTTCCCCCCCCCGGCTTTTGGCACGTGATGGGCCCGGTAGGCCCATTTTTTGCTCCCCCCAGGCTCCAGAGCTTTTCTAGGAGCCTGGGGAGGGCAAAAATAGCCTCCCCCACCCCAGAGGCCCTCCGGAGGCCGGAAACAGTGTGTTTCCTGACTTCTGGTGGGCCTAGAAGGCCCGAAAATCAGCTGGCCGGCGCACGCATGCGTGTTGGAGCTGAGCTCGCGTGCCATAGGTTCGCTACCACGGCCCTATATCATTTCAGACAAGCGGTTATCCGGTTTCTTCTTAAAATCCTCCAGTGATGGAACATCCACCACTGACGTTCCATTCATCCACCATTCCACTGATTAACAGAAGGACAGTTGTTGGAAGGGACCCTGGAGATCATCTAGTCCAACCCCCTACTTAAGCAGGAGAGCCGACACCATCCCAGACAAAAGGGTCTCCAGTCTTTTCTTGAAAACCTCCAGGAACAGAGCACCCACAACTTGTGGAGGGAAGTCGTTCCACTGGTTAATTGTTCTCACCAGTGGTGGGTTTCAAATTTTTTTACTACCGGTTTTGTGGGCATGGCTTGGTGGGCATGGCAGGGCAAGGATACTGTATAATCTCCATTCCCACCCCACTCCAGGGGAAGGATACTGCAAAATCCCCATTTCCTCCCGATCAGCTGGGACTTGGGAGGCAGAGAGTAGATGGGAACGGGGCCCGTTAGAATTTTTACTACCGGTTCTCCGAACTACTCAAAATTTCCGCTACCGGTTCTCCAGAACTGGTCAGAACCGGCTGAAAGCCACTTCTGGATCTCACTTTCGAAAAGTTTCTCCTTAGTTCTACATTAGATCTCTCCTTTATCTTTATCTTCCTCTTATTAGATTTATATACCGCCCTTCTCCTTTCGGACTCAGGGCGGTGAACAGCCAGAGTAAAAACATCCGTACACAAAAGTTAAAATAATTTTAAAAGTAATTGAATAAATTTGGCCCATCATTTAAAACATTTCAATTAAAAATCAGTATCAAACTTTAAAATCAACATAAAATCAGGCCAGCCCGGCTAACTGAAAAAAGTAAGTTTTTAGGGCCCGACGAAAAGTCCGAAGGTCTGGGATCATTTGTATCTCCGGGGGCAAATCATTCCAGAGGGTAGGTGCCACCACAGAGAAGGCTCTCCCCCTGGGGGTCGCCAGCCGACATTGCCTGGTTGATGGCATCCTGAGGAGGCCCTCTCCGTGGGAGCGAACCGGCCGGTGGGAGGCAATTGGAGGCAGAAGGCGGTCCCATAAGTACCCCGGCCCTAAACCATGGAACACTTTAAAGGTAGTCACCACGCCTTGAAGCACACCCGGATATGCTTAATATGCTTCCACATTCCACCTATTATTTCCCCCTATATCTTAAATCATCTATTCTCCCTTGACTTAAGAAAAGGGGAAATCACTGCCCTGACCCTTAAAGACAAACAGACTTCCCTTTAAAATAAATTAATAAACGTTTAAATGCCCTCCACTTGCAGAAAAATAAAAAAAATCCCTGTCCTTTATCCCCAGCTATTATGTTTCGGGACTCATCATTTTTGCTTTCGTTTATTTTTATTTTGGGGTTGTGCATTCTTCCAGCCTCCTCCGGTGCTTGAGAGAGGATGGGATTGTCCGTCCCCCCTCCCCCCAAAAGAGAGCGAACATATCTATCTCAGACCTGAACTCGGTGCCAGTTTTCTTCAAACTTCTTTCCTTTTCCTCCCAGGCTATTCAGAGCTCGACAGCTGCTGAAGTTTTGAAGAAGAATGCAGCGAGTAAATAAAAACCGTGTTTTGTGTTTAGCTCAGCATATGTTAATCTATCCCAGGAAGGAAAACATAGGTTTGGGGGGGGGGTTGGGGGGCAGTGATGAACTTACGTTTTATTGCTTCCCCTCAGGACTTTTCATTGTGCTCCATTTATTTCTGGAGAAGTGGAGGGGAGGGGGGGGGAAGTATTTTGCCTGCTTTCAAGGTTGACCCTGGTTTCTTCAGCAAATCATGGCTAACAACAATATTGATTTGATAATTCCTTGTGCACAACTTCTCGATGGGCAGTGTTCTTTCATGGTTAACTGGAGAAAGAATTACCTTTACAGATTAGGTTTGGGCATTTTTGTTGCTAAACCATAATATCCTTATTGGAGGTCCGCTTAGCACAGTGCTTAAATCCAGGTCTTAACTCAGTCAACAACAGAGTTTTAATTTAGTGGAAAGGACCAGACCATTTCCTAACAGTGTTGTTCTATTCTTTTCCTCAAACCGTTAAATGTCCATTGTGAAGACCACACTTGGAATACACATCCATCCAGTGCTGGTCACTATGATGCAAAATGAATAAATAAATAAATAAATGTTGAGAATCTAGAAAAGCATGTAGAGAAGAGCAACAGTGATGATTAGGGGACTGGAGCAGTGGTGAAATCCAAATTTTTTTACTACTGGTTTGATGGGCGTGGCTTGGTGGGCCTGGCAGGGGAAGGATATTGCAAAATCTCCATTCCCACCCCACTCTGGGGCCAGCCATAGGTGGTATTTGCCGGTTCTCTGAACTGCTCAAAATTTCCGCTACCGGTTCTCCATCGCACCGTAATCCCCTTCCCCCCTATCACTGACGTACCCCGTGTCCCCGGATCTGACCGTCTACATCTAGTGCCGCCATCACCACCACCATCGTGAACAGTTGCTCCCCCCCCCCGCATGTCAGGTCGCTTCCCGTCCTCCACCACTCTTCCTTCCCATCCCTGTGTTGTCGAGCGATATGACGGGCTTGACACATCCGCGGGGGCGAGCATGCATTGCAACTTGGGGGTTCAGGTGTGCACTTTGGGTGCTCCAAGGTTAACCATCACTGGTATAGGGTCTCCTCCCAGAGCAGGGGGTTGAATTGGAGGACCCCCAAGCAACCTTCCAACCCCATTGTTCAACGTTCATTGTTTGCCAATCATTTTCTAACCCAAATACAGAAGCAGAAGTCGGGGTGGGGGGTGGGGGGTGGGGGAGGAGGGAGAAACTTTTTTCAGCAGTAATGCAGAGTTCTCTGTTCACAACATAAGAGTCCCTCAATTAACTCCATACCTGGAATAAAACATGCCCCCAAGCCATCCATCTGCTGAAACGTAAGATTTGGAAGAAAAGGCTGTAATTGTACGCTAGATGGTTGAGATTAATTTACAAAGAAAAGCACTAATACTGATTGAATATTATCCCCTTTGGGCCAAGGGAAAATTGCATTATGTTTCCCCCCACCCCAAAAAAGGAGGAGGAGAAACGAAGAAGGTTACTGCATTAATTATAGTTGGCAGATATCTCTCCTCCTCCTCCTCCTCCTCCTTCTTTTTTAGCCCGTTTGGACAATGTTGCATTAGCAGGCTGGTGAATGAATGAACATAGATTTCATTTTGCCATGAATTTCTCATCCGTTCATTCCTTAAAAACATAGTGTTGTGTAGTATTATTATTATTATTATTATTATTATTATTATTATTATTATTATTATTATTATTATTATTATTATAGGACCATGTTTGCTGGTAGGGCATGTGCTTATTTCATATGATAAGCTGTACTGAACTATGCACAGTAAGTGCTAACAATAGCACTTAGACTTATATACTGCTTTGCAGTGCTTTACAGCCCTCTCTAAGCAATTTACCCCGGCAGCCTATTGCCCCCAACAATCTGGTTCCTCATTTTACAGACCACGGAAGGCTGAGTCAACCTTGAGTTGGTCAGGATCGAACTGCTGGCAGTGGAATGTAAAGTTAGCAATAGCATTTAAACTTATATACCACTTTGCAGTGCTTTACAGCCCTCTCTAATGGTTTACAGGTCAGCATCTTGCCCACAACAAACTGGGTCTTCATTATACCGACCTCGGAAGGAGGGAAGGCTGAGTCAAACTTTTTTTTTTTTTAATTTTGATTTATATGCCGCCCTTCTCCGGAGACTCAGTGTTGAGCCAGTGAGGATCAAACTCCTGGCAGTGGGCAGAGTTAGCCTGCAATACTGCATTTTAATAGGAAGGAAGGAAGGAAGGAAGGAAGGAAGGAGGGGGGAAGGGAAGGGAAGGGAAGGGAAGGGAAGGGAAGGGAAGGAAGGAAGGAAGGAAGGAAGGAAGGAAAGAAAACTGGATGCAATATTCCAAGTATGGTCTTACCAAGGAAGTATAGGGTGGTATTAACACTTCACATGATCTTGATTCTATCCCTCTCTTAATGCAGCCTAGAACTGTGTTGCCTTTTTTGGCTGCCGCCGCACGCTGCTAGCTCATAGTTAAGTGATTGTCCACTAGGACTCCAAGATCCTTCTCACAGTTACTACCGTTGAGCGAGGTACCACCTACTCTATCCCTGTGCATTTGGTTTTTCTTGCCTAAATGTAAAACCTTCCTTTTCTCTACCTTAAACTTCACTTTGTTAGATAGAGCCCAGTGCAGTGGTGAAATCCTACCAGTTCGGGCGAACCACTAGTGATAAAAGCTACCGGTTGGTCGCAACTGGTATTTCCGACGATTAGCTGTGCCGCGTGAGTTATATTTGCTAGAAAGCAGGAAATCCTGCTTTCTAGTGAATCTAAATCACGCGGCACAGCTGTTCCCCACCTCCTCGCTATTCTACTTACCTTGTTAAGCCTCCTTTTTCTGTGCGAAGCACATGTTTGGCACGCATTGTGCATGTGGTGTGTTTGGTGCACACTGCGCATTTGGCATGTACCACGCGTGCGTGGGTAGCGAACTGGTGGCACACCGCGGAAGATTTCACCACTGGCCCAGTTTTCAAATCTGTCAAGCTCCTCCTTCATCTTGAGCTTATCTTCTTTGTATAATCAGAACTGGGGGCTGTCTGTAACGAAGTCTCTGCTAAGTAGCCCTATGACTAACCACTTAAAACATAGCATATTGTTTTAAATGGGTTTTCAACAGCAAGTTCAATCAAAGCAAAACACCGCACTTAAACCTGATAATATTTCCCCAGGAGACAAGGCTGTGAATTGTTCTTCCTTTTTCTCTTGAATGAGAAAGGTAAAGTGCGGAATTAATTGTGCATTTCGTGGTTGTGTCTTTATTATTTTTTAAGTGTGTAAACAGCATCCAGAGCCTGTCCAAATCCCTTCCCTCAGCTCCATTGTGTTTGTTGAACTTTCAAGTGTTTTATTCTCTTGCTAGACTGACAGTTAAAATGGTAAGGCAATGAGCAGAAATTTTGGCTGGCTTGTCAAAACAAAGACATCCCTGTTTTTTTGTTTTTTGTTTTCGCTTTTGCTGCTAGGAACATAAAGATCCATCTGACCAGAAAATGCACCTTTCCCAGGCATGTCTCCATTACAGAGTCAATTTCGAATTCTAAAGGTAAAGTTTCCCCCCTCACATGTGCTAGCCATTCCCGACTCTAGGGGGCAGTGCTCATCTCCGTTTCAAAGGCAGCACTGTCCGAAGACGTCTCCGTGGTCATGTGGCCGGCATGACTCATCGCCAAAGGCGCACGGAACGCTGTTACATTCCCACCAAAGGTGGTCCCTATTTTTCTACTTGCATTTTTTACGTACTTTCGAACGGCTAGGTTGGCAGAAGCTGGGACAAGTCACGGGAGCTCATCCCATTACGCAGCACTAGGGATTCAAACCTTCGAACTGCTGACCTTTCAATCGACAAGCTCAGCGTCTTAGCCACTGAGCCACCACATCCCAGCAACTGGCTAAACCTCTGAGCTGGAAGCTTAGAAGGCTGTAAAGATAAGACAACGGGACAGTGGGCAGCCAGAGAATGGTGTCTGATGTCCATGGAGGATCTCAGGAGACCTCAAGTTTGCCTTTCATGGAAGAGAAATTTCCCTCTTTCACGTAAAACAGGTTTAGTAAAGTGTTTGCGGAGATTTTCAAATCATCCACAGGTCATGGTTGTCCAAAAAGGTGCTCTTTTTCAAACAGCAACTGGACTTTCTTGATTCCTTGAAGACCACAAACATCTTCAAGAACCATCAAGACAGTCCAGTTGAAAAATTACACCTTTTGGGACAGTTTGTTAAGAAGGGATTCTTTCAATGTTTCTTTCTACCTGGTCCACTTGGCCATTTATGAGAGAAGCTACCAACCAAGCTTCTGTCCCTTGGACTTTTTTTTTTAACTTCTCCACAACCTGTCCAGATCCTCACCCACACAAACCAAACGCAGTGTGATCTACTTTCTTCAGCTTTTAAAGAAACTACACTGTTGTTCAGCCCCCTGAGAAATTGGCGTTCCTTTTCTTGCTTAAATAATAATACATTCATCGCTTCTTCGTGCCTTATGGCGCCTGTTCTTTTTTCCCCCATGCGCCATCTCCCAAGCTCATATGAAGTGAGCAGAGCCAGCTCCGATGTTCTTCCAACTTCAGCTTGGGCCCCGGAGTGAAATTGGCCCTGGTGGATTGCCATATTTGTTCTCCGTTCACACGTGGCAGATTGTCCTCAGCTTATGCCATGAAACGGATATTATTGCCAAGACTGGCGTCCCCTTCCAGCTTGTGATTGTTTAGACATGTTGGTTTTTAAATGCTCCTTTGGAAGCTGCACGGACGCAGTGGCTCAGCGGCTAAGACGCCGAGCTTGTCGATCGAATGGTCGGCAGTTCAGCAGTTCGACTCCCTAGTGCCGCGTAACGGGGTGAGCTCCTATTACTTATCCCAGCTTCTGCCAACCTAACAGTTCGATAGCAGGTAAAAAATGCAAGTAGAAAAAATAGGGACCACCTTTGGTGGGAAGGGAACAGCGTTCTGTGTGCTTTTGGCGTTGAGTCATGCCGGCCACATGACCACGGAGACGTCTTCGGACAGCGCTGGCTCTTCGGCTTTGAAATGGAGATGAGCACCGCCCCCTAGAGTCGGGAACAACTAGTATATATGTGCGAGGGGAACCTTTACCTTTTACCTTGGAAGTTACACAAGGATGGTGCAGTCAACTTGAGTTTCCAAGAGTTCCAAATGCCTGTGCGCCTTGGAGATCTTTGGTCCTCTCAAATTTTAGATACAAAACTTCCCCCCCCCCTTCTTTTCAGTCGTGTCCGATTCTTGGAGACTGCCTGGACCCGACCCTTCAGTTTTCTCAGAAAAAGTTTTTCAGAAGTTGTTTGCCACTGTTTCCTTGCTAGAGCTAAGAGAGAGCGAGAGAGAGGGAGGGAGGGAAAGAGAGAGAGAGAAAGGAAGAAAGGAGAGAGAGAGAGAGACCAACCCAGGGTTACCCAGCTAGCTTTCTGCCCAAGGTAGGACTCTATCTCCACAGCCAACAAAGCTATTGGTGAGGATTCTGGGAATTGAAGTTCACCCGACTAGAAGGTATCCAGGTTGGAAAACATCACACTCTTGAGCTTTTTCGTTCTGGTGACCATCTATGAGAGATCTTTGAGGCCATCTTTATTATAAGATCCATTCTGAGTCTTGTTCCCATCGTCGGGGAATTTCTCTCACTCTCTAGAATATGTGCGCTGAACTGTTCTGCTCATCGTATTTATACGGTGCCTAGTTGCGTGTGTCGTTTTTAGTTGTTAATCCGGGTGTTGATGGCTGGCTATTAAAGCCATTAATCGGGTTTTTTTTCCTTGTGCACCCTTGTCTCTTAAGTACCTGATAAGTTGTGGTAAATCAGCCCTCCTGTTGACTGACAAGGGGCCCGTTTCCCAGGCTTCAACCATTTTTCCCTGGCTGTTTTTGTCCCTGCTCAGCCAACAATTGCAGTAGCTGCAATGTTGAACGCATGTCCTCCTTCACTGCGGTGTTGAGGCTACCAATGAATTTGGGTTTCCTCGTCTCGCTCGTGTTCTCACAGTCTTCCTGTAGCTTCCGGCATTCATTTTGGCAGATGGGCTCTATATCCCACTACCCTGCTCAAGAATAAATAGGACTAAAGAAGAGGTGATTTGCAACAGGGGACTTGGCTTCTGTTATTCTGTCATCCTCATGGGACGGATCGTGTTTGTAGCCTACTTTTTGGTAAGACGCGCGTTGATAGATGCACAATCACCTCAGGATGCATTCTGATTTTAATCAGTGGGGAAATTCAATTTTTTTTACTACCGGTTCTGTGGGCATGGCTTGATTGGCATGGTGTGGCTTGGTGGGTGTGGCAGGGGAAGGATACTGCAGAATCCCCATTCCCACCCTACTCCTGGGGGAAGGATATTGCAAAATCTCCATTCCCGCCCCCCTCCAGGGGATACTGCAAAATCCCCATTCCCTCCCCATTCCTGGGGGAAGGATATTGCAAAATCTCCATTCTCACCCCATTCCTGGGGAAAGGATATTGCAAAATGCCCATTCCCTCCCCACTCCTGGGGGAAGGATACGACAAAATCCCCATTCCCTCCCCACTCCTGGGGGAAGGATACTGCAAAATCCCCATTCCCTCCCCGCTCTGGGGGAAGGATATTGCAAAATCTCCATTCCCACCCCACTCTGGGGCCAGTCAGAGGTAGTATTTGCCAGTTCTCCGAACTACTCAAAATTTCCTCTACCGGTTCTCTAAAACGTATTAGAACCTACTTGGATTTCACCCCTGGATTTTAATCCTTTTCCCCCTTCCTCCTCCTGTTGCTGTAGCAAAAAAAAATAAAAATACATCTCCTCATCCTTAAATAGTTTCAGGTATTTGAACTGTTAGCTCTGTGTAATTTCACTTTTTCTTTTTTTCTTTTCTTTTTTTTTTTGGCGTGCAACTTAAAACGCAGTTTAATTTCGCCTGTGATTTATTCACAGTCGATTTCCAGTTATTACTTCTCTCCTTAACAGCTTCATCTGGAAAAGCTGGAAGCTTCCGCCTGGCGTCTCGTCGGGTCTTCTCTAACACTGCAAAATTAGTTTGAAAGTAATTTCCTTAATTTGGTTCCTTGCAACCAAAAATAAATGAAAGCTCCATCATCAGCCAAAGCCGGCGGGACTTGGGTCCCCCCCCCCACCGCCCTTTATTAAAGAGAAATGATAATCTATAAAACAAAGACAGCAGTCGGGTAGGGATATTAACAAGGGAAGGGCTTATCAACTATAACTTCTCACTGATAATTTTTTTTTTGAGACGTCCATTTATGGGGGTTGCAGGTTTGCACCCCAAAGCACCGAGACAGGTTTCTGCTTCTCTCAAGCAGGAGAAACCACAAGAAAGAGCAAGGGTCAGATGCCACTTTTTCTGGTTTTTCTGAGAGCTTAGTTAAATGAGTTCATTCCGGTTTAAGTTTCTAGTCCTCATGTTAAATAGTTGGCTCTGTTTTTCTCTCTCTGTGTGTCCTCGACATGCAGTGCCATTTCTGCTGGTGCCCAGTGTATTGATCCTCTCCAGAACTGTCAGCTGGAGCTTTGGATCAAAGCCCCCTCTTCTTCATTCTGTGATTTGTAAATAGCTATTAGGTTAGCAGGGCCTAAATTACTTGCCAATTGACATTCGGATTTTAAATCATTCCTCCTCCTCCACATGCCTTAGCAATTAACAAGATATTTCCATAAAGGCATAATCACCATTTTACTCTATGCTTCTGCTTTCCTGCCTTTGTTTGAACCAAGCCTTCCTTTCTTCCTTCCTTCTTACCTACCTACCTACCCTTCCTCAGAATATTTTCCTTCTTCCCTCCCTCCCTCCCTCCCTCCCTCCCTCCTTCCTTCCTTCTTACCTACCTACCCTTCCTCAGAATATTTTCCTTCCTTCCTTCCTCTCTCCCTCCCTCCTTCCTTTTTACCTACCTTCCTTTTCTTCCTCAGAATATTTTCTTTCCTTCCTTCCTTCCTTCCTTCCTTCCTTCCTTCCTTCCTTCCTTCCTTCCTTCCTTCCTTCCTTCCTTCCTCCCTCCCTCCCTCCCTCCCTCCCTCCCTCCAGAACAAAATATGGTCCCCTATAATGACTGTTGTTTTTCAAGATGCTCTTCATGTTAACATCTTTCGAGAGTGAATTGTGGTGGAATGCAGTCTGGATTCCCAGGAGGGAGGGGCTGCACTCCAGAGGACCAAGAGACAGCGAAGTTTAGACAGTTTGGTCTGGAGGAAGAGATGATTAGGGAGCTGGAGGCTAAAACATATGAAGAAGGGTTGCAGGAATTGGGTATATCTCGTCTGATGAAAAGAAGGTGACATGATAGCAGTCTTCCAATATCTCAGGGGTTGCCACAAAGAAGAGGGAGTCAAGCTCTTCTCCAAAGCCCCTGAGGGCAGGACAAGAAGCCATGGGTGGAAACTCATCAAGGAGAGAAGCAACTTAGAACTTAGGAGAAGTTTCCTGACAGTTAGAATAATTAGTCAGTGGAGCAACTTGCCTGCAGAAGTTGTGAGTCCTCCATCACTGGAGGCTTTCAAGGAGAAATTGGACAGCCGAATGGTATAGTGTCTCTTGCCTGAGCAGAGGGTTGGACTAGAAGACCTCCAAGGTCCCATCCAACTCCGTTATTCACTTCTTGGGCTGAAAAAGAACCATTTCTTTCTCAAAGTGGAAAAAAAGAGGGAGTACATTCCTAAGCTGGGTTGCTTCTCCTCAGCTTCCGAGAACCTCCAAAATGGGCGCATTTAATTCTTGCTGGCTAGCTCATCCTGTAGAAATCCCCAATCCATCTTTCTCTGTTTGGAACAGAGCAGTCGATTGTTACACTCTCTCTTAAGTCCAAACACAATTTCCGAAAGCCAGCCGAGTTCCTCTGGCATCAAAGTTCTCCAAGAACTCATGGGTGGTCCAAGAAAAATAAACAACTATTAGCTATTAAAGAAGACACCCCTCCTCCTCCTCCTCCTCCTCACTCGGGTGTCTGATGCAACCCAGCTCTCTCTTGGTTTAATCATCCGCTTGCATGAGAAATAGAGAAGACAACAGACAATCATTAAAGGCCTGGAGGCAAAAACCTACGAAGAACAATTGCAGGAACTGGGGATGGCCAGTCAAGACAAAAGAAGGACTAGGGGAGACAGGATAGCAGCCTTCCAGTGTTTGTGGGGCTGCCCCAAAGAAGGGAGGGGGGGGGTTTCAACTAATTCTCCAAAGCCCCTGAGGGCAGGACAAGAAGCAACGGATGGAAGCTAACCAAGGGGAGAAGCAACCTGGAATTAAGGAGAAAGTTCCTGACAGTGAGAACAGTTAACCAATGGAACAGAAGTGGCCTTCAGAAGTTGTGGGAGCTCCATCACTGGAGATTTTTAAGAAGAGACTAAACAGCCATTTGTCTGAAATGGTATAGGGTCTCCTGCTTGTGTAGGGGTTGGACTTGAAGACCTCCAAGGTCCCTTCCAGCTCTGTTCTGACTGATTGAAGTGGATGAAAGGCGGGCAGGATTTAAAAGAAAAAAAATAGTCCTCTTGAGGAGTGCAGCTGCTTCAAGTCTGTCTCTGGCTTCACCAGGGGAGGAAAACCGAAAGGGTGGCGTGTTATCTCTGAAGCAGCAGATGTCAGAGGAACACAGACACCACATCTCTCTCGCAGCAGACTGTTTCGTCTTCGCAGATCCTTCCCACCAGACCCCACATTTCCCAGAATAGAAAGCCACGTTCTCCTCTCGCGGGCGACCAGATGCTTCTCCTGGGAAGCGTTCTCAGTTCCTGCTTCTGAAGGTGAAGAACAGAAAGCAGAGAGTTTATCTATCTATCTATCTATCTATCTATCTATCTATCTATCTATCTATCTATCTATCTATCTATCTATCTATCTATCTATCTATCTCCCTACCTACTTATCCATCCATCCATCCATCTCTCTCTCTCTCCCCCTACCTACCTACCCAGCCAGCCAGCCAGCCATCCAGCCAGCCATCCATCCATCCATCCATCCATCCATCCATCCATCCATCTATCTATCTATCTATCTATCTATCTATCCAATCTCTCTCTCCCTACCTATCCATCCATCCATTCACCCACCCATCCCTCCCTCTTTCTCTCTCTCTCCCCCTACCTACCCATCCGTCTGTCTGTCTGTCTGTCTGTCTGTCTGTCTATCTATCTATCTATCTATCTATCTATCTATCTATCTATCTATCTATCTATCTATCTCCCTACCTACTTATCCATCAATCTATCCATCTCTCTCTCTCTCCCCCTACCTACCCGTCCGTCCATCCATCCATCCATCCATCCATCCATCCATCCATCCATCTATCTATCTATCTATCTCTCCCTACCTATCCATCCATCCATCCATTCACCCACCCATCCCTCCCTCTCTCTCTCTCTCCCCCTACCTACCCATCCGTCTGTCTGTCTGTCTGTCTATCTATCTATCTATCTATCTATCTATCTATCTATCTATCTATCTATCTATCTATCTATCTCCCTACCTACTTATCCATCAATCTATCCTCCTCTCTCTCTCCCCCCCTACCTACCCGTCCATCCATCCATCCATCCATCCATCCATCCATCCATCCATCTATCTATCTATCTATCTATCTATCTATCTGTCTATCTCTCCCTACCTATCCATCCATCCATTCACCCACCCATCCCTCCCTCTCTCTCTCTCTCCCCCTACCTACCCATCCGTCTGTCTGTCTGTCTGTCTATCTATCTATCTATCTATCTATCTATCTATCTATCATCTATCTATCTATCTATCTATCTATCTATCTATCTATCTATCTATCTATCTATCTATCTATCTCCCTACCTACTTATCCATCAATCTATCCATCTCTCTCTCTCTCCCCCTACCTACCCATCCATCCATCCATCCATCCATCCATCCATCCATCCATCCATCCATCCATCCATCCATCTATCTATCTATCTATCTATCTATCTATCTATCTCCCTACCTACCTATCCATCCATCCCTCTCTCTCCCTCCCTCCCTCCCTCTATCTCTCTATCTATCGTGCAGATGTCTGCTTTCATACCTTTCCCTGACGTGACTTGCTCATCCGAAGCTGACAAGGGACAGGTAGCCCTTGACTTACAACAGTTCATTTAGTGAACGTCATATTTAGGTGCCTGGGAAAATAGCTTGGCCCCCTCCTCTTTATGGCAGCCCTTCAAATATTGGAAGACTGCTATCATGTCTCCTCTGGTCATTCTTTTCATTAAACTAGACATACCCAGTTCCTGCAACCATTCATCATTCCTGCACCCGTTCTAGAGTCTCAACATCATTTTTATAGTGTGGTGACCAAAACTGGATGCAGTACTCTACGTGTGGTCTTACTAAGGCTTTATAGAGTGGTATGTGTACCTCCCTTGATCTTGATTGTATCCCTCTGTTGATGCAATTTGGGATTGCATTGAATCTCATCGATTCTTCCTTCTAGATTTTATCTTTCCATGCCCATAGTGACACAATATTTAACCTTCCTTGTCCATGGTAGGAACTCATTCTCCCTTAGATCATTTTCCACTTCTTAAAAGAGTTCTTGAACTGTGGCGTCTGGGAGATTACCCTAAATCTCTGCTTTGTATCTTTAAAAAAAAGAAGAAGCTATTGGGGCTATAAAAGAGAGCTGAATTAACAGTTATAATTTTACAGCATAATCTGCCCCGAAGCTCATAAGGAAAAAGAAAAACAGAAAAGTCCAAAGTAAGGCTGCTTTGGGGGGAAAAAAAGTGAGTTTGCAAGAACAAAGACGGGGACTAAGAAACAAGAATTTAATCCTTTAGAGTATGTAGAGCAGCGAATAGGAACAGGCGTGATGGATTGCAACAGTGGAAAATATTGTGGGGGGAATCCTGTTTCTCCTCTCTGCTCTTTGGAGTCACGGCAAATTGATATTAAACACCTCAGTAGTCAGAAATAATCAACGGATAAAAAGATAAAAAGACAGTATAGTATAGTAGTTAAGTACTGGCCTAGAAACCAGGAGATGGTGAGTTCTAGTCCCGCCTTAGGCATGAAAGCTGGTTGAGTGACTTTGGGCCACCAAGAGACGGTGACTTTGGGCCACCAGGAGACGGTGAGTTCTAGTCCTACCTTAGGCATGAAAGCCACCTGGGTGACCTTGGGCCAATCACCAGGAGTCTGTGAGTTCTAGTCCTAGGTATGAAAGCCTTGGGCCAATCCCTCTCTCTCAGCCCAACCCACCTCACAGGGTTGTTGTCGTGAAGGTGGAAGGCCTCCTGTTCGCCTCCTTGAGATATTTATAAAAATAATACAGGCGAGATCAAACAAATCTAATGTGATAAGGAGCCACGTACTCAAAGAATGGCAAACTTGAAGTTTCTTAAGGTGTTCCTGTAAATAAATAAAAAACTAAGAAACACCTAAGCAGTATTAGTGGATTGATTGCTGATTTTTGCCAACTGCTGTTCTAAGAAATTTTAAAAATTATTATTATTATTTTTATAACATAATATAAAAATACAGGACATACAACATATATATGAATACTACTTTTACAGCAATTTCGTGATGGTCTTTCTTTGTTACTCACAATTTCCCCTTATTTCTCTTTGTACTATTCCAATTTACTACTTGTCCCCTTCATTTTATTTACAATATATTTCTCGTCACCCATAACAATTTCTTAATTTTTATGCTTAAGCAAATTCTTTCTTTACTTTTTAACGTTTCTATCATTTCCCCCTATTTTTCCTTTTCTCCAACCACTTATACCATTTATGCCAAATCATGTAATATTCTGCGACTGTTCTAAGAACTTTTAAACTGCTTGCTAATAAATTCTATTTTCGAGGGGGAGAAATTGTAGAGGGGAAGGAAGGGGATATAAACTTTTCTACAATTCTGCATTGTCTTTTAACGGGATCCCGGTGTCTTCTCCGTAAAGAAAGAAGAGATAGAATATGTCTCCACTTTTTATTTTGATTTTACTGTGGGTTCCCCCCCCCCTCCGTACTCAAGACAAAACGAAACAGCAGGATGTCTGCGAGAAAAGTCGTCTTTATAATGCCGAAGTAATTAAGAGGTGTTTCTTAAGTGATCAGCGCCTAAGTAGGGTGCTTGCTTATAGAGGAAAATGCTGTAAACATTGTTATCAACATAGGCTAAACGCTACCATATACAAATAATAATAATAAGTTTAACCCAGGAGAAGCTCCAGGGGTAGTAAAATGATTAATAATTTCCCTGAGTAATATTAGCGGTTAATACGAATGCCAGCTGAACTCTTAGCTGCAAAAGGACAAACTGAGATTTATGTTTTCAGAGTCCTGCAACTTATGGCCGCAATTGAGCCCAATATTTCTGTTGCTGACTGAAATGTGTCATGCTAAGGGAGTTTTGCCCCATTCTACGACCTTTCTTGGTTGTTAATTGAGTCACACAGTTGTTAAGTGAATCCGGCTTCCCCAATAGACTTAGCTGGTCAGAAGGTTGCAAAAGGGAATCATGTGATCCCGGGACCGACCTACCTTCCTTCCTTCCTCCCTCCCTCCCTCCCTCCATCCCTCCCTCCCTCCCTCTTTCTACTTACTTGCTTCCTCCCTCCCTCCCATCTTTTTCTACTTCCTCCTTCCCTCCATACAATTTCAAGCAATTTCAAATCTTTATTGTCAATGCACAACATGTGTACAATGAGATTGGCTGAGCCTCCCTTCCTCCCATCCCTTTCTACTTCCTCCCTCCCTCCCTCCCTTCCTTCCTCCCCCTCCCTCCCTGCCACCTCTTTCTACTTCCTTCCTCCGTCCCTCCCTACAATTTCAAACCTTTATTGTCAATGCACATGTGTACAGTGAGATTGGCTGAGCCTCCCTCCCTCCCATCTCTTTCTTCTTCCTTCCTTCCTTCCTCCCTCCCTCCCTTCCTTCCTCCCCCTCCCTCCCTGCCACCTTTTTCTACTTCCTTCCTCCCTCCCTCCGTCCCTTCCTCCCATCTCTTTCTACTTCCTTCCCTCCTTCCTCCAAACGCTTCCTCCCTCCCTCCCATCTCTTTCTACTTCCTTCCTTCCTTCCATCTCTTTCTACTTCCTTCCTTCCTCCAAACGCTTCCTCCCTCCCTCCCATCTCTTTCTACTTGCTCCCTTTCTTCCTCCAAACGCTTCTCCCTCCCTCCCTCCCTTCTTTGCCTCCCACCCTCCCGCTTTCCTCCCTCCCTCCTGTTAAATTAATGATCATAACTCAAGACCCATCAACACGAGACTTCACCTCTTTAAGCCAGAACAAGCCACTCAGAGAACTCCCAAACTTTAAAATATTTATGCTGTGGACCTTGGACCTCTTAATATTTCCAGCCCGAGAAACTCTGATATTTGAAATGTAATACAGCCAGAGTGGCCCATCTAATAAGGCTGTATAATTTTGCTATAACAGCCCCGCTCTGTTGTACTATTAAAGCTTTAAAATATTAATGCTCGTTAATGGTGTCACTCAGCCATTTTATATGATTAGTTTTAAGCCTCTCCTGGGGAAGGGAGAAGGGGAAAATTTAATGAAATGTTCTCCGCTCATCTGACCCGCTATAGGGCTGCATGAATGCCATTTTTATGAGGCAGGTTTATGGCGTTCATTATTCAGCTCGGCGAGCCACTTCATGGCTGCTGTAATTTTTAAAAAGAGAGATAAAAATAAGTCAGGCCTTTCTCGGCCGTCAAGAGTGGGGACTGCATTTGACCTTTCGGCGGTTGGCCGGGGATTAATCACAATTCTGCTGGAAATTGTTTTAAACTCCGTACGAGCTGAGCTCGATTAGCTCCCTTGCTTTTACCAACGCGTATCATAATGGGGTTTGTCAGCAACTGGACCCCGGGAAAAATGGCAAATTTCTTTCCCACCTATTTGGAATTTCTGGCGGGCGTGGGCATCCCCTGCCTTCTTCGTTGCTCGTCTCGGCGTCATCTCTGTCTAAAATGGTTAAGCCAGTCTTGCGGTGCCATAGATCGGGAAGCTCTTTTCCAATTTTGTGCCTGCTATTTCTACCGGAACTCCGTCTTCCTTGGTTTGTCATCTTCCTTTGCAGGGGTGAAATCAGAGGTGGGTTTCAGCAGGTTCTGACCAGTTTTGGAGAACCGGTAGCGGAAATTTTGAGTCGTTCGGAGAATCGGTAGTAAACATTCTGACTGGCCCCAGCCCCATCTATTCTCTGACTCCCAAGTCCCAGCTGATCGAGAGGAAATGGGGATTTTGTAGTAACCTTCCACCAAGCCACACCCACAGAACCGGTAGTAAAAAATTTTGAAAGCCACCACTGGGTGAAATCCTCTGCGGTTTGACACAAATTCTCTGCCCACACATGCACAGTGTGCATCAAATGCATGTTGCACATGCATGTGCACTGCGCACCAAACACGCTGCGTGTGGAAAAAGGAGGCTTAAAAAGGTAAGTAGAATAGTGAGGAGGGGAACAGCTGTGCCACGCGATTTAAATTCACTAGAAAGCAGGATTTCTTGCTTTCTAGCAAAGCTAAACCGCGCGGCACAGCTGATCATTGGAAACACCGGTTTGCACAAAACGGTAGCTTTTTTTAACTACTACTTCGCCCGTACCAGTGAGAACCAGAAGCATTTCACCCCTGTTCCTTTGGTCCCGACTGCTGAAATAAGTCAGAATCCTGCTGTTGGGGGAATTCGAGGGAATTCTGGGAGTTGAAGGCTATAAAGGCTGGCCGGGGAATTCTGGGAGTTGAAGTCCTGCCATCTTAAAGTCGGTGGAGTTGAGAAACACTGCTGCAGACCGTTCCTCCGCAACCTTGCGACTGTGATTTTTTGAAGAGCCGTAGCCTCAGAACATCTGGAAAGCTGGCATTGGCAGGGACCCACATCTGGAGGAAACCAGGATGAGGAAAGCCGTGCTTAAAGCAGTACAGAACCCAAACATAATTAGGGTTCTTGGTAGTCCTCGACTTAACAACAGTTTGTTTAGTGACCGTTCAAAGTTACAACAGCACTGAAAAAAAGTAATTTATAAATATTTTTCACACTTACGACTGTTTCAGCATCCCCATGGTCACATGATCAAAATTCAGATGCTTGGCAACTGGTTCATATTTATGACGGTTGCAGTGCCCTGGGATCCCCTTTTGTGACCTTCTCATAAGCCAAGTCAACAGGGGAAGCCATGTCACTAACTGAACAACTGCAATGATTCACTTAGCAGACGTGGCCAGAAAAGTCATAAAATGGGGCAAAACCGCAGGTGAAATCCAGCAGGTACTGACAGGTTCTGGAGAACCGGTAGCGGAAATTTTGAGTAGTTCGGAGAACCGGCAAATGCCACCTCTGGCTGGCCCCAGAGAGGGGTGGGAATGGAGATTTTGCAATATCCTTCCCCTGGAGTGGGGTGGGAATGGAGATTTTGCAGTATCCTTCCCCTGCCATGCCCACCAAGCCACGCCCACCCAGTCACATCACGCCCTCCAAGCCACGCCCACAGAACTGGTAGTAAAAAAAATTGGATTTCACCACTGGGCAAAACTCACTTAACAACGTAGATTTTGGGCTCCGTGGCCAGTCGTAAATCGAGGACTCAGCCATCCAAGAAACAAATCTCTTTTTCCAATTAACGTTCTTGCCTTTTTGGAAAAGTGTTGCTTCGAACGTCAGGCGCGACTTAAAATGAAACCGGGTGGGGAGGGGGGAAGTGTCGGAAGGAGCTGCTCACTTCCCCGTCCGATTATGAAAATGACTCTTTGAGACGCCACACTGTGAGATGTCAAAACAGCTGGATAATCGCAGGAGCGAGGCGGAGGGAGAGCTACAACGGCACCCGTTGTGCCTGTCAGTTTAGGGCCGCATCCCGGGTGCGGTTGGCATGCACGGTGACGGGTCTTATTTAGGGGATCCACTGCACGCCTCCACGGGGAGAAAGTATCTGAATCAAGCTGTCGTGGATGTCATTAAAAGGGGAGGCACGCACACAAAGGGGAAAAATCAAATGAGGACACAGCCGTGAGAGAGTCGGATGGCCACATCTTCTTAATAAACAAATAATTTTAATCCGTAAATCTTCCTAATAAATAAACATTTATTTTTCATTCATTGAATTCAGGGTAGGCACTGCCCAACTCCAGATCATGTCTGAGTGGCTCACCGTATAAAAACAAGAAAGCCAGTAGAATAAATATAGAAAAGTCCATTTTTGTGTGCTCAAGCACAGTCCAAATGGGACATTTCCAGGGAGCAGATCACTTTAAGTCCACAAGTCTTAAAGTTGCTAAGTTTGGAGACCTGGCAGGGGAATTCTGGGAGTTGAAGTCCACAACTCTTAAAGTTGCCATGTTTGGGGACCTGGCAAGGGAATTCTGGGAGTTGAAGTCCACAAGTCTTAAAGTTGCTGAGTTTGGAGACCTGACTGGAGAATTCTGGGAGTTGAGGTCCACAAGTCTTAAAGTTGCCCTGTTTGGAGACCTCTGGTCTAGACCAAGGGTGAATCTTTACCAGACAGAGGCCCAAGTTCAATATCTTCTGTAATTGGTACCATCAGCGCAATGAGATCCAGAAGGGTAATCAATGTGCACCATTAAAGCCTGCAGCATCTTAACCACAGCAAGTAGTTTGTCTACAGGATCCTGTTCCAGACTTGATCGCCTTGTGGCTTCTTTGGAAACCCTAGTTAGGAACTACCTTCTTGCAATGAACACAGCCGGCTCTGTTTAAAAACCCAGGTTAGGAAGGCAGGACAAGAAGCAATGGATGGAAACTAATCAAGGAGAGAAGCAACCCAGAACCTAGGAGAAATTTCCTGACAGTGAGAACAATCAACCGGTGGAAAAAAATTACCTCCAGAAGCTGTGGATGCTCCATCACTGGAGGTTTTCAAGAAGAGACAGGACAACCATTTGTCCAGAATGATATAGAGTCTCCTGCTTGATCAGGGAGTTGGACTAGAGCAGGGATCCCCAACCTTTCGGACCTCAGGGACCACTAAATTCATAATTTTAAATCCCGCAGATCACTAATATGATCTGCCTAATGACCAGCTGGGTGGGCATGGCTAGGTGGGCATGTGACTGAGTGGGCGTGGCCAACTCGATGTCACTCATGTCGAGGGGTGCCTTGCCAGCCTCTACTCACCCCTCCCCTCCCAGCCACTCCTCCCCTACCTGCCGGGGCTCCTTAGGGCCCCAACAGGAAGCAGTTATTGGAGCTAAGCAGCCACCACGAGAAAGAGTTGGCACGACAGCTCAGTTCAAATTGGATCTGACCGAGAAGGAGGCTCAGCAGAAGCATCTCACTGAGGACTAGGAGCATAGGCTTTCCAAGCAGAGGGAAGACCTGCGGGAGTGCAAGGCCAGGTACTGGCATCTGGAGGTTCAGCGGGCTGAGATGGTCAGCCAGTTCCAGGCCATGATGCAGTCCCACTGGAACAAGGTCCTCCAGCTCTTCGCCACTGGCGACACTTGTCTCCAGCCTTCCCCCAAAGCCCCACACCAGGAGGCTGAAGCAGACCCCAAGTCGGAATTTTTTGCCCCCCTCTGACTCTCACAAAAAGACCCAAAGGGGGAGACTCTGCAGCAACACAAAACGTTCATTGCATGTATTCCACCCAGGGGCCGTAGTATGAGGACCCCTGATTTAGTGCAATATAAAAAATGCAAATAATTTTTCTGCAGACCACCAAAATTTTCTCACGGACAGCCAGTGGTCCACAGATCACCAGTTGGTGACCGCTGGACTAGAGGACCTCCAGGATCCCTTCCAACTGTGTTATATTCCGAGAACGGCTCCAAACGAGAGCGGGGATAAATGGCGGAAGTCGAATCGATGCAGGCCCAACCTATCAGTTGATGCGGCTGCTTTGGTTCCTCTTTATTTCCAGTACAACAAGCTTCAGGGCTTCCTCCCAAAGCACATGTTTAATTACAGCTTCAGGCACATCAAGCCTGTTATTATTTTAATGGAAGGAGCTGGGAGTGAAATAAAACCCTAGCCGAGCCCCTGTCTTTTTCCTGGCAACTTGTAATTTGGCAGAGAGAAAGAGAAGGAGGAGGAACCGGGGGGCGAGGAAAACACCTGTTCGATGGAGGATTATCCTTTTTAGATGCTTCCACTAATTTGCTCCCCAGTCTTCACGCCGATATCCAGATGGAACCAAGTAGAGCTTCGGATGGCTTTCTTGTGGAAGGGAGGATTAACGCAGGCGTCTTTGATGACCCAGCAATCTCTTTTCTTGGACAACCACGAAGAAGGTCAATTCCGGGTGTTCTCATCTCAGATACAATTCCTCATTTTCTGTAAAAGTGTTTTGAAGTACTTCCTTCCCACTTCCCACCTGTATGAAAGGTGCAAAGGATCAAGAAGACCTCACGTCAAATGGCAGGTTCAAAAGATTTATGGCTCAAACAAGGATCTAGTCAACTAATGTCCAATGCTAAATTGGCGCTAGATAAGAGTCAACGGAATTTAAGAGGGGTTGGACATAAGACGGTTTGTGGCAACGTCACGACTCCAGGCTGATGACTTTCTTGACTCCACCTTGCGGCTTTTCCTCTTCTTCTACACGGTATAAATCCATATTTTCTATTTGCTCCTGTTGGAAAAGCAAAAAATTAGTCTTTTGTTGCTTCTTACTGGCTTAGTGCATCTGGGATCATCTATTCAAGGTTTCTCCCACCCGAGGCCCCCATGTTTCTAAGGATAATAGAACTGACTATGACAGTTGAACTCTAATGCAGGAGAATGCTATCGGCATGAACTTCATATGTTTAATGAATATTTTTCCAGAGTTCGTTAATAATTATCCTGCTAGACCAGGGAAACAAGCTTGTTAATCATTCACACACTTTAATGGCTTCTTTCTTTCTTGAGAGTGGAAGAATTTAGCTCCAGATGTTTGCTCTGAATTAAAAAATAATAATTTGCAAACAAGCAGCTCAAAATAAGCCATTGATGGTGCGGTGCTTTGCAGAGATTTCGTGCCTCAGAGACTGGGCAACGTTTCATCTTCCTTCAGAAAAAAAAACACACACACACGTTTTCCAGATGACTGTAGCTTTCTGGGAACTATGGAAGTGGCGGTGACACAGAAAGAGCATTTTTCTCCTTCATTAGCTGGGAGGGAGGGAAGGAAAGAATGGCACGAGAAACAGAGTGTCAGGTTTGACAAGGTTCAGATCACAGAATCCGGTAGCACTTTGTAAACTAAAAAAAGTTGACAAAAACTTTCATTGGTTAATATTCAATAATTTTCCTTCCTCACTCCCTTTTTTCCTTTCCTTTCCTTTCCTTCCTTCCTTCCATCCTTCTTACCTATCTACCTTCCTATCTTCCCTCCTCTCCTTCCCATCTCCTTCCTTCCTTCCTTCTTACCTACCTACCTACCTTCCTATCTTCTCTCCTTCCCATCTCTTCCTTCCTATCTACCTACCTACCTTCCTATCTTCCTTCCTTCCTTCCTTCCTTCCTTCCTTTGATAGGGTTTTACTCATACGGTATAGCTACCATCTTGGAAAAATACTTCCGACTGGTTTTTCCAATCCATCGGCGAAGGCAGCTGGCTCTTAGTCGCCAGTCAACCTTCTTCTGCCCCAGCCAACCTCCCAACCGAATTCAAAACGAGAAGTCTGAAACCGTGTCTGCTTAGGGATTGAGCGCTTACAAAATGCAAAACCAGAATGGGCTAAGAAACCAACTTTGTATAAATAGAGTTTAGGACACGAGGACAGAATCGTTGCTTCAGCCACAGCCTGCCCTGTTGTTTAAGATTCATGGTAATTTTCTGTTATTTTGCAATTTGTCATCCTATTATTCTAAATTAGATCGAGACCTTTCTGTCCTTCCCTGCAGCGTTTGGCTGGGTGACATGTGAGGCTCAGAGGGGGGAATTCCAGGGAGGGCAGTGATGACTCTGTATGTCTTCAGTGAATCACTTCTCAATCTAATTTCTCAAGAAGAAAAAAAGGGGGGGGGCTTGTGTGTGTGTGTATCCCACCAGCAAATAAAAATCAAATGGCCTTTTTGGTTTCACTGGTAAGAACACAAAGCCACATTTCTACACAACGGAAAGAATAACAAGTTGTTCAAAGCTGTCTTCCAGATGTCTAGGACTTCAGTTACTGGCAGAGAAGGATGGGAATCGGAGCTGGCCGTGTTAGGTGTGTCTTTTCATGAAGCAACACAAAGAACTGTCTGATAGGGTTTCACTTGATCATTTGAGAAGGCAGCCAAGATGCATCTTGAGTCTCTCTCTCTCTCTCTCTCCATAAATGATAGCAGAAGTGTAGGAGATGACCAGGTTGAGCCATGGTCTTCAGTCTTGAATCCCTTCGTACCCACAACAGATATAAGTCCAACCCACCTTGAATGACTCTTCTCCAGATTAACGTCAAGGGTGGAAATCAGGAAACCCAGCCCGTTCAAATGAATATATGGATTTATTGCAAGCTTGAGCTCTCTACAAGAATCTGAGCTACTAATGGTCAAAGGAAATGGGTGGTAGATAAGACTCAGTGCAATTCAAGTTGGGCCGGACTTGGATCTCTTGTGGGCATGAAGGGACTCGAGACTGATGACGTGTTTGACTCCTCCCTGGGGCTCATCCTGGTCATCCCCTACAAGAGGATTCCTTTGTGTTTCAAAAGAGCTTACGACAGGTAGTCCTTGATTTAAGCCCACAACTGGGACTGGAATATTGGTTTATAAGTTGGCGTGGTTGTAGATCGAATCACTCTGTGACCGGACCCAATTTTAGGACAGTTTCTACCATGGTGATACGATGAATCATAGCACTGGAGGTCTTCTAACCCGTGCTCAAGGCAGGAGACCTCCCATCATCCTGATCAAATGGTTATCAAGTCTCTTCTTGAAAGCCTCCAGCGGTGGGAGCACTCCCAACTCCAGGCAACCTGTTCTTTGTTGAGGATAACTACCGCTCATTATGACAATGATGATGATACCTACTTAGTCATGGCGAATTCTTCACAATTCAGTGGACCAGATCTCGCCGCATCTTCCAATGTAGCACCGCTTCTTTGAGTTTTTCTATGCTCTGGCTGGTGTCCAGCTAGCATGTTCTTTGAGGGCCTGGTTTCCTTTTATCACTAATTCTTCCCAATTGCTTTCTTCAGTGAATTTCCTCGCATGACATGGGCAAAGTAAGTGAGATACGGTTTTGTGATTGTTGCCTTCCAATGGCACATCTTGGGTTATGCACTCCAATCCTTGCTTGATACCAGTGGTGAAATCAAAACTTTTTTTACTACCAGTTCTGTGGGTGTGGCTTAGTGGGCAGGGCGGGGCTTGGTGGGCTGGGCGGGGCTTGGTGGGCAGGGCAGGGCTTGGTGGGCGTGGCAGGGGAAGAATATTGTAAAATCTCCATTCCCACCCCACTCTGGGGCCAGCCAGAGGTGCTTTTGCCAGTTCTCTGAACTACTCAAAATTTCCGCTACCGGTTCTCCAGAACCTGTCAGAACCTGCTGGATTTCACCCCCTGCTTGGTAGTTACTTTTGCTGTCTGAGGAATATCCAGAAGCCTTCTCCAGCACCACAACTCAGACGAGTCCATATTCTTCCTGTCTTGCTTTTTTTTTTAAAGGTCCATCTTTCACAACCCGTAGCTACTAAGGGGAATCTCTATCTCTCATAGGACCTCAAGGTTTTGCATTCCCTCCTCCCACAAGGGTTTGGGGTGGAGAGTTAGGCAATTGTGTAGGTCTCTCACCCTTCCAATCACCCAGCCTTTGTGCCATCCTCATGAAACACGCCCCCCCCCCCCAGGAGAGCTGCTACGAGGCTCCCCTGCTGCGAACGGATTAAAGCCAGATGAAGCTTGAGTCCCTCAAAACACAGGCCTTTTGTTAGAGAAAACAAAGGTTTGGGATAATTAGATTCACATGGAAGAGAGGCCCTTAAAACAGCAGAATAACAAGAAAAATCTGCCTAGGTTATGTTGTAACTGCCAGAGTTGGTGATTTGTTATTTTAAAAGAACACGGAGGGATTCTCCTTTCTTTTTCTTTCTTTCTTTCTTTCTTTCTTTCTTTCTTTCTTTCTTTCTTTCTTTCTTTCTTTCTTTCTTTTTTTTTTTTTTGCTCACTTCGTCTGCTTTCTCAGACTATAGGCAGTATTATTCCCTTCAGTTGTGGAATTCTTCATGGTAGTCTTTTTTCCCCCTCCCTTCCCACCCACCCACCCCAAACTTGGCAACTTTGAGATGGATGGACTTCAGCTCCCAGAATTCCTCAGATAGCACGCTGGGAGTTGAAGCCCTCATATCTTCAAACTGCCAAGTTAGGAGAATGTGAATCCCTTCCATCCCAGTTTAGCAACTGAACGTAGGAACCAAAAGACGGAAGATTGGACTATCTCAAAAACATTTGATTTGAGTTCTGCAGGATGGAGCCAGAAGTTCCAATTATTGGTTGAACTCTAGGATGATGGAGATCTTGTCCTCCCCCTTCAGATTCCTGTCGTGCAATGTGATTTTCAGGTTTGTGGGCTTCAAAGGTCCCAGAACTTTTTTTCACTAGGCATGCTGGCTATGGAATTCTGGGAAGTCCAAACACCTGGGAATGGCCAAGGTTGGGAAACACAGCAATGGAACAACTTTTGCATCCTTCTGTCCTACTCTACTAGTCTGACTTTGTCAAAGCTACACATCTGCGACTCTTTCAACCTCTTCTTGTAAGACTTGGCTTTCAAAATCCCTCCATCATCTTGGCATCCCTTCTTTGAACCCATTTTGACTTTTCCAGAATCCCCTTCTCATCCTTGAAGGGTGTATGGCAGGCTAACTCTGCCAACTGTCAGGAGTTCGATCCTGACCGGCTCAAGGTTGACTCAGCCTTCCGTCCTTCCAAGGTGGGTAAAATGGCCCTAATCGTTAAAAAATAAACTCCAATTAAAATGAGGACCCAGATTGTTGGGGGCAAGAGGCTGACTCTATAAACTGCTTAAGGCTGTAAAAAGACTGTGAAGCGATATATAAGTCTAAGTGCTATTGCTATTGCTATTCTCTTGGCCAGCTGAGCTCCTTAGGGATGGTAGCTTCCCATCTTTCTTCCTCTGATCTTTGGCTGCCTTCTTGGCATCACCTTGTGGCACCAGCTTTACAAAACAACCCCTCCCCAAAAAAGACAAGGTGAACTCCAGGTGTGCAGCCTCTGGTCCAGCCTGCCCTGCAAAGACCAAGGCACCATTTGTGCTGATTGCTTGGCGAGCGAACAAAAATTCAATTATGCAGGACTCTGCCGTGACACGGAGGGTTAGGAATTAATGTTAACACTGTTTCTGGTTAAGACTTTTTGTGTTGATAAATAATTCATAAGGCAGTTAGCGGTCTCTCTCTCTCTCTCTCTCTCTCTCTCTCTCTCTCTCTCTCTCTCTCTCTCTCTCTCTCTCGTCCCCTCTTCTCGCTCTCCCTTTTCATCCCGAGTCCGACAACACGAGAATATATTAATACAGTCAACTCAGCAAAAGGTCAGCCCCGAACAGGAGAAGCTTCTGAGCCATCTTTTATTCATTTTCTGACACGGTCTCATTAATTATTACCACCTTTGAAGCTCTGCTTGGGAAGGAAGCGCTAATGAGAAAAAGGAGACGGGGGTTTGATGTCAGGCCCCCGCCCTGCTAAAAATGGGTGGGGGTGGGGGGTGGAGAGGATGCCTACAGTTAGGGGTGGCAGTAGATGAACCTGTGTTGATAAGAAAGAGGGGAGGAGGAGGAGGAGAAAAAGGAGGAGGAGGAAGAAAAGGAGGAAGAAGAAGAAAAGAGAAGAAGAGGAGGAGGAGGGGGAGGAGAAAAAGGAAGAGGAAGGACAAGAAGAAAAAGCAGAGAAGAAGAAGAAGAAGAAAGTGGAGGAGGAGGAGAAGAAGAAAAGAGGAGGAAGAAGAAGGAGGAGGAAGGCAGAGAAGAGGAGGAGGAGGAGGAGAAAAAGGAGGAGGAAGAAGAAGAAAAGAGGAGAAGAAGAAAGAGGAGGAGGAGGAGAAAAAGGAGGTGGTGGTGGTGGTAATTCAATGATGATCAAGTGTGCTCTGAATATGGAAGGGACTTCAGGCAGTCCTCAACTTACAACCATTTGTTTAGTGACTGCTCAAAGTTAACAACAGCACTGAAAAAAGAGACTCAAAAGTAAATCCGAGGCCAGTCCTCAATTGTACAGCTTGGTACAGCATCCCCATGCTCAAGGGATTGAAACTTGGGCACTTGGCAACCCATCAATTGTGTTTACGCCAATAGCAGCATCCCGGGGTCATGTGATCATCCTTTGTAACCTTCTCGGCTGAATAACAGAATAGAATAACAAGAGTTGGAAGGGATCTTGGAGATCTTCTAGTCCAACCCGCTGCAGAAGCAGGAGACCCATAATATACCATTACAGACAAATTGTTGTCCAGTCTCTTCTTAAAAACCTCCAGTGATGGAGCCACCCACAACTTCTGAAGGCCAGTCGTTCCACTGATTAATTGTTCTCACGGTCAGGAAGTTTCTCCTTAGTTCTAAATTGCTTCTCTCCTTGATGAGTTTCCACCCGTTGCTTCTTGTCCTGCCCTCAGGTGCTTTGAAGAATAGCTTGACTCCCTCTTCTTTGGGGCAGCCCCTGAGATATTGGAACAGTGCTATCATGTCTCCCCTAGTCCTTCTTTTCATTCAGCTAGACATACCCAGTTCCTGCAAACTGTTTTAGCCTCTAGTCGCCTAATCATTTTGTTCCTCTTCTCTGCACTCTTTCTAGAGTCTCCACATCTTTTTTACATCGTGGCGACCAAAACTGGATGCAATAGACTGTCGTTATTTCCAATCGTTGCTAAACAAGTAGTAGTAAACCAAGGACTGTCTGTACTATATGTTACTCTTCCTTTTTAGTAAGCCATAGGATGCCTGACCATGAGTGCACATTTTGGTGCCCCTATGACAGGGCTGGGATTCAGCCGGTTCGGGAAAACCGGGATGTTAATTTTAATCTGGTTCTCCGAACCAGTAGTTGCAAGGACCAGCTGACCCCGCCCATCCTACCCCACCCCTCCCAGGAGTCTCCACACGGCCGGCATTGGATGTGAGGTAAATGCAGGATCCGCGTGGGGGCTCTGGGAGGGCGAAAAACAGGCCTACCAGAAGTCTGAAGACAGGCCCGTTTCCGGCCTCCGCCGGGCCTCTGGAGCCTGGGGGAGGCCGTTTTCATCCTCCCAGAAGCTCAAGAAAAGCCTCCAAAGCCTGGGGAGGGCGAAAATGCCCCACCACCCACGGTGCAGGAGGCTGAGTAGGCCACGCCCCTATGGCCACGCCCACCCAGCAATCGGGCAGAGAACCGGTTACTAAAATTTTTCAATCCCACCCCTGCCCTATGACCAGAATCAAGGAACTCTACATCTTTACCAAAACCCAAGAACAGATGGCCCAAATGAGAAAATGTTCAAGGATTAATGACAGCCCATTGTTCTCTGGAACGTATGAAGTAACAGCCAGCTCTTTCTTTTTTTCTTTCTTTCTTTCTTTCTTTCTTTCTTTCTTTCTTTCTTTCTTTCTTTCTTTCTTTCTTTCTTTCTTTCTTTCTTCCTCCCTCCCGTGCAATGATAAATGTTGTGCAGCTGTGTGAAAACAGCTGGGGAGCATGACAGGCCATCCGATATGTCTCCACCCTCACGTGCCCGTCGTGCGCTCTCTTTTGACGGTCACTTTTACCCAGTTGCAATTAGCAGCAACCCTTCTTTTTAATCCATTTCCTCCCGCGGAAAATGGGTGACTTTTCAGGACGGCTGGAGAATATAGTATATATATATATTAGCATGTAATGTAACATCTCCAGAAATGTTGTGTTTGCTACAGCTGTGTATAAATTTGTTTAATGGGTCTCTTAACTCACCATCAGACTCATAAAGGCAGTCACTGTACAGGCTATTAGGCTGCAGTAACTTAATTGCTCGTTAATTGGGTAATTAGTGCTTTGTTTTGCTTTAAAGCCTAAACACTCATAAAAAGTGAATTAGCTGAGTAAACAAGAATGGAATTTTCATGATATGCTATCCAGGTTATTGCACATAATTAATCAACCTTTTATTATAATTTCTCAGTTTCTCTCTCTCAATTTCTCTCTCTCAAAATTTCTCTCTCTCAAAATTTCTCTCTCTCTCTCTCTCTCCCTCCCTCCCTCTCCCTCCCTCCCTCCCTCTCTCTCTCTCTCTCTCTCTCTTTCTGTCTCGCATTTCAGGTAGGCAGGTTAGAAAGGTGGGTACGTTAAAAGAGACTTTGAGCAACCTCAAGAGTTCAACCATGACCTCCCATCTCCTTGTGTCCTTCAAAAACAAGGCAACATTTTTTGCATGACATGTCTTGAGCATGGAACCCCATGTGCCAGGAACAGGAGTGGGTGGAATAACTTGATGTTACTGGGTGTTTTAAGGAAAGCTGTAGAACAAGTCTGTATCATTGGTGCCATGGATCGCATGACGTATAGCAGGCAATCAACTCCCAATCCTTCCATTCCCCCACCATCCAGTCAGAGCTGAAGAAGCTTCTTGGATGAGAAGTGAAACGCCTTCAAAGAAAAAAACCAAGAAAGTCCAGTTGCCTCTTGAGAAAAAGCACCTTTGGGACAGCCATGACCTGGAGGATTGAGAATCTCTACAGAGTTTTCATCCAAGACGTTTCTTCAGTTCTGAAGTTCTGAAGAAGCTTCTTAGATGAGAAGTGAAGGGTCTTCAAGGAAAGTCCAGTTGCCTCTTGAAAAAGCACCTTTGTGACAACTCCATCCAGTGTGTCGATCCCTTAAACTCCATGCATAGAATGAGGATAGAGCAATCCAGGACTTGAATTTGCTGTCATTTGAAACAGAGATTAATGCAACAGGTAATTTTTGACTTACAACCATCACGGAGGTCAGATATTCTGTTGCTAAGCAAGGCAGTTAAGTGAGATACACATGATTTTATAAGCTTTTTTTGCCATGGTTAAGTGAACTACCGGCGTTATTGAGTGAATCATGATGTCACTAAACCCAATGCAGCCTTCCCCGTTGACTTGGCTGGTCAGAAGGTCACAGGCCTTGATCATATGAGCCTGGGATGCTGGAGTCATCATAAATACATGCTTGCATTTTGATCACCTGACTGTAGGGACACTGTGATAGTCGTGAGAAGACTAATGTCAGCTGTCTGACTAGTGAATCCAAGACAAGGAAACATTCTCGGGAGCTTTGATACCCCAAAAGTAAAACTTTATTGGATACACCATTTTGGTACTGAAGAATCAAAACCAGCTCTGATTTTCACGCATAAATGCTTTCCTTATTTTAAACAATGGCTTCCCTTTCTCCCCACTCCTGGGTGATCACATTGTCCAATTATGAGACGTCCTTTTGTTAAGGGAACAGTCCATCTTTTTCTCGAGCACCTGTAGTGGTGACCTTGATGGTTGCCAGGCTCTCACGGTCCACGCAGACATTCTCTGCATTCTAATCTCCCCCTTCTCTTCAACTTGCCAGTTCATTGGCAAGTTGAAAAGAATTAAGATCCAATCTAGACATTAAATCACTTGTTTCAGTCATTCAACAAATGGTTGTAAGTCAAGGACTACCTATAGCAGTGATGGCTAACCTTCTCCGGACTTAGCAGGAGTGGGTTCTACTTAACTTTACTACCAGTTTGCAACAGGGCAGCGTGTGCCCAGAAGCTTCCTGATGACGTTGGAACCTCCCGCCAGTTTTACAACCAGTTCTATAAAAGTGCCCAAAGCACTCCCGAACCCCCAAAATGCAGTGTATGCACACCCCCGCACATGTGACCCGCGCATGCATGCGCCCTTCACCCCCACATGCATCCCCCACGCATGCACAGCAGAGACCTGATGACTAACTGGCTGGCGGGAGGCGCACACATGCGCGGCAGAGCTGAACTGGGGCGACGGCTCATGTGTCCACAGAGAGGGCGTTGCGTGCCATCTGTGGCACGCGTACCATACGTTTTCCATCACGGACCTATAAGAACAAGTCCGGAGACATCAAAAATCTGGTTGCAAGGCCTTAACTTCCCTTACCCTTCAAACACGTCCCATTTCTTTAGATTCGCTCCTTGTTCAGCCAGAGAATCCTTTGTAAAATATATCATCAAAACCGCAGGTTATTGGAAGAGAAACCTATTCTCTTTGCAGCTGCAGTGGGGCTACATTTTTTTACCCCACAACGGCTTCATCTCCTTCCTTTCATGCCCTCCCCCCAATTTATCCCCCCTCGTGCAAAGTTCAGGTTATCTTAAACCCATCTAAGTTGCGTTATTAACAAAAGACTTTTTGAGGGCTGCAGCTTCTGAAAGAAACCACAGTAAGGTGAGATCTTGATGAATTCGTCTCTGACATGTGTGGTTTGCGTGTTTGTGTCGTTGTCAAGGAGTGGGAACTGCACCTCGCCCTCTTCTCACTTCAACTTTTCTCGAGGTTTTTCTGAGAAGTCTTGAAAACCCCGAAAGAGAGTCCCTTTGTTAAATGGAGAAGAGGCTGAATTTGGATACTTCCAACACTTGGAGGGTGATATCAGGATTTGCCATTGATTTACTTACTATCTGGATCTTACTAGGATTCTACCTCTTGCTCTGTGAGGTCCGTAAATAGAATACAGAATTCCAGAGGCGGAGCCTGGGCTGTCTGTCAGCCCTCAGATGGAGAGTCAACAGCCCCCAGGTCTGGAGGTGGCTGATGAGGAAGAGGAGGAACAGCTGGGTCCAGTGCCTGAAATGTGGGTGCAGAGAAGACAGAGGAGAGGAGAGCAGTGGAAATCTATGGGCCGATCCTTGGGAAGGAAGAACTACCGCTGCCATTGAAGCCCCACCCTAGCTCTGGGGATAAAAGGCAGGGGAGGGAGGGAGGGAGGGAGGGAGGGAGGGAGATAGATAGATAGATAGATAGATAGATAGATAGATAGATAGATAGATAGATAGATAGATAGATAGATAGAATTCTTTCTTAGCCTAGTGTGATTGGACACACAAGGAATTTGTCTTTGGTGCATATGCTCTCGGTGTACATAAAAAGAAAAGATACGTTTGTCAAGAATCATAAGGCACAACACTTAATGATAGTCATAGGGTACAAAAAAGCAATCAAAACATACTAGGAAACAATCAATATAAATCGTAAGGATGCAAGCAACAAAGTTCAGTCATGCAGTCGTAAGTGGGAGGAGATGGGGGATAGGAACGATGAGAGGATTAATAGTAATAGTAATGCAGACTTCGTGAATAGTTTGACAGTGTTAGGAGATTATTTGGTTAGCAGAGTGATGGCATTCGGGGAAAAACTGTCCTTGTGTCTAGTTGTTCTGGTGTGCAGTGCTCTATAGCCTTGTTTTGAGGGTAGGATTTGAAACAGTTTACGTCCAGGATGCGAGGGGTCTGTAGATATTTTCACATCCCTCTTTTTGACTCGCGCAGTATACAGGTTCTCCATGGAAGGCAGGTTGTTTTCTCTGCAGTTCTAATTATCCTCTGACGTTTGTGTCTGTCTTGTTGGGTTGCAAAACCAAACCAGACAGTTATAGAGGTTCAGTTGACAGACTCAATCATTCCTCTTTATTAAAAATTAAATAAGGGTTCCAGAAATCCTGTGCCCTTTCTTCAATGATTTAATTTATTCATTAGGCTTATATTCCTCCTTACTTCTAGAAGCTTGGGGCAACCTCTGTAGAGATCTTCAGCAAGAAGGCACAGCTTAGGACTTGGATGGAAACTGAAACACACATTTTATGACTTATTTATTAAATGTACATCTTTGCAGTTCCTCCAACAATTGTGGCTTATGGTTTAGCACTTTGGATGAACTTAGCCAGTTGCAATTTCTTCTGAGAACGATGTCTTAGTCCAAACTCAAGTAACCTAACAATGTGTAGTGAGCTTTATCATTGATAGTACCTTGGTGTCATAGTCTGATCTGAAGGACCTGGAGGCATCTTCAGAACCAGTTCCCGTTCTTCCAGGCTCTAGCAATTGTGTCATGCTAGCAACAGCCCCATTATTCTGTCCTAAACTCAACCAACCTGAGTTAGGAGTATCTTCTACCACCATTCTGGAGAACATTGGCATCTGGGACTAGAATGTCAGAGGATGGGAAAACATAAGAGCCCTGGCCTGCTAAACCTGAACGGATGGCCTTGCTCCTCCTAAATAGTACCGTTCCACTTAGAGAATCTCAGATCATCAGCTGTTGTGCTTGGTGGCAGCCTTGAGATAATTTAAGGGCTTGAGAATGGTTGAGCAACCTGAGAAGATCTGAGTCACGGTTTGTTTGTTTATTTGTTTGTTTGGCCATGTTGAAAAGCTTGGAAATACGATGGGTGTTATCTAGGAAGCATCAATCTTACAGAATCTTTTGACAGGGTTCCTCAGGGAAAGTGGAAAACAGCAAAAATGGTTGACCAGATGGTCAAAGGTCTCTGGTCCTCATCTCAAAAAGAGATGAGATTCCCCCTTGGCAGCTTCATAGAAGTTAGGTTCAGTTCTAGACTGCATAAACGGAAGGATAGAATCAAAATCACGTGAAGTGTTAATACCAATTTATAATGCCTTGGTAAGGGCATTATACTGTGTCCAGTTTTGGTCACCACGATGTAAAAAAGATGTGGAGACTCTAGAAAGAGCGCAGAGAAGAGCAACCAAGATGATCAAGGGACTGGAGGCTAAAACATACAAAGAACGGTTGCTGGAATTGGGTAGGTCTAGTTCAGGGGTCAGCAACCTTAAACACTCAAAGAGCTACAAAAATCCTAACTGGAAGCCCCCTGTTCTATTCTGGAGTCAGCCGGAAGTCCAGTTATCCCACCATAGAATCTCCTCCTAGCACAGTGTCCTTTTTCCTCTGTGAACTGGAAGTCCAGTTCCCGCACCATAGAGTCTCCTCCTAGCACGGCATCCTTTTTCCTCTACCTGTCCTAACTGGAAGCCCTATTGTGGAGCCGATCAGCCACAGAGAGCCGCAGCAGAGGGATGAAAGAGCCACATGCAGCTCCAGAGCCAAAGGTTGCTGGCCCCTGGTCTAGTTTAATGAAAAGAAGGACTAGGGGAGACATGATAGCAGTGTTCTAATATCTCAGGGGCTACCACAAAGAAAAGGGGAAGCAATGGATGCAAACTGATGAAGGGGTGAAGCAACCTAGAATTAAGGAGAAATTTCCTAATGGTGAAAGCAATCAACGAATGGAACGGGTGATCTTCAGAAGTGGTGGGTGATCCATCAGTTTGTCTGAAATGTTGTAGGCTCTCCTGCTTGAGCAGGGGGTTAGATTAGAAGACCTCCAAGATCCCTTCCAACGGCATTATTCCGTTATCATCAAAGATAGAACCAACCTAGAACCGAGGGTAAATTTCCTTTATCATTGGGATATTGGGACATTGATAATAATGAATCAGTGGAACAACTTGCCTTCAGAAGTGGTGGGTGATCCATCACTGGAGACTTTCAAAAAGAGCCTGGACAACCATAGGTCCAGAATGGCACGACCTCTAAATTCCCTTCCAACTCTGTTATTCTTAAAGGAGCAGATTGTAAACCTACTCAAATTTGGGGTAGCTTGATTGGACTCAAAGCTGGCAACCTTGAGTCGTCCTTCCTCCCTCTATTCCTTCTTTCCCCCGTCCCCCCCCCCAAAAAAGATTTTTTTTTAAATCCTCCAGCAAACACATCCTCAACTCTGTTTGAGTAGCTTTAATTTACATAACTTAGGTAGGCGTAAAAGATGAGGAATGACCTTTTCAACATGACTTCAGATATTAAAACCATCTTACAATCTTATTATCATGAGAACATTTCGCAGAATATTAAGCTCAATAAATTACCTTTTCCCCGAGCTGATAACCCTCAATTCCTTTGGGGGCAGCCGCCGCCGCCGATGTTGGTTCAGAGCCTTCTTATTTTAGCTGAATTGCTTAATTGATGTGTGTTCTACATCCTAGATTGAGCATTTGGGGCATAAATGAAGGTTAGAACCTCTGTGCTAGTTATCAGCGAGAGGAAAATTGAGTCCCAACTGGAGAGAATATCTTGAGACCGTTCACAGTTTTCCCTCCTCTTATGCAGGAGGAGAGTTTCACACCTAACCCCCATTTCTAGATATTTTGCAGAATGCTCTTCTGGTGTTGTGGCCCGCCAGCAGCCTGCGGATTCGGACAGTGGGGAGGTTGGGGAAGAACTTGGGACAGTCCTGGAGTCTGGGGAAGGCTCGGATGAGGGCTCTGCATCAGAGGCAGAGAGGGGGCCAGGGCCATCTGGAAGTTATGTGCTGACTCTGGAATCTGATATCAGCGAGACAGAAGAACAGTGGGAGCCTGTTCACAGTATGCGCATACACAGAGCTGCCAGAAGGCAAGAACAATTAAGAAAAAAAGGGCGACTTGGGAGTAAGGCTTGGAGATGATTGACCCCTCCCATAAGACATAAAGGAGGAGCAAATGGATATGAGCCTTTGCAGGAAGCAATTAGTTCATATAGTCCATTCAAGATCTGAGAAGTCCTGTTTGACTCTGTGCTCCGTTTGGCCTTGCGAAACCTAATTGGCCATTAGGACTCTGGCAGCATTTCAAGGGAGATAAAGGTGGTGCTTATTAGCCTTATTCTGAAAGACTGTGTCAATTGAGCAGACCTCTGTCAGAATCTGCACAGACTGTTTGTGAATCATTACGGGCTGTGAATGACCGTAATTCACAGCCGTCTCAATAAAAGAGGTTTTTTTTTGGGACAGTGATTTATGCTTTCTCAGGAAGCCTGGGTCAGAACATCTGGCTTCACCACAAACATCATCATTATTTAAAGAACGTAGGGCTGGGAGGAATCTCAGAGGTCATCTAGTCCAACACCCCCCGCTCCCCCGGCTCAAGCAGGCGACCCTGAACCATTCCGGGCAATTGACTATCCAATCTCTTCTTTGAAAACCTCCAATGATGGAGAGCACCCGAAACGTCTGGTGGCAAGCAGTTCCACTGATTGACTGATCTCACTGTCAGTAAATTTCTCTTTATTACAGTAATCCTCGATTTACGGCCACAATCGAGCCGTAAAATTTCTGTGGCTAAGTGAGACAGTTAAGTGAACTTGCCCCATTTTACGACCTGTCTTGTTAAGTGAATCTCTGCGGTTTTGAAGTTACCAACATCGTTGTTAAGTGAACCTGGCTTCCCCATTGACTTCACTCCTCAGAAGGCCGCAAGAAGCAATCACACGACCCCGGGACAGTGCAACCGTCATAAATATGAGTCGGTTGCCAAGCATCTAAGTTTTGACCACACAACCACGAGGGATGCTGCAACTGTCATAACTGTGAGAAACAGTATTAGGTCACTTTTTTTTCAATGCCCTTGTAGCTTTGAACGGTCACAAAACGAACTGTCGTAAGTCAAGAACCACCTGCAGCAGGTTGGATATTTTCTTTCACCATCGTCCATCCGTTATTTCTTCTTCCTTTTGCAATATGCTTCGTTTCCTTTTTTGGATGTCCTCCTCTTTCTCTAAATGGACACAGTGGCTCAGTGGCTAAGACGCTGAGCTTCTCAATCAAAAGGCCGGCAGTTCAGCGGTTCGAATGCCTAGTGCTGCGTAACGGGTTGAGCTCCCGTGACTTGTCCCAGCTTCTACCAACCTAGCAGTTCGAAAGCAGGTAAAAAATGCAAGTAGAAAAATAAGGACCACCTTTGATGGGAAGGGAACAACGTTCCATGTGCCTTTGGCATTGAATCATGCAGGCCACATGACCACGGAGACGTCTTTGGGGCAGCGCTGGCTCTTCAGCTTTGAAACGGAGATGAGCACCGCCCCCTAAAGTCAGGAACGACTAGCACATATGTGCCAGGGGAACCTTTACCTTACCTCTCTCTCTGGGTTGGTAAGAGACACGTCAAACAGAAAAAGAAACCCGGAATAAGCCACAAATCAGTAACTCACTAAGCCACCGTTGCAAGCAACAAGCTAATAAAAAAACTGATGTTTTCATCTACAAAAACAACCGCAGTTTTATAAGTTTTGATTTTTCCTCTCTTCCCTTCCACCACCCTCCCCCCCATCATCCTCCCATTGAGACATCTCAGTCAACCCAGAAACAAGCCATTTTTTTTATCCTTTGGCTTCCCAGGCCGTGAGCCCGTAACCCAGACACTTTGAAGAGACACCGCTTCATACAACCGCCTTCTTTTCTTCCAACGCGGCGATTGTTCAGGGACGTTTAAAATATTTTTTTGTCCCAGCTCCAAGCCACATACCTTCACGCAGTCCGTTTTACACAACAGCTTGCCCTCGCTTAGAAGAGGTCTCGCTTTTACCAAAATTAATTCAAAGTGACTGTGTTCCTTGGCATCCAGTAAATAAAATGGAGAGGGTTGAGGGATTTTTGTTTTTTTTTTTTCCCTCTCCCCCTTCTCTCTTCGCTCCAGTTTTGGCAGCAGCTCAGAGCTCCGCAGGTGTGGTTGAAGTGGAAATCCAGGTTTGACACCCAACAGAGACCTCTCCAGTGACAGCTGGCAGACAAAACATCAGGCCAGCCTTGTATTACCTTTCTTTTGTGAGCCTGGAAAAAAAATTGTTCTTGGCAAGGCAGAAGAGAAGGTCAGGCAGGAAGAACATGTGGCTAGCAGGTCTCAGCCAACCTTATCGATGGCTTGCGAGGGGTTTGCGAGTCCAAAATAAAGAAAGGAATAGCATCGGGCAAGGCGGATAATGTTGGCGAAATGCAGGAGGCCGAGTGATGGGGGTGAAATCCAGCGGGTTCTGACAGGTTCTGGAGAACTGGTAGTGGAAATTTTGAATAGTTCGGAGAACCGGCAAATACCACCCCTGGCTGGCCCCAGAATGGGTGGGAATGGGGATTTTGCAGTATCCTTCTCCTTGAATGGGGAGGGAATGGGGATTTTGCAGTATCCTTCCCCTGGAGGGGGATGGGAATGGGGATTTTGCAGTATCCTTCCCCTGCCATGCCCACCAAGCCACGCCCACAGAACCGGTAGTAAAAAAAAATTGGATTTCACCTCTGCTGAGCGAGATGCGATGGGGGAAAAGTTAGATCCTTTTACTGCCTCCTTTTAAAAGGCAGTAAAGGAAGACACGATAGCAGCGTTCCAATGTTTGAGAGCTCCTTCAAAAAGTAAGCCTCACTAGGCGGCTCAGTGTTTAAGACACTGAGCTTGTTGATCAGAAAAATGGCAGTTTGGCGGTTTGAATCCCTAGGACAGGGACAAGGAAACAGCCAAATCCAATTGCCTTTTGGAAAAGCAATTTTGGGACAACCATGACCTGGTTGATTGAGACGCTCCGTAGACACAAACCATGAGTCACACAGTTTAAAGCAGTGGCTGATGGGAAGCATAGTACTTGAATGCGATGCGTAGTTGAGAAGCCTCATGAGATCCCACAACTCCAGGCCAACTTTCTAACTTCCAGCTCTCGCTAAAATGTGAAAACTTCTTAAGAACAGCTATCTTGTTGGATACTACCATGTTTCCCCGAAAATAAGACCCTCTCTTATATTTTTTTGAACCCCGAAATAAGTGCTTGGCCTTATTTTCAGGGAAGTCTTATTTGGGGTATGTGGAGCAAGGGCTCTTCTTGCCATCTTACCCGATTTCCCGCTCTGTCTCCATTTAAATGTATGCTGCCCATGCATTTAAATATTTTCGGGGAGGGCTTATTTTAGTGCATGCACTCAAAAGCCCGATTGGGCTTATTATCAGGGGATGTCTTATTTTCGGGGAAACGCAGTAGTCATATGGAATGAAGAAAAGCCTGAGGGCTCAGAACAACAGATGCTAATATATGAACGTGCCTCAAGACCCAGTGATATTTTCAGTGTTCAGTCTCTTTATTTTTGTTCTATCTTTTTGCTCCACAGATGTCAAAATGTAAACAACAACAGCAACGTGATATTCCACTTACTGTTGTTTGATAATCTCTTGTTGGATGGTGTGATTAAAATGTTTTATTTTTTTGCATGCCTACTCTCGGACTGAAATAAAATTAGTAAATCAAACAATAAACTACATGCAACATAACTTACACAACGCTCATTGTAGGTCAATGTGATTCTGATTAAATCTATTTATTTATTTAATTCATTTATTCATTCATTCATTATCTGGACTGGATGCTTTGATTCCTGACGACCTATTTTGAAATCTAGGATATCATAAGATCTATGTCCAGAAGGTTGGGTGCCAAGCATTTGAAAAGTGCTCCTTGCTAATCACACTTTTCATTCAATGTTGCAGTACCCTTTCTTCAAGTTAAGCAGGTAATGAATTAGATTAATCCATTTTAAAAGCTCTTAGTGCAATAACAAGGTGGCTCTGTTCCATTGATCAGCAGACCGAAATTCTGTTATGGCATTTTCATCCAAGTGCTTGTTACAACTGCAAATGACAAACACCGTTTTATGAAGTATCTCTCATTATAGGCACAATGCAAGATATACCTCTGTGGCTTTATATATATATATATTTATTTCCTGAGGTTTTCGCGGGTGTTTGTATGTAGGTCTTTGGTTATTCGGGTCTTCTCCCGCGTAAAATTGGAAGTGTCTTGGCGACGTTTCGACGAAGTCTCATTCGTCATCTTCAGCCTGGTGTTCTCGGCTTCGTGCTTCCAGGAGCATCTCTCTCTATATATATATTTGCTGGGAAACTGGGAAACTGCGGCCATCTTAGACCAAGACCAAGTCCAAAAACGGTAAAGGATTTCTAGAAGCCTTGGCAGCCTGACAAACTGGCCGTCAGTAGACAGACAGACATTAATCATATCTACAACATCTTATCCGTAATCGACCAGCCTCACATACCTGGCCCCAAAACATTTCCTCTGCATTTAACAGTCCAGATACCTAGCCAGTTTGAAGGTATCTTTGGCCTTTAAAACAGAAGTGTTAGCCTGTCTTAAAATGCACGTAAACACATTCTACATTATATTTATCCCAGATTTTGTTCCTGCCACGAGCTTTGGTGTCAGGGTTTTTACATGAAGCTGCTTAAAAGGAAATATAAGCAGTTTACACAGTCCCGGAAAGAAACTGTCAACATCTATCAACGATTGAATGTTCTTTTCTCCCAAAAGTTCAACCTGTCAGATCCTAAAAGCCATTCAGGAGCTTCGAAAAAAGCACAAGGGCTCCTGATCTCAATTGTAGCACTTCCTGTTTAGTTAAGAGGTGCCCAACCACTTAAGGAAATAGCCCCGCGAAAAGAAGAAGGAGAGCTACAAGCCCGTTTCCCGACCTTTGACCTTACAGGAGACCTGCTCATTTCCTTTGAGGGTGACACTTGATCCCGACAGGAAAGGAAAATAAATCCGTCTCAGAGTCCACCCTGACCATGGAAAGTTCTCTAGCTGATGTCCCCAAATACTCCAGACATTCAAGGCATAGCTCGGTTGGTAAATCAGGCCAGGCCCTACAGTTGAGTTGCAAAAATTTTCCATGGGTCGTACTGAGCGGTGCATGACACAAGAATGTGGCCTGATCGGTGTGCTTGGCCGCCAAGGCAATCATTTAGGTAGGTGACCAAATCTGGTTGCTGGGATGAGAGTAGGCACTGGATCTGATGTGTAGCAGATTGGATTCATGCACTATATTTTCTATCCTATATCTATCTATCTATCTATCTATCTATCTATCTATCTATCTATCTATCTATCATCTATCTATTTACGGTATCCATCCATCCATCCATCATCCATCTATTTATCTATCTATCTATCTATCTATCTATCTATCTATCTATCTATCTATCTATCAATCATCTATCATCTATTTACGGTATCCATCCATCCATCCATCCATCCATCCATCCATCCATCCATCCATCCATCCATCTATCTATCTATCTATCTATCTATCTATCTATCTATCTATTTATGGTATCCATCCATCTATCTATCCATCTATCCATCTATCCATCTATCTATCTATCTATCTATCTATCTATCTATCTATCTATCTATGTATCATCTATCTATCTATTTATCTATCTATCTATCTATCATCTATCTATCTATCTATCTATCTATCTATCTATCTATCTGTATCTATCATCTATCTATCTATTTATCTGTCTACGGTATCCCTCAACCCATCTTCTGTCTGTCTGTCTGTCTGTTTATTTGTCTGTCTATCTATCTATCTATCTATCTTGCAGAAATACACTCTTGCTCTTAAAAGATCTGTCAGATAGATGCCAGGACTACTATTACAAGATTACATGACAGCAGCCTTCCAATATTTGAGAGGCTGTCACAAAGGAAGAAGGGATGTCAATCTATTCACCAAAGCATCTGAGGGCAGGAGAAGAAGTAACGGGTGGAAGATCATTAAAGAGAGCTCCAACCTAGAACTAAGGAGAAACTTCCTGACAGTGAGAACAATCAATCGGCGGAACGGCTTGTCTCCAGAAGTTGTGGGTGCTGGAGATTTTCAAGGAGATATTGGGACAGCCATTGGTCCAAACTGATATAGAATCTCCTGCTTGAGAAGCAACTTGGAGTAAAAGACCCTCCCAATTCTGTTAGTCTGTATCCTGTTTCCCCCGAAAATAAGACCACCCCTGATAATAAGCCCAATCAGGCTTTGGAGCGCATCCGCTAAAATAAGCCTCCCTCTGAAAATAAGCCCTCCCCAAAAATATTTAAACACAGGGCTGGAAATCAGGTAAGATGGCAAGAGGAGCTCCATCTTGCTCCACACGCCCCCCCAAAAATAAGACTTCCCCAAAAATAAAGCCAAGCGCTTATTTTGGGTTCAAAACAATATAAGACAGGGTCTTATTTTCGGAGAAACACAGTATAATTAGTGAAATGGCTATATTGCCTACCATGGCATCCTCTGTTTTTGATAACATGGATGTTTTCAATCATAGGATGCTTTTTTATAGTTAGTTGTTTTTTTAGGATGTGTTTCTCTCGCTCCGAGTCACATTCCCACGAGGTGGGCAGCTATCTAGATGCGATGCATAAATAAACAGTCTTCCCCCTCCCCCCCATAATTATTCCGATAAAAGGCCATTCAAATCAGTCGGACAACCCCTGATTATACAGAAGTGCGTCCCATCAGCACTTGTTTAATTGCCTTCTGTTCCCGATGAAAAGAAACTGGGAAAAACACTCGTTATCGCGCATTGCTGGATCACCCCGGGTGGTATTAACACCTAGGAGTTTTTTTTAAAAAACCCAACATCACGTGTCCGCTATCAGCCTTCTGCATTTTTTGCACGCGATGCACCAACAGGGGTAATTTTATCACGCGTCAGATGGTGTGCGATTCTTTTCCCCCCTTCCTAATTTTTTTTAACACCTCCTGGAAGAAAAAATAACGCAAATAACCTGTGAAGGAAAATTACCCGCTGCCGATAATTACTGCGCGCATACGTCTGGAATCGGATTATTTATACGGGGCTTCGGAGAATAATTCCAGTCTCTTTGCTTAGCGCTCTTTCATTTAAAAAAATTGCTCACTTGCATGGATTTCTGCAGCATTGGCGTGTGAGATCAATCTGTTGAATCAACAGGGGTCCACTTTTCCGCTCCCTTATAGTCCTCGACATACGACCTCAATTGAGCCCGAGCAGTAGTGGGTTCCTCTAACCTTCGCTACCGGTTCCAAACCGGGAGTGTAGGAACTTGCGAGCTTGCTTCTGCCCATGCGCAGAGCATCGGTGACGACATCTGGGTGGGTGGGCGGAAACCCACCACTGAGCCCAACCTTTCTGTCAATAAGTGAGAAATTTGTTAAGTGAGAGTTTGGCTCCCTTTTATGGCCTTTCTGTGACGCAGTTGTTAATTGAGTCACACAGTTGTGAAGTGAGCCTGGTTTTCCCCGTTGATCGGAAGTCGCAAAAGGGGGTCATGTGACCCACCCATACACACACCCCAGGGACACTGCAAACCGTCATAAGTGTGAGTCGATTGCCAAGCGTCTGAATTTGAATCACACGATTGTGCGGACCCAGCCACAGTTGTAAGTGTGAAAAACGGACCTTAGCTGTTGGATGGTCGCTAAACGAACTGTTGTAAGCCAAGGACTGCCTGCATTATGAAGACCCCTGCTTTCATTCTTAGCCCCCCCCCCACTTTTAAAACCATTCAGCCCACTTCCACCGTCTTAACTTCCCTCTCCATCAGTGAGATGTGATTGTCTACTTTTAAAGATCTTCTTTTCTTTTCTTTTCTTTTTTCCACCTTCAAATTGCGGCTCCCGAAGGTCCTTTGCGGAGAAACGATAAATTGCAGATAGAGACCTGCCTTGGATTTCATTTTTTACTTTTATTATTATTACTGTTATTATTATTCACACTTAATAACTTTGCACAGTTAGCGAGCAAGCCCTGAGGACTTCCGGGACCGACCCCTCCCCGTTTCTAGCCAGGGAGGTAATAAAACAGGGGGATTTGAAGAAACCCCATAAAAGCGTGTGTGCCCGGGTAAATTGTATTTAGCCTACTACCGGAGAGAGAAGCATGAATGCACAATTATGAGAAGGGCATCCCTAAAGAGAGATTTCCGTCCATTGCTATCGTCTAAATGCTCTATCTTGCGCTGCACAAGGTAATTCAGGCAAAGAGGAAATTTCTCTCTCTCTCTTTCTCTCTCTCTCTCTCTCTTTTTTCCTAAAGAGATTATATTACCCGTCTCCTCTGTTGATGGATTTTATTGCTCAGGTTCACTGAGAGTTTTATTATTGCATTACTTAAACTGTTTTGGAGGTTTCCGAAAAGATTTTAAATAGAATCGTAAGTCGAGCTAGGCAGCGCGGCGTCCTTTCGGTTCTTTTTAACGGGATGAAACTTATCCACCAGCTTCCAACGTGACTGCAGTGTGAAATATCTCCTGCCTGGGAGAGGATTGTGTGTGCTTTATTGTCCTGGAGAAAAAAATAAATTAAAAAAAAAACCCAAAAACCCAGCATAAACAGAGAATTGATTGAATGGATCGTTTTCTTTCTGTGTTGTTGAGTTAACCTTGCTTGGGTTTGCACTGATGATATTACCTAGTTGGGTCATGAAAGGTCTGGAAGAGAGCCACCAAGTCAAAAGGAGTCTGGATAGCCCAACAGACTAAAAGCCTGTTACTAACGTTCAGCTGTCTGCAATTATTGCAAGTTCGAATCTCACCAGGCTCAAGGTTGACTCAGCCTTCCATCCTTTGTAAGATAGGTAAATTGAGGACCCAGTTTGTGGGGGCAATAAGCTGATTTTGTATAAAATATACAAAAGTAGGAATGCTATTGCTTAACGCATTGTAAGCCACTCTGAGTCTCTGGAGAAGGGCGGCATATAAATCTAATTAAAAAAAAAAAAACACCAAGAACTCAACAGACTTCCTCCCATCCTCTTCCTCTCCTGCTGCTGCTCCTCCTTCCTTCTCCTCTTCCTCTCTGCAAACTCCATTCCCTTTTAGCATTGATGATGTTACCTTCATTTGGTAATGAAACATCTGCAAGAAAACAGCCAAGCTCAAAGAACACCAAGGACCCCAGAGTTCAACCTTGAGCCACAAACATTTTCTTCTATTAAGGTGACAGTTTGTTTGATCAGCTTTAGCTCTTTTTGGCTAGTAAAGGAAGATTTAAAGCTTAGCAGAACATGTAACCCGGGGGTGAAATCCAACATTTTTCCCTACCAGTTCTGTGGGTGTGGCTTGGTTGGCATGGCCAGGGAAGGATATTGCAAAATCTCCATTCCCATCCCACTCCAGGGGAAGGATACTGCAAAAACTCCATTCCCTCCCCTCCTGGGGGAAGGATATTGCAAAATCTCCATTCCCATCCCACTCTGGAGTCAACCAGAGATGGTATTTGCCAGTTCTCCAAACTACTCAAAATTTCCGCTACCGGTTCTCCAGAACCTGTTAGAACCTGCTGGATTTCACCCCTGGTGTAAACCCCACCGATCTTAGAATAGAATAACAGAGTTGGAAGGAACCTCAGAGGCCTTCTAGTCCAACCTGCTGCTTAGACAAGAAACTTTACACCATTTCAGACAAATAGTTGTCCAATCTCTTCTTAAAAAACTTCCAGTGTTGGAGCATTCACAACTTCTGGAGGCCAGTTGTTCCACTGATTAATTGTTCTCACTGTCAGGAAATTTCTCCTTAGTTCCAGGTTGCTTCTCTCCTTGATCAGTTTCCACCCATTGCTTCTTCTCCTGCCTTCAGGCGCTTTGGAGAATAGTTTGACTCCCTCTTCTTTGTGGCAACCCCTGAGATATTGGAAGACTGCTATCATGTCTCCCCTGGTCCTCCTTTTCATCAGATTAGACATACCCAGTTCCAGCAATCGTTCTTCATATGTTTCAGCCTCCAGTCTTCTATTTATCCTGCTTGCTCTTCCCTGCACTCTTTCTAGAATCTCTGCATCTTTTTTACATCGTAGCGGCCAAAAACTGGATGCCGTATTCCAAGTGTGGCCTTACCAAGGCCTTATACAGTGGTATTAACACTTCACGTGATCTTGACTTATTCCACAAGTGGCTTAGCCCAACCTTTGAGTCAGGTCATTATCTGGTTTACGTTCCTCAAACTTCCTTTTCCAGTTCTCTTGTTGGCCCCTACTTTGCATCTTATAGTTACGCTGCAGGGTTAAGGTGACCTCCGTTAGCCTCAGTCTTGAGCAAGGATGCATGGCGTGGGAGTCAGTTCTCACATGCCCCAAAGTAAATAATCTGATATTAGATCAGACGATTGGCAAAGAACAAGTGGGAAACTGTATTATCTTGCTGCACGCACGTTCATCTCAAGATCTTTATTTAGAGCAGTTAGGAAGAAGGCAAGGGGAGATATCTGATGGTTTTAATAAGACTTTCTCGAATCCGTTTGTCCCGGCTTCCGACTTCTGTTATCTTCTCTGAGCTTTTGCGGCCTAGAAAGACACACAGCTCATTTTTATTTCTTATTTTTCATTTTAGATTTCTGAAAGACCCAACCCTCCCTCAAAGTTCAGCTCCGTTGTTAGCAATAACTGTGCTCCCAACTTAACAAGTGCACTGATTGACTTAAGGAAGGTCTACAATGTGGCAGCACTCCACTTAACGAATGCCTCACTTAGCAGCCACAATACGGGGCTCAATTGTAGCCATAAGTCGAATTCTCCCTGTAGTCTTAAGCAGGGGTGGGCTGCTGGGAGTTCACAGGGGTTCGGGAGAACCTCTAGCTAAGATTCTGTCCTGTTTGGAGAACCCCCAAATCCCATTCCTGGCTGGCCCCACCCACCCAGCCCCTCCCATGAGTCCCCATGGGGCCCATTTTGGATGCAGGTAAATGCAGGGTGCGCAGAGAGGCTCACGGAGGGTGAAACACAGGCCTACCGGAAGTTCTGGAGGTCCGAAACGAGCCCCAGAGCCTGGGGAGGCTGTTTTTGTCCTCCCGGAGGCTCAAGAAAAGCCTCAGGAGCCTGGGGAGGGCAAAAACGCCCTCTGCTGTGGTGCAGGAGGCTGACTAGGCCACGCCCACCATGGCCACGCCCACCCAGCAACTGGGCAGAGAACCCCTTGCTAAAATGTTTGAAGCCTACCCCTGGTCTTAAGTGCTGCCTGGCCTCAGAGGACATAACGGGAAGGCATGAAATATTAGAAGCCGCAGAGCCGGTTTTTCTGCTTTTTCTCTTAAGAACAAGTTTTAGCAGGCAGCTGCCGGCACCCTTGTTCTCTTGGGAGCAACTTCCTGTTTGTGGGGAGCGAGTGGGAGGCTGGATTTTTGTTCTCACGAAAGCGAGAAAACAGCCTGAGTCAGGAGATGTCCCCAGTCCAGGTGTTGCCTAACCCTTCGAGCTGCACATGGTTCCTCTTTTGCCTTCGGTGAAGGCTTCCAATTTCTTGCCTCGTCAGCGATAGCAAAGCTGTCGGCGCAAAGGATAGTGAGGTTGATCTCAGGCATCAGCCGTGGTAGCATGTTGCTGGAATTGCATAGGTCTAGTTCAGTGAACCCCTTCATGGATTACTGCCTTGTCGTGGCTCTTGCGAGTCCCTTGGACGGCAAGGCAATCCAACCGGTCAGTCCTAGAGGAGATCAACCCTGACTGCTCTTTAGAAAGCCAGATCCTGAAGAGGAAACTCAAATCCTTTGGCCATCTAATGAGAAGGAAGGACTCCCTGGAGAAGAGCCTAATGCTGGGAACGATGGAGGGCAAAAGAAGGGGATGGCAGAGGACGAGGTGGCTGGATGTAGTCACTGAAGCAGTCGGCGTGAGCTTCAATGGACTCCAGAGGATGGTAGAGGACAGGAAGGCCTGGGGGAACATTGTCTATGGGGTTGTGATGAGTCGGACACGACTTCACAACTAACAACGATAGATAGATAGATAGATAGATAGATAGATAGATAGATAGATAGATAGGTAGGTAGGTAGGTAGGTAGGTAGGTAGGCAGGCAGGCAGGCAGGCAGGCAGGCAGGCAGGCAGGCAGGCAGGCAGGCAGGCAGATCCAAGGGAGTCCTGCGAGTCCCTTGGACGGCAAGGCAATCCAACCGGTCAGTCCTAGAGGAGATCAACCCTGACTGCTCTTTAGAAAGCCAGATCCTGAAAAGGAAACTCAAATCCTTTGGCCATCTAATGAGAAGGAAGGACTCCCTGGAGAAGAACGATGGAGAAGAAGGGGACGGCAGAGAACGAGGTGGCTGGATGGAGTCACTGAAGCAGTTAGCGTGAGCTGCAATGGACTCCAGAGGATGGTAGAGATCAGGAAGGCCTGGAGGAACGTTGTCCATGGGATCGCGATGGGTCGGACACAACTTCACAACTAACAACAAGTTTAATGAAAAGGAGGACTAGGGATGACATGATAGCAGTGTTCCAATATCTGAGGGCCTGCCACAAAGAAGTGGGGAGGGATCAACCTATTCTTCAAAGCATGTGAAGGCAGGACAAGAAGCAATGGATGGAAACTAATCAAGGAGAGAAGCTTGTTGAGAGAAAAAAACCAGGTAATCTCTGATCAAAACCAGGTTTCTTTAAGGAAGTTTTGAAACTCCTAAGTAAAATGTGAAACAGTTGGGATGAGTGGTAAACTCCATAATGAGTTTTTATTTTTACTATAATAATAACAGCGCCTGTCACATTAGCAATTGTCAGTAAGGAAGACCAACAAAAAAAAAATCTGGATAGTGGATGTGACCATACCTGGAAAATTGCAGGAGACAAGAGAAAGAACTAGAGAAAATTGCAAAATACAAAGACCTGCAGACAGATGTGGAACAACTGTTCCCATATCTCAGGGGCTGCCCCAAAAAAGAGGAAGTCAAGCTATTCTCCAAAGCACCTGAAGGCAGGAAAAGCAGCAACGGGTGGAAACTAAACAAGGAGAGAAGCAATTTAGAACTAAGGAGAAATTTCCTGACAGTCAGAACAATGAATCAGTGGAACAACTGGCCTTCAGAAGTTGTGAATGCTCCAACATGGAGGTTTTCAAGAAGAGATGGGATGACAGTGTTACTAACTGGGGCAAGAAAGTTTGTTAAAATGGGGCAAAACCCACTTAGCAAATGTCTCGCTTAGCAACAAAAAAATTGGGCTCAATTGTGGTCGTAAGTGGAAGTGGAAGTCATTACTGTGGAAGTAAACAAATAAATAAAAAATCCATGCTAAGGAAGTTAAGAACCATTAATCAATGGAAGTGCTCCGTTGAGTGCTCCAACACTGGAAGTTTTTAAGATGTTGGACAACCATTTGCTTGAAGTGGTGTAGAGTTTCCTGCCTAAGCAAGGGGTTGGACTAGAAGACCTCCAAGGTCCCTTCCAAGTCTGCTATTCTATTCTAAGTGACCTTGTTTTGCAGAGCACAGTGGATGGAAAAGGGGCGAAGGGTCCCTAGCAATTCCTCCCTGTTTATAGCTTTGTCTTGAATACAGGTAGTCCTCTACTTGCAGCAGTTCATTTAGTGACCATATAAAGTTACGACATCACTGGAAAAAAAGTGACTTACGACCATTTTTCACCCTTACCAACTGTCGCGGCATAGTCACATGACCCAAATTCAGATGCTTGGCCACCGCCTCGTATTTATGATGGTTTACAGTGTCCCGGGGTCACGTGATCCTTCTTTTGTGGCCTTCTGAGAAGCCAAGACAATGTGGGGACGGGACCCAGATTCACCGAACAACCGTATTACTAACATACAAAATTTATTTATTTATTTATTTATTTATTTATTTATTTATTTATTTATTTATTTATTTATTATTTCAATTTATAAACCGCCCTTCTCCTTGCGGACTCAGGGCGGTGAACAGCCAGAATAAAACATGGTATACAAAAGTTAAAAACAATTAAAAACAATTAAAAATATTATTCGGCCAAGAATTAAAACAACCCAATTTAAAATCAATTTCAAATTTAAAAACAGAGGATGGGATCAAGCTAGTCCAGCTAGATGGAACAAATGGGTTTTAAGGGCCCGACAGAAGGTCCGGAGATCTGGAATCCTGCGTATCTCCGGGGGTAGGTCATTCCAGACGGCCGGCGCCGCCACAGAGAAGGCTCTCCCCCTGGGGGTCGCCAGCCGACACTGTCTGGCCAACGGCACCCGGAGAAAGCCCTCTCTGTGCGAGCGTACTGGCTGGTGGGAGGCTATTGACGGCAGAAGGCGGTCCCGCAAGTACCCAGGTCCTAAGCCATGGAGTGCTTTAAAGGTGGTCACCAACACCTTGAAGCGCACCCGGAAGACCACCGGGAGCCAGTGCAGCTCGCGCAGGAGAGGTGTCACGTGGAATGATTCACTGAACAACCGTGGCAAAAAAGACGTAACTAACGTAGGGACAAACTCAACTTTACCAAATGTTTCACTTAGCGACATAAATTTGGGGGGGGCTGTTCCATGGCGGTTGTAACTCGAGGACTGCCTTGTGCATATCATCAGGCCTGTAAAAACGTGGAAAACCCCAACAGTTTCTGGTTCTCTGCCTCGATAACAGGCAGCTTACAAGAGTCTTAAGCTGCGCTAAGATTAATCTTTTTGTGGTCCCACTTGGGCGAGTGGGTGGAAGGAGGCGGGGGGGGGCTTAGAAATGGTTTTACAAGTGTGGGTGTCCAGAGGATGCGGCACTATAAAAGGACAAGGGGGCCAAAGTGATTGATTCAGGTTTATTAAAAGGGTCTGAGTGGCCCCATGATTGCTAAAAAGCTGCACTTCAGCTCTTTTAAGTGGCTCAGCATTAAAATGCACAAACCTTAAGAGGAGGTAGGCAGGATTGTGCGGTTGTGTAGCTGCCAAAAAAAAAAAAAAGTAGGGGGATGTATATTGAAAAAGGAACAAGTTGAGGTTAACTGCCTTTGATTTTACTTTGTCATTAGCGGAAGATAAGGAGCTGCGAAACCAGCAAATTATTTCCTTCTCAGAATGATATTTCCATCACCGTCGCTGTCTGTTCTCATCGGGGTCTTTCCTTCCTTCATTAATTGCGGCTGCGTTTTTTATACGCTGCTCGATACAATGACCAGGGGGAGAGAGAAAAAACTGAGGCGCTTAGCATTTCGTTTGAGCCATTTTTATTATTAATATTATTATTATTATTATTGGCGACCCACATTTTCAGCAAAATGATTATATTTCCTCTCGTATTTCTAAGATCGACTTTATTTTATTATTGTTGGCCAGGGCTCCGTCGAAATGAATTGAACTTTTGTATTTGTTGAATTGTCCCGCAGCGAGTTAGTCGCGGCGCACGTTGTCCAATTCTGAAATGGACCGTGGTTGTCAGTGCAATGTTAACAATACCCACAAAGCTGTGTTGGAAGGGGAAAAGCACTCTGCGAGCGAAAACAGGCTCCCAAGCTCCGTTTTTGGCTGTGACGGCCTCCTGCAACCCTCTGCCAGTGAAAACAGATTCCTGAGCTCCGTTTTCGGCTGTGATGGCCTCCTGCAACCCTCTGCCAGTGAAAACAGATTCCTGAGCTCCGTTTTTGGCTGTGATGGCCTCCTGCAACCCTCTGCGAGCAAAAACGGAGCTTGGGAGGGCTGCCCTCCCAAGCTCCGTTTTTGCTCACAGAGGCACTGTGGGCCGGTCCTTCACTGTTTCCAGGGCGGCCCAACAGACCAGATCTAAGCACCCCGAAGGCCGGATCTGGCCCATGGGCCTTGAGTTTGACACCCCTGGTTTAGACCGTCAGCCAAAAAGAAATACAACATTGAGGAGAAGGGGGGAAATGGCAGAGCTTCAAGTAGAGTAGAACAAAATGCAAATGGCGAAAATTAAAATCACTTTTATTGATTTGAAATAATGAAATAGAATTAGTAAATTATCCCGCAACGAGTTTTTCCTGCAGTGAGTTGGTGAGCTGGCTGTTGCGAGTTGGCTGTGGTGAGCTGGCCACAGCAAGTTGGCCGTGGCGACTTGTCCCATTCCCCTACTCCAGCATCACAGCTCAAATAAGTATGCTGTGTGGTGCCATCACCGAAGGATCTGCATTTGGTGGGTCCCAAGAGATACGCCTCTCCTGCCGTGGCACCAGCCTTATAGAACATTCTTCCCCACTTAAAAAAAAAAAAATATTAGATTCGGCCTCCTCCCTTTCGATATCCAAAAGAAACTCAATATCTGGTTATATGACCAAGCCTGGAGCTCCTAGGCCAGGGGTCAGCAACCTGTGGCTCTGAAGCCGCATGTGGCTCTTTCATCCCTCTGATGTGGCTCCCTGTCACTGGTTGGCCCCACAATTGCTAGGGCTTTTGGTTAGGATGGGTAGAGGAAAAAGGACACCGCGCTAGGAGGAGACTCTATAGTGAGGGAACCGGACTTCCGGTCAGCTCCAGAATAGAATGGGGAGCTTCCAGTTAGGACCTTTATGTCTCTTTGAGTGTTTAAGGTTGCCGACCCCTGTCCTAGGCTCCTGGAGAGACAGTGTGATGTCCATCATGAAACTTGGAGATCTCGTGGTATCCTCTTTAAAATAGGTTCAAGTTGAGTTTGAAGGCTGAGCTATTGTTCAGGATCTTCATACCAGGCATGAACTGTGGCCATCGCAGTTGGACGGCAGGCAGAAAGACATTGACGGGGGCCACTGGCAGCGTTAGGAAAACTCCCATCACTTTTCAACTTTCTTGACAGTCCTATTTCTTCCTCTCTCTGTATCTCTTTATCTTTTAGATGAAAATGTTGTGCTTTAACCTTCCTCTGGACCTCTTGCAGCTGAAATATTTGACAAGGAAGCTGTAGCTCAACCTCAGGAAGGGACTCCTTGCTCATGCATTTTTCATGGCTTGGTTTGAAATAGATTCCTCAGGAAAGGAAAGGGGTGGTGGTGGAAATCTTCCTCTTATCTCTCCTGTAAGCACGGTAATTAACATTCAGATTGTTTGGGATGCAAGGAGTTACCTTGTCTTGTTTTTGTTGGAGCTTAATTGCTTTGTTGATTTTTATCTAACAGATTGGTGAACGCAGCTCCCACATCCTTCTGTGCCCTCACCTTATCTCTGTCTCTCTCTCTCTCTCCCCCTCCCTCTCTTTTATTCTCTCTCTCTCATTCTCTCATTCTCTCTCTCATTCATTCATTCTCTCATTTTCTCTCTCCCTCCCTCCCTCCCACTCACTCTCTCTCTCCCCCTCCATCTCTCTCTCTCTCTCTCTTTTCTATTTTCAGTTGTAAAATCCCCTGCTTGCTTCCCTTGAAGAGCATATGTTGAGCATATGTAAAAAATGGGATTTTAGGAGATCGAGAAGGGAAACAGTTGAGTAGAAGTGGACAATCCTTGCCACCTTGATAGAGAAGTCCAGATCCAGTCTGCGGTTCAGTGAGTTGGATTGCAACTTCCATTGCCCCGTGACCATGCTCTCTGGGATATTTTGGGAGTTGTGTTCCAAATATCAGAAACATGACGAGTTCTGCTGACTGCCGGCTGCCAGCAGTTCGGCAGTTCGAGTCTCATCGGCTCAAGGTTGGCTCAGCCTTCCGTCCTTCCGAGGCGGGTAAAATGAGGACCCAGATTGTTGGGGGCAAGATACAGACTCTGTAAACCACTTAGAGGGGGCTTGGAAAGCATTGTGAAGTGGTATATAAGTCTAAGTACTATTGTCCTTCCTTCCTTCTTTCCTTCCTTCCTTCCTTCCTTCCATCCATCCATCCATCCATCCATCCTGTTAGGATATGGTTTGAGCCTAACAGATTGTCCAGGCAATATATGTGTTCTGTGACTTTAAGTTCTAATGCTGTATCATTGTAATGCTGAGTCATACTGTAATTAGTTGTAAACGTATTTAAGAAAGGTACTGTAAGGTATTCAGTTGATGATAAGCTACCATTGTGCTATCATCGTGTGTGTAGGTGAATCTGCTACCATCGTGGTTTGTGAACCAGAGTGGGCTTGTTATTCTAACCAACTACTGTTTGTGTGGTAAGAAGCTTTTTGTATTTAACTGGCAAAGACTTGGACTGTTTAAAAGACTACGAGATTGTCCATCCATCCATCCATCCATGGTGCACAGTGATTAGAATGCAGCGTTGCAGACTAATTCTGCCCACAGCCAGGAGTTTAATCCTGACTGGCTCAAGGTTGTCTCAGCCTTCCATCCTTCCGAGGTGGGTAAAAGGAGGATCCAGATTGTTGGGGGCAAGAGGCTGACTCTGTAGACAGCTTAGAGGGGGCTGGAAAGCATTGCGAAGCTGTATATAAGTCTAAGCGCTATTGCTATTTGTAATCTTCCCAGCCAAGCTTTCGACAAGCGAAGCCAATGGTGGGGGAAAGCAGATTACACGCTTCGTTTAACAACTGTGGCAAAAAAAGAAAGAAAGAAAAAGGTCATACAATGAGGCACAGCTCACTTAACAGCTGCCTGGCTTAGCAACCAAAATTTTGGGCTCAATTGTGGTTGTAAGTTGAGGCTACGTGTTTAAAAGCCACGTTTTTAAAACTTGGTATTTTTTTTTTTTAAAGTCTCTGGAAACTCTTTCTCTGGCTATAATAATTAGTTGATTCATCAAAGAATATCAGAGCGGACATCTTTAATAGCAAGCCTTGAACTTAGTCCTTGGTGGAAATGAATATGCTGATTATCTTTATCACACTAGTTTCTCCAGCAATTCCCACCGAGGAAGGAGACAGTTGGATCTCTTGTCAAGTCGCTATTAATTTGCTGTAACAAAAGAAAAATGAAAGCTAAAAAAAAGGAGGAAAAAAAAAGAAAGTTAAAAAGAAAAAACCCCACGCGGGTAGCAAAAATATTTGTGGTTTTTGATAAAACGGCTTAAAGAAACGTTGAGGCAAAAGTCATCCTGTTTTTTTAAAAAAAATCTAATATACAGTATGTTTTAGTTTCCCATCCCTCTATTACTTATGAGTCACACTACTCCAGTTGCATCTTTGGAGTAGTCATTAAATTTTTAACGTTAAAAAATAAATAAATCTACTTTTAACTTAAATGAATGAAGTTACACCAGACCACAGAGATAGAGATAAGAAAGGAAGGTTCTACATTTAGGCAAGAAAAACCAAATGCACAGGTACAGTATATGTGGTACCTCGCTCAATAGTAGTAACTGCGAGAGAGACCTTGGGAGTCTTAGTGGACAATCACTTAAATAGGAGCCAGTCGTGTGCAGCAGCTGCCAAAAAAGCCAACACAATTGTAGGCTATATAAACAGAGGGATAGAATCAAGATCACCTGAAGTGTTAATATCACTTTATAATGCCTTGGTAAGGCCACACATGGAATACAGGATCCAGTTTTGGTCGCCACGATGTAGAAAAGATATTGAGACTCTAGAAAGAGTGCAGAGAAGAGCAACGAAGATGATATGGGGACTGGAGGCGAAAACATACGAAGAACAATGGTAGGAACTGGGTATGTCTAGTTTCATGAAAAGAAGGATCGGAGAGACATGAAAACAGTGTTCTCAGGGGCTGCCCCAAAGAAGAGGGAGTCAAGCTATTCTCCAAAGCATTCTCCAAAGGCCGGACAAGAAGCAATGGGTGGAAACTCATCAAGGAGAGAAGCAACCTAGAACTGAGGAGAAATTTCCCGACAGTTAGTATAATCAATCAGTGGAACAACTTGCCTCCAGAAGTTGTGAATGCTCCAACACTGGAAGTTTTTAAGAAGATGTTGGATAACCCTTTGTCTGAAGTGGTGTAGGGTTTCCTGCCTAAGCAGGGGGTTGGACTAGAAGACCTCCAAGGTCCCTTCCAACTCCGTTATTCTATTCTATTCTATTCTATTCTATTCTATTCTATTCTATTCTATTCTATTCTATTCTATTCTATTCTATTCTATTCTATTCTATTCTATTCCACTTATTCCCTGTATGCATCTTGTTCCCTCCTTTCCCACTGTTGTCAATTTGAAATAAATTCTGTTCTTGTTTTTAATGCTTAAAATATTTTCATCTTCTTGTTTTAATTGATGGCAAGCCACCTAGAGTTGCTCGAAGCGGCATATAAATTTGATCAATAAATAGGTAAATAAAATATTTTGTACCCATCAAGAGAATCTGGAGAGGTAGATCTCTCACCTCACAGTCAGGAGGCTGTGAGTTCAATTTCTAGGTAGAGGCAGATTTTTCTCTCTCTGGGCACAATGAGAATATATCTCCTGACCAAAACTCAGCATTGGCAACAGGAAGGGCATCTGGCCAGTAAACACTCCGCTAGCTCCAATCAGTTGCCCAGACTCCACCCTGCAAGGGATTATGGGGTCATTAAAAGAAGATAATGAAGAGAATCTAGGACAATTGAACCAGAAATAGAAGATCTCACATCTGCAAATGGATTTCCTAAATTGCCTGCGGCTCTCGTGTGGGAAGAAACTCCACAAAGCTCCTTCTATCAAGTTCCACGTGGCTACAGGCAGTCCTCAACGTCCGACCACAATTGAGCCCGAAATTTCTGTTCCTAAGCTCGACATCACTGCCGCTGTTAATAACACGGTTGTTACTAACAACGGAGCTGTTGTTTAGTGAATTTTGTCCCATTTTATGACTTTTCTTCCCTCCGTTGTTAAGCAAATCACTGCAGTGGTTAAGTTAGCAACACGGTTGTTAAGTGAACCTGCTTCTTCGTCTTCGACTTTCCTTCTCAGAAGGTCGCAAAAGAGGATCACGTGACCAAATGGTGAAATCCAGACTTTTTTTACTACGGGTTCTGTGGGCATGGCTTGGTGGGCGTGGTGTGGTGTGGCTTAGTGGGCGTGGCAAGGGAAGGATACTGCAAAATCCCCATTCCCTCCCCACTCCTGGGGAAAAGATATTGCAAAATCTCCATTCCTGCCCCACTCTGGGGCCAGCCAGAGGTGGTATTTGCCTGTTCTCCGAACTACTCAAAATTTCCGCTACCGGTTCTCCAGAACCTGTCAGAATCTGCTGGATTTCACCCCTGACATGACCCCAGGACACTGCAACTATCATAAATACGAGCCAGTTGCCAAAAGCATCTGCATTCGGATCACGTGACCAGGGGGAGGCGACAACGGTCATTAAAAAATGGCCGTAAGTCACTTTTTTCTTCGAAGTGGTATAAGTCAAGGACACCTGCCTGCAAGGGGTTATGAGAAATCGCAGGAAAAGTGGGAAGGCTGGAAGCATGTGGGAAGGCGCAGTCACTCTCTGCGAGATACAGTGTGCAGAAAACGGTATGTATTTGAACACTGAAGGGCCCTAGGCCCTTTGCCTCATTAAAGCTTTGCATACAACCTGGTGCAGCTGTGGAAGAGTGTTTGATCAGTTGACAGAGCGGCGTAGTAAGAGCGAAACTCGGCGGAGTCCCACCTCGGGAACTAACTTTAATTGCCTCCTCTCTGACGCGGTTGGACGATCTCCTGCCTTTGTCTGGTGAATTATTCAGGCGAAGTGGAGGGGGGACCAGCACCCGGTGCATGAATTATGGGGGAGTGGGGAAGACACGGGCCCCTGAGCCGCTTGTGATGCCTGTAATTGGATTAACGTTATGGTAATTGATGGGGTGGACTCCGTGTGGCAAAGACCCCCTTTCCCCCAATATTCGGTTGTAATTCTGACTCTTCCCTGTGTTTGCTCTTCCCTGGGAAAAAATGGTTTCCAGGGTAGTGCCTTGTAAAAGTTTGATGGGGGATTTCCTTTGAAAACCCTGGAATTCCTGCTTCCTGATCTCTTGTTATTTGTCAGTCTGTGTCAAACTCCCAGGTGAGCCAGGGAGTTTGACGCAGGAAGCACAAATACAAATGAACTCATTACACTTTATCGTAAGGCTATATGAAACAGGATCTTGCACATCTGAGGGAACGAATCGTGTACCCTCACTTTTAGCAGACTGATCCATTAGGGCGGATTCTTTGTAAGCTTCTTTCAGAACAACAGAGCCGGAAGGGACCTTGGAGGTCTTCTAGTCCAACCCCCTGCTCGAGTAAGAGACCCTATACCAGGGGTGTCAAACTCTTTATTTCATTGAGGGCCGCATCAGGGTTGTGTTCAGGGTCGGTAGTCACTTACTTTCCCTACCTGTTCACAAATGTGAGTGCTCGCATGCGCTTCGCTCACACACACACACCCCATCCACGCATGCGCTTTGCTGGTGTGTGCACCCTCTGCGCAGGTGCCCAGCCTTAAAAATGTGCTTAAATAGGATGGCGTGCAGCAGGATTTCCGCTACCAGTTCGGGCAAACCGGCTTAATACCACTTCTGGTTGTCTTTGACCTCGGGGGACCAGGGTCGGCATGGCCAGGATGGGCATGACCAGCTTGACGTCACTCATGTTGGGGGTGCATGTGGTGGCCCGAGCGCACCGCCAGCGAAAACAGGCTCCCAAGCTCCGTTTTCGGCTGCAACAGTTCCCCCTGCAACCCTCGGCCAATGAAAACGGAGCTCCTGAGAGCTGTCCTTGGCCCTCGTGAGTGCCATTTTCACTGGCAGAGGCACAGCAGGTCGGTCCTTCCCCATGGGCCAGATCTAAGCACTCTGCAGGCCGGATCCAGCCCCTGGGCCTTCAGTTTGACACTCCTCTTCTTTGTGGCAGCCACTCAGATCTTGGAAGACTGCTACCATATCACTCTTCTCTTCATCATACCAGATATAGCCAATTCCTGCAACCGCTCTTCATATGTGAAGCTTTCAAGAAGAGATTGGACTGCCAACAGTCAGAAATGGTTAGGGTCTCCTGCTTGGGTGTGGGGGGTTGAACTAGCTGACCAACAAGGTCCCTTCCGACTCTGTTAATGTCATCTAAAAGCATATGATAGTTTAGCCCAGGGCAGTGGTGAAATCCAATTTTTTTTAATACCTGTTCTGTGGGCGTGGCTTGGTGATGGTGGTGTGGCTTGGTGGGCATGGTTTGATGGGCATGGCAGGGGAAGGATACTACAAAATCTCCATTCCCACCCTACTCCTGGGGAAGGATATTGCAAAATCCCCATCCCCCCCCCCCCCACATTCTGGGGCCAGCCAGAGGTGGAATTTGCCAGTTCTCCAAACTACTCAAAATTTCCGCTACCAGTTTTCTGAACTGCTCAAAATTTACGCTACCGGTTCTCCCGAACTGCTCAAAACTTCCACTACCGGTTCTCCAGAACCTGTTAGAACCTTCTGGATTTCACCCCTGGCCCAGGGGTTTTCAAACTTGGCCACTTGAAGACTTGGGGAATTCTGGGAGTTGAAGTCCCCAAGTCTTAAAAAGTGGCCAAGTTTGGGGAGACCCCTCAGTTTAGCCCAGAGCGGACAAAGCCATTTCCAACCACTACCTGAACCCTTCTCAAATCAGCATTGATTAGGTGGCCTTGAACTTAATTTCCCCCATCTCAGTTCTTCGGTCTCCAAAATGGGAACGAGCAAACTAACTGACCTTGCTCCAGTCTTCCGTCCTCAATATATCACTTCCGCACAGCGTGTGTGAATGGTGTGGTGATTATGAAAAATCAAAAGTCATCTTGAGTCTTTGATCAAGCACAGTTCCCTCTGCCCCCCCCCAAACCCCCCCCCAAGTAAACGTAAATCTTCAACGGCTGGCTTGACGGTTCAGGCTTTTGAGCGGGGAAATTTAATACCCCAAGGGGGTCTCTCTCCTGTGCTGCACGGATCTTTGTCGCACTAATATTTTCCCGCTTAACGGTGGTATCAGAACTGTCAAAATACCAGCGAGCTCACTTTGATTGGCAGGCCCGTTCTGAAGGTCGTTCCTGCTCAACATATTCAAAGCAAGACAGATGCTTATCAGCCGCCTCGTCCTTGCTCTGATTAATTGCCTCATTCAATTCCAACTCTATTGCAGTTAAACATTAATTCAGTAAGGCTTAATAATGTATTCATTTATGATCTTGCATTAACCACAACGATTCGTGCTTTTTTTCCCCCTCCTTTTCTTTTAATTACACAGATTCATGCGGTGTGTGCAATTTTACATTTGTTGACTGGCCTGGAAATATATATATATATATATGTGTGTGTAGGTCTTTGGTTATTCGGGTCTTCTCCCGCGTAGAATTGGAAGTATCTTGGCGACGTTTCGACGAAGTCTCATTCGTCATCTTCAGGCTGGTGTTCTCGGCTTGCTCCTGGAAGAACGAAGCCGAGAACACCAGCCTGAAGATGACGAATGAGACTTCGTCGAAACGTCGCCAAGATACTTCCAATTCTACGCGGGAGAAGACCTGAATAACCAAGACCTATACATATACATATACGTATACGTATACGTATACGTATACGTATACGTATACGTATACATATATATATATATATATATATATATATATATATATATATATATATATATATATATTTTATACACTCGGGTAGCTAAATGACAGTGGACATGGCTGTCCCAAATGTGCTTTTTCAAGAGGCAACTGGACTTTGTGGTTTTTCTTTGAAGATGTTTCTTTTCTCATCCGAGAAGCTTCTTGAGTTCTGACTGCATGGTAGGAAATGGAAGGATTTGTATTCCTTGCAGACAGCTGGTCATTTGCATCCTTTTAGAGGATCATTGAAGCACTTGGAGATTTACCTGTGTCCTCAGGGTCACCTGAGTAGAATGGATTTCCAGAGGAAAAATTGCAGACTACAGGAACCAGGAGCACCACTCAGGTGACTCTGAGGACACAGATAAACTTCCAAGTGGCCTCAATGCCTCTCTAAAAGGATGCAAATGACCAGCTGACTGCAAAGAATACAAATCCTCCCATTCCTCATTATCCCATCAGAGCTGAAGAAGCTTCTTGGATGACGAGTGAAACGTCTTCGAAGAAAAACGAGATTGTCCAGTTGCCTTTTGGAAAAAAAGCACCTTTGGGACTGAAGAAGCTATATAAAGTCACCCCAATAAAATAAATAAATACTATTTACTTCTGAATTTCTTGATTTCTCCATGTATCTGCTGACTTGGCTTTCAAAAGCCATCGGTTGGACGTTTGCTAATCCTTTCTGAGTCCCTATAGTTTTGCCTTTGTCCTCTTCAAAGCGCGAGCGCAAGATAGGAAGAGTTATTTGAAATTATAATTTTAGTGCTAATTTCATGGATTACCAAAGACTCAAGTCTTTTTTAACATCTGCTAATCTCCTTTTATACGCGGTGCAGATCAGGCAGCATTGATACGCTGGAGGTTCTCCGGCCAATTTACCAGCAGTTAAATCTCTACCAACTCAAAAAAAATTATTTATGATGTTCTTGCTTTATTTATTTATTCAATTTGTATGGCCGCCCATCTCAATAAATGACTGCCATTTATTGCATGATGTATTGTACATTACATCATGCAATATATGGCAAACCATCATAACACCAATTAAAAACATTTCCCTCCCAAGGCTTTTGCAAAAGTTCTTAACCCCGTCGCTAAAAGCAGCCATGGCTTAGTAAACATTGGATCTTCTTACCTTTTGCACCCTTCCTCTGTATCTTCCTTGACTTTTGTTTCTGTTTGTATTTTATTTCCTAATTAAAATTTCCCGACAGTTAGTATAATCAATCAGTGGAACAACTTGCCTCCAGAAGTTGTGAATGCTCCAACACTGGAAGTTTTTAAGAAGATGTTGGATAACCATTTGTCTGAAGTGGTGTAGGGTTTCCTGCCTAAGCAGGGGGTTGGATTAGAAGACCTCCAAGGTCCCTTCCAACTCTGTTATTCTATGTTCTAAAATAAAGGAAAAGAAAAGCCATTTTGGGTTAAGATAGGGAAAGAGTTTTGAACGCTCGTTAATGTACTCCCCTAGCACTGACGTTACTCAGTTTGGTAATGAAACGCCGGCGAGAAAACCACCAAGCTCAGAGAGCACCAAGCACTCCACAATTCAACCCCAAGCTACAAATATTCTCTCTTATTGGTAGAACTCAAATTGTTCTGGCTTTGCTATTTACTCCGATACATCATGCAATAATACGTATGATACATCATGCAATAATTGCATGATGTATCGTGCATTATTTAGATTCTTCTAGCCCTCTAAATCAAGGGTCCCCAACTTGTGGGCCACGAACCACTACCGGTTTGTGGCCTATTTGCATCGACGTGAATGGCAGGCCGAGGCACGCATGCAGCCCTGCTCACATGAGCGACAGGCACCACCAGTGCTTGCAGCCCCACTCACGTTAGCGTCAGGTGCCATCATTCACAGCCCCCACTCGGGCAAATGAAACTGTGTGTGCATACACACATCTGTCCTTCACACAAAACCATCCCCCTCCCCCCCCCATGCCGGGCCACCAACCCAGAAAGGTTGTTGTCAGGGGTGCCAAACTCAAAGCCTGGGAAGCCGGATCTGGCCCACAGGATGCTTAAATCTGACCCGCAAGGCCGCTCCGGAAACAGCGAAGGACCAGACTGAGGCACCGCGTGACTTTCCTGACCTCCGTTTTCACTGGCAGAGGGTTGGAGGCAGGGGTGAAACCCAGCAGGTTCTGACAGGTTCCGGAGAACCGGTAGTGGAAATTTTGAGTAGTTCGGAGAACCGGCAAATATCACCTCTGGCTGGCCCCAGAGTGGGGTGGGAATGGGGATTTTGCAGTATCCTTCCCCTGCCATACCCATCAAGCCACGCCCACAGAACCGGTAGTAAAAAAAATTGGATTTCGCCACCAGTTGCAAGTGCCCATCACAGCCAAAAATGGAGCTTGGGAGCCCGTTTTCACTGGCAGAGTGTTCAGGCCACCAACATGGGTTTTTTTAGTTTTTTTTTAATTTGATTTATATGCCGCCCTTCTCCGGAGACTCAGGGCGGCTTACAATGCGTTAAGCAATAGCCTTCATACTTTTGTATATTTATACAAAGTCAGCTTATTGCCCCCACAAACTGGGTCCTCAATTTACCCACCTTAGAAAGGATGGAAGGCTGAGTCAACCTTGAGCCTGGGGAGATTCGAACTTACAGTAATTGCAGGCAGCTGGTGTTAATCACAATGCTTTTAGTCTGCTAGCTACCAGGCTCTTTTTGATCTTTTTGAGCGATATCAAGCTGGCCACGCCCACCCTGGCCACACACACACACACACACACACCAAGGTCAATCCCGATGTGGCCCTCCATGAAATTGAGTTTGCCACCCTTGTTCTAAATGAACCTCCTTGGCACAGATGCCTTATTCCCTCGATCGCCACATTGCCGTGAGCAATAAATCTCTAATGGAGACGTGCATTGATTAGCTTGGTGAAGCCACAAGGACCCCGAGAATCTGTCACCATCCTGGGCTGCCATTCACACAGCCCATGGTTCCTACTAGCATAATTACTTAGTATAGCTTGAAAGGCTCAATCACCTACCGCTAAAATGACACTTTAATGGGGATTAGGTTTTTTTTTCCGGCTCAAGTGTTCAGTGGTTTTAATTAAGCAGGAAAAAGCCATATTTGCAACAGAGGCAAGATGGCTCAGTTGGATGGCTGATGCCACCAATTGCCTGTCTTGACTGTCAGGAGAAAATCAGCAAAGACTTTCCTTTTTAAATAATAATAATAATAATAATAATAATAATAATAATAATAATAATAATAATAATAATAATAATAATAATAATAATAATACTTTGCCTATATCGCCACCACAGTTCCTTTTCCTTTGTAGAGTTGGCTGCTTTTTGGAAAACTTTCCTCTTTGATAAGGATGGTATCAGGTGCAAAAGGGCCTGGTGGCTCAGCAGACTAAAGCATTGTGATTAACATCAGCTGTCTGCAATTACTGTAAGTTCGAATCTCACCAAGCTCAAGGTTGACTCAGCCTTCCATCCTTGCTAAGGTAGGTAAATTGAGGACCCAGTTTGTGGGGGCAATGAGCTGACTTTGCATAAATATACAAAAGTATGAAAGCTATTGCTTATCGCATTGTAAGCTGCCCTGAGTCTCCGGAGAAGGGCGGCATATAAATCAAATTTTTAAAAAAAAGATCAGGACCAGGGTAGGCTGCTGGGGGTTTGCAAAGGTTCGGGAGAACCTCTAGCTAAGATTCTGTGCAGTTCGAAGAACCCCAAATCCCACTCCTGGCTGGCCCTGTTCATCCCGCCCCGCCTCTCCCAGGAGTCCCCATGCAGCCCATTTTGGATGCACGGAAGTGCAGGGCATGCTTGGAGGCTAGGGGAGGGTGAAAAACAGGCCTACCAGAAGCTTGGGCCCGTTTTCAGCCTCCAGAGGGCCTCCGGAGCCTGGGGAGGCCATTTTCACCCTCCCGGAGGCTCAAGAAAAGCCCCCAGAGCCCGGGGAGGGCAAAAACACCCCCACCAAAATGGTGCAAAAGGCTGAATTGGCCACGCCCACCATGGCCATGCCCACCCTACAACCGTGCAGAGTACCCCTTACTAAAATTTTTGAAGCCCACCCCTGATCAGGACCATACATCAAGTTGCAATTAAAAAAGATTTATTGCTCAGACTGTATGCAACATTCTGGTCAATTAAAATGGAATAGACAGTCCAATATAAGGGTCAGTGGAATTCAAGAGAGGTGGGCCTTGGACCATTTGTTGCAACATAACGATTGTAGGCTGATGTCTCGCTTAACTCCACCCCCAGCTCTGCCTGTTCTTCTTCTACAGTCATCAATAAAATAAATACCCAGAGTTAGTACTGATTGGTTTCATAGTAGGACTGAAAAAGCTTTGGGTTTTGAGGTTGTAAAGTGTCCCAAATCTGGTGGTTGTTGTTGATTTGTTGTTATTTTGTTTGGTGGTGGTTGTTGTGGAATCTTGCAACTCCCACTGATTTTGGCTTGGTGATTTTCCTCCCATTTTGAAACGGGAGTTATCTAATGATGGTTAGAGCTCATTGAGTCAATCCCAGTTCCTAGTTGCTGAATGGATAGATCCCTCCATCCCATTAACCCCGTGTTTCTCAACTGGGGCAATTTTCAGTTGGATAAGTTCCAAATCCCAGAATTCCTCAGCCCGGAGGAGAATTCTGGGAGTTGGTGTCCAGCCAAAGCTGCCAAGATTGAAAACCACCGTATTAACAGGTTTGATCCTCTTCGACTTTACCCATCCACTTTCTCCATTCCTCCTCCTCCTCCTCCTCCTCCTCTTCTTCTTCTCCTTCCTTCCTCTTCCTCTTCCTCCTCCTCCTCCTCCTCCTCCTTTTTCTTTTTCTTCTTTTTCTTCTTCTCCTTCGCTCCTCCTCTTTTTCCTCTTCCTCTTTTTTCGACTTCTTCTTTTTCATCTTCTCCTTCCTCCTCCTCTTCTTCCTCTTCCTTTTCTTCTTCCTCTTCGTTTCTTCTTCTTCTTCTCCTTCCTCCTCCTCTTCTTCCTCTTCCTCTTTTTTTCAACTTCTTCTTTTTCATCTTCTCCTTACTCTTCCTCGTCCTTTTTTTCTTCCTCTTCTTTTCTTCTTCTTCTTCTTCTTCTTCTTCTTCTTCTTCTTCTTCTTCTTCTTCTTCTTCTTTTTCCTCCTCCTTCTTTTTCCTCCTCCTCCTCCTCCTCCTCCTCCTCCCCCCTGCCTCGCAAAACACCATCACTTTTGCTCTTTCATCCATTTGCCCCAACCACCCAAAACATAGGAGATTTTGCTTACTGATGGGAGCCATCTCCTTTGATGTCCTCTAGTAAGTTGATTAGTGCTTCATCCACTGCTCGGTAAACCTAAAAATAGTCTCCACACGGTCATAAGCAAAAGGAGGGGAAATGCTCCTGTTTGCACAAAGACGCACAATTTTGGGGGGGGGAGGGATGGAGAATACTCTACTGTGCCCTGGATTGCTGGTTTCTCTGCCTGGAGCATTTTAACCTTGTTTGGATTAAACCTGGTCTTGTTTAACTCTCATCGCAAATGGCTCTTCAGGCGCTGTCTAACTTCCTTGGGGTTTTACAGGTAGAAACTGTTGGAAATGTTTTTGCTTTTCCCCACCGTTACTGCTCTCCCCGGTCTTTTCAGCCTCTCCATTTGCCAGAGGTGCTTTTCCAACAGGCTTGCCATTAAATTCTTTCATTGCCCCATGGAAAATTGCTGCCTGACTACCACCATCAACCCCCACCCCCCTAATCTCAGGAGGGCTCTACTTTCCAGCATCTGTCAAGGAAAAAAACAACAACAACGTGGCCCTCCACCTTGGAGTATCATTTCATGGAGTTCTTTTTATCCCATGAATTTTGCACGACAGATTTTTCCACATCAACAAGAGCAACAACAAAAATACTCAGATCTTTGTATCATAAGTTAGTAGGCATCCGTGTTGGTCCAACTCAACCTTGAAAGCCGGGACCAGTTCAGACAACCTGGAACAGATTCCCAAAAAGAAAAAAGAAAGAAGGACATTTCAGCAATGGGGAGAAGAAGTCCAACAAGAAGAGATTAACAGAATTGGGCACATTTAGCAATAGCAATAGCCCTTAGACTTATATACCGCTTCTGGTAAGGTCAGAACAGCCCTTTGTACATATCACAAACCGGTGAGGATTGAACAGCTGGCAGTCGGCAGAGTTAATCTGCAATACTGCTTTCTAACCACTGCGCACCATAGAAGGAAGGAGGGAGGGAGGGAGGGCAATAACACCTAGATTTATATACTGCTTCACAGTGCTTTACAGCCCTCTCTAAGCAGTTTACAGAGTCAGCATATTGCCCCCAACAATCTGGGTCCTCATTTTACCCACCTTGGAAAGATGGAAGGCTGAGTCAAACTTGAGCCAGTCAGGATTGAACTCTTGGCAGTTGACAGAATTAACCTGTAATGCTGCATCCAAACCACTACGCACCGTGGAAGGAAGGAAGGAAGGAAGGAAGGAAGGAAGGAAGGAAGGAAGGAAGGAAGGAAGGAAGGGCAATAACACTTAGACTTATAGACCACTTCACAAGTGCTTTACATCCCTCTCTAAACAGTTTACAGAGTCAGCCTCTTGCCCCCAACAATTTGGGTCTTCATTGTACCCACCTCGGAAGGATGGAAAGCTGAGTCAACATTGAGCCTCTGTTGTGGTTTGCCAGCAGCCTGCGGAGCTGGCAGCAGAGTCGGACAGTGAAGAGGCTGGGGAGGAGCAAGGGCCAGTCCTAGAGTCTGGGGAAGGCTCGGATGAGGGCTCTGCATCGGAGGCAGAGATGGGGCCAGGGCCATCTGGGAGTGATGCTCAGACTCCGGAGCCTCCAGAGTCGGACATCAGAGAGGCATGTGCAGAGCTGCCAGAAGGCAAGAACAGTTAAAACAAAAGGGACGACTCAGGAGTAAGGCTTGGAGATGTTTGGCCCCTCCCATAAGACATAAAAGAAGAAGAAGGGCACATGGGCCTTTGCAGGAACAATGTTGTGGATAGTGTCGGTTTGTATTTTGAAGCTCTGTTTTTGACTCTGTGTTTCTGTGTGGCCTGGCCAAGATAATTGCCAATTAGGTCTTTGGCAGCATATCAAAGAAGATAAAGGTGGGTGTTTACCAGCCTTACTGTGGCAGACTTCTGTTGGACTGTTTATAAACTCTGAGTGATTCAGCACATGCTATGAATGAAAGGAATTCACAGCCGTTACAATAAAAAGGGGGGGAATTTTGGCACGCAACGGCAAAAAGGTTAGCCATCACTGATCTAAGGTCACCTGCTTGACCAGGAGGTTGGACTAGAAGACCTCCAAGGTCCCTTCCAACTCTGTTCTTCTGTGGTTCAGCTAGAGATGACTTGCCTGATCCAAGAAGACTTTGTTGGCCAAAGTGGCTGATTTTTGCAGAACAGTTTCTCTTCCCAGTTGCTTTCAAAGTCCCCTCCCTCCCCTCCTCCACTTACGAATTTCTGTCGCCCTCTTGAAAATTGAAGTCCTTCAAGAATACCTCCTGGGTCCACTAATCTATAGGCCGATGCGTGTTTAAATCCCTGCACATTTTTATTTACTGATTTGGATTGCGTCCGGGCCATAAACCAAGCTAATCTGGAAATTCTAATTAGGGCTTTGCATCTTCAAAGCTTTACACAAATATTAGCTAATCTTATATTAATCGCCCTGAATTTCAGATCGACTGGCGTGTTCTTGGTGGCATGACATGCATTTCAACCTTACACATTTAGAGGTGGGGTGTGGAAAGTGCCGCGAAAGTCTATTGAAAATTAGTAGCCTAATATAAAAGGTTGTCTTGAGATATTTCCAATCTTTTTCTTGGCATATTGGAATTAATTGGGCGATTTTTGTCTTTTTTTTTCTAAATTCTTTGACCAATAGTTCGATCTACCTTCCTTCCTTCCTTCCTTCCTTCCTTCCTTCCTTCCTTCCTTCCTTCTTCTCCATCTCTTCCTCTCTTCTTTTCTCTCCCATTTTCTTCTTTTCTCTCTCTTTTCTCTCTCTTTTCTTTCCCTTTTTTCTTTCTCCCTCTCTTTCTTTCTCTCTTTTCTCTTTCTCTTTCTCTCTCTCTCCTTCTTTTATTTTTAAAAAGGTACACAAATGCAGACAGAGTATTTGTTAAGCTACCATTAGGCTTATTATATCTAGGTCCTTAAAAAAATCCTCTCCCCAATGTAGAAGGCTTAAAGGTTTACCTCCTCCGATAAACATCATGAAGCGTATTTATTTAATTAATGGATTTATAGGGCTGTCTAATTCAGGCAGTGACTCCAGGCCATATAGAATAAAAACAAAACAATAAACAGCAGGGGGAAAAGACCCATATGGTACAGGCTTAAAAAATAAAATCAAAAATATGAAATGACAACCAAATGTCATAATTAAATAACCGAAAAAGGGACTTTACTCTTCTCAGCTGAGGTGCTTCCCATTGCACGCCATCAGTTGATCGATTGGAGCTATATTGATTCAAATGTTAATTGGCTAACAGGTTTTTCAAAGTGTTTTAAGAGGTTCTTAATAGGAGAAATTCGGAGAACATCTGCTTTTAAATTTCCTGGGCTGTGGGGTTTTATGCTTGAGGGTTTTGTCTATTTTATGTCTTTGGATATCTTGATGAGTGTCTCAAAGCTTCTCTTGTGAGACACCCTAAGTAGGACATTGTCAGGCTCAAAGGAGTTAGGTTGCAGTTCAGAAAGGATTAATTACTCAGCCTGTACACAGGAATCTAATCATTTAAATTTCAATATTAGATTGGCACCAGATACGGGTCAACAAAATTCAAGAGGGATTGGCCTTGGACCCTTTGTGGCAACCTAACAATTCTAAGCTAATGACTCACTAAACTCTCCCTTCCCAGCTCTTGCCTGCTCTTCTACAGACATCAATAAAATAAATATCCAGAATTGATGCCTAGTAGGACTGGTACGATGAGGGTCACGTTGAACCTCAAGTCGTGTCCAAAAGGCTTGTTGTAGGCCAAGCCAATTAGATCTAAGAGGAGAACCTCAGGTGAGCTGGCAGTTCCGGGAATCCTTTGGAAAAATTTCCTCCCCGTTGCTTCAAGCCTCTTCCCAGCCGCGTTCATCAGCAGTCCCTTGGTGTTAAGCTGTCTGTCACTCCAGGGTTTTGGCTTGTAAAGCCGCTGCAAACATGTTCCTCTGATGTTTTACGCCGATCAAACCTCTTGCAGCCCAGGTTTCCAGCAGCGCTTGGCGCGGGTAAGATAACCACCCCATCCCTTAGGCGGTGAATATTCATCCTAGTTTCTTCTCGCCCACCTTCTCCCTCCCTCCTTCCCTCCCTCCCTCCCTGCAGACGGTTATTTCAGATCTTCTTTCATTTCTTTTGACAAGGAGAAAGACTATCTGGCCTTCTTTCTCCCCCCACACCCCCACCCACCCCGTTCATCAACTAGCTCCTCCTAATAACATCAAACAGTCCGATTCCACCATTAAAGGCAAATTAAGTTCTCCTGTATATCAAATTAGCTCTCTGAGGGTGGCATCAGCTAAGTTTCTTTTATGTTTTAAGCCCTGGTTCTCTAATCTGTTTCTAATTCATTCTGTTCAGCAATTTTGCATTTCTGTTTCCGCAGCAGCAGGGCTGATTAATTCCTTCTCATGACATCTGTATCTGCATCCCAGATTAAACCGGCTCCGATATGGAGCCTATCATTAAGCGTTAAATATTCTTCCAAGGGTTCTTTAATTTGATTTAACATCAGTGGATCATTTAATACAGAGTCATTAATTCTCCTTTTCGGAGGCAAGGCCGCATTCTGGCAAGGCTCTTAATCGCAAGATTATTGTGATATGATTTGCGGGATAATATATCAATTTTATACACACACACATATACACACACACCAGTGGTGGGATTCAAAAAATTATACTACCGGTTCTGGGACCGTGGTTTGGTGAGTGTGGCATGGCTTGGTGGGCATGGCAGGGAAAGATACTGTAAAATCTCCATTCCCTTCCCACTCCAGGGAAGGATACTGCAAAATCCCCATTTCCTGCTGATCAGCTGGGACTCCAGAGGCAGGGAATAGATGGGGGTGGGGCCAGTCAGAATTTTTATTACCAGTTCTCCGAACTATTCAAAATTTCCGCTACCAGTTCTCCAGAACTGGTCAGAACCTGCTGAAACCCACCTCTGATACACACATACATATGCATACAGGCATATGTGTGCATACACATGCCTAGCTGCCTTTGGAAGCCCTAGGAAGGTCATGTTGCTAAGGAAACAGGCATGATTTGCAGAATAATATACATACATAAGTGCATGTGTACACACATGCTTTACAAACTCTTACACAGGCGAAGTTGCTAAGGAAGCAGGCATGATTATGATTATGATTATAATTATAAATAATAAAAATAACTACTAACTTTGAATAAAAAGGCCAGGGAGAATAAAAAATGGTTCCCATTCCTTCTATAGAAAAGGTACTAAAATCAGGCATACTGTGCTAAGCAGAAGATGAGAAGCTGTTGTGAGACCTGCTTCCCAACTTTCTCAGCATGACAGACCATGGATAGAAACGTACAACCAAGACACTTCTTCAACTTCCGTGGCCACAAGTTATGAAGGGGCTGGTCAAAATGCCTGAATTGGATCTGGGAACCAAACCAAAGACAATGCAGGGAGTCATAATACTGGTTCATTATGACCCTGCTTCCTGTAGTGGGCCACCATCTGCCAACGGAGACGCTACAGATGATCTTCATCTGGAGATCAGAGGTAGAGATGGTGAAGACAGTGAAGTTTAGATAATTGGTTTGGAAGGAAGCGAATTAAGACAGATCCTCCCTAGAAGTTCTCCAACGTTTAATGATACAAGTCATCCAGTTGGGCAAGATTTCTGCCTATAGGTGAGGAACAAGAAAGGAACCTGCTTAGAAGAACTTCACCTGGTCTTTCTTGGTTTTTGAAGCCTGATACTACTACTTCTTCCTAGTGTATTTCCACAAGTGCAGGGTCCTCTTTTCGGATCATTGAACACCACTTTGCACAGTCAGCTGCATCTCCAGGGCACAGGCTTGCATATCTTTGTTGATGGTGTCTCACCAACTCTGTTTTGGGCACCTGCGAGGACGCCAGCCATTGACTTCTAGTTGGTAGGCAGCCTTGGCCATGGTGGAAGGTGATCTTCTCAGGACATGTCCATACCAACAGAGCCCGCCTTCTCTCATCTTCTCTATAATTGGTGCCACACTAAAATGCTTCGAATGGTGTCATTTGTTGTTGTCGTTGTTGTTGATGATGATGATAATAATAATAATAATTAATAATTATTATTATTATTATTATAATTAATCATCATCATCATCACTGGAAATTGTGCCAGAAGTTTGGATTTGAGTACAGCAAAAACCACTGGGAACGTCAGGTTGAGAAAGTTCTAGAGAATGAGAAACTCAAGATCTTGTGGGACTTTAGGATTCAGACTGACAGGCACTTGGTCCACAACACACCTGACATAACGGTAGTTGAAAAGAAAAAAGTATGGTTCATTGACATTGCAATACCTGGTGATGCACGGATTGAAGATAAGCAGCAAGAAAAAATCACAAAGTACCGGGACTTGCAAATCGAAGTTGAGCGACTATGGAAAAAGAAATCATGTGTTGTTCCGATTGTAATTGGAGCCCTTGGAGCAATACCCAAAGGGCTACCCCGCTATTTAGAAATTCTAAATTTACCGGACTTGAACATTTTGACTCTACAAAAAACCACCTTGCTCAGAACAGCTTATATCCTCCGACGATATCTTAACAGTTCCTAGGTCCTTGGTTAGGACTCGAGCTGCTGAGCTATTAACCAGCCTCAAAGACTGTGAATCTCACTACAGATTAACCAATAATAATAATAATAATAATAATAATAATATAAATAGAAAGAGCAACATGTTCAAAATCCATATAAACCATGTGTCTGGTTACAATTTTTTTGAGTAATATTCATCATAGTAATAATAATAGTATTCTCTAAAAGTAATCTCACAATGACAGTGCTTTTCCCTCATAATATTAATACGTATTTATTGTTAATACTAATCAAGATTCATCAAAATTAGTAAGTTACGGCGATCAACCCTAATAATAAAATTAATCTTTCTCTTGTAATTTTAGAAGTTCTAACTCCTGTTTCTCTTATTTAACCTTCGATAAAACAGATCCCATACCTCCAAATATTCAGTGTCTTCCTTTGCTTTAATTTCAAATGTTAGTTTATACATTTCTGCACATCCTAAAATGTTTTCCTCTGTGGAGATTCTCCTCACAGCCCTTCCAATGTTGTGCGAACACAGTTCTGGTTAACATGTATTACTAAATACGCATTCCTTTTACTGTATTTCTGCCCAACAGAAATATTTCCGGTTGTTGAGTATTGTTGAATGGTGTTATTTGTAATGTAGTCGAGAAGGGAGATGCCTGATACCCAATGGAGCATTCGCATTTCCATGGCATGGAGATGGTTTTCAGTCCCTATTGTTGCTGCCCAGCATTTGGTGTCATACAATGGAACAGGGAGGACGGTTGCCTTGTAAATCTTAGTTTTAGATTTAAGACTGGTTGGCAAAACGGTTTTGGAGCCTAATACTACCCCTTGTAAAATACTACCTTCTTGTCCATGATTTGCATCCCATTCACGTCTCAAGAACCCCTCACCCTCCAGGTAATGGATGTGATGGTCACTTACCTTGGTTCTTGAGTTCAGCAGCCAGTTACATCAGTGGCCTTTCCCAATCCATCTCCCCATTCCAGTGAATCCTGTCAGTCAGAGGCCTCTGCTCTGTATCGCTTATTAGTAAATGGAAAACGGTGTTTTACGGCGGCCGTAAAAGGGCCGGGGGCACTGCCCAAAGAACATTTTTTATACAACTCCATGAACTTTGTCATTGGAAAACACGATAGCCTTGAATTGGAGAGCACGGCGAAAGGGCTATATAATTTGATTACCTGTATTAATCAGCTGGAGTACAACGTATAAAAACCAGTAATGCATAATGCTGACTGGAGCCAGATAGCCCTCTGGTGAATCTCAGGGAAGATTTATTTTCCATCGTATCATTCATTGGACGTGAAAGTATCTTAATTGCCATTGGTAGATGACGTTTGCGTGCATTTCCCTCCCGCCCTCGCTTGGTTGGAGAAATACAGCTACGGTTGGAAAAGTCTTTCTTCTTTCAGAATTTCTGTCTACGAAAAATGGGTGTTGTTGCTGTGATAGTGGCAAAGTCTTGTTTTGGTAAGGGTTACATCATCGTCATATTTGATATAATGATGATATTTGAGGGGTTGCTACAAAGAAGAATGGGTCAAGCTATTCTCCAAAGCACCGGAAGGCAGGATAAGAAGCAATGAGTGAAAACTCATCAAGGAGAAAAGCAACTTAGAACTAAGGAGAAATTTCCTGACAGTGAGAACCATTAATCAGTGGAACAACTTGCCTCCAGAAGTTATGAATGCTCCAACACTGGAAGTTTTTAAGAAGAGTTTGGATAACCATTTGTCTGAAATGGTATAGGATTTCCTGCCTGAGCAAGGAGGACTAGAAGACCTCCAAGGTCCCTTCCAACTCTATTATTCTGTATCATCGTCATCGTTGTGATGATGATGCAGAAAATTATTCCCATAAAATATAAGATATATTTCAAAATATATATAATGTCTTCGTGTTGCCCAGCGATTGATACAATTTCTGGAAGGGGCAGAGATGGGATTCGGACCCTCGGTGAGAAGGAATTGCAAAAAAACTTCAAAAAGATCCCCCCCCCCATTTGTTTGTTTTTGATATGGCTGGGGTTTTTTCCCCTCTCTGTCAGTTCCCAGGATCCCTGCAATGAGGAAAAAAAAATTTAAAAACTCAGCAAAAGTGCATGTTTTCTGTTGAATAATACATGCTGGGGAAATCCCAAAACAGTTATTTGATTGGCAGGGATCGCTGAGAAATATTTATATGTACTCCACATGGAGTAGGAATAAATTTGTGTTTGTTTGGTTAGTTAGTTAGTTAGTTAGTTAGTTAGTTAGTTAGTTAGTTAGTTAGTTAGTTAGTTAGTTAGTTAGTTTCAATACTGCCCATCTCAATCAGTGACTCAGGGCGGCTTGCAATTCAATACAAATAATATATTCATTTGTTCTTATCTATTTCTATTTATCTATCATCTATCCTTCCTTCCATCCATCTACTTGTCTGTGTATCTATGTGCTTAGCTATCAACTATCACCCATCCATTCATCCATCTATTTGCCAATCTATTTCTATCTGTCTAGCTAATCTCTCATCCATCCATCTATCCATCAGTCTGCTTGTCTGTCAATGTCTGTCTGTCTATCTATCCATCCATCCATCCATTTATCGTCCTTTCATCTACTCATCCATTTGTCTGTCAGTCAGTATACAGTATTTCTGTCTGTCTGACTGCCTAGCTAGCTATCATCTGTCCATCCATCCCTCCATCCATTTGTCTGTCAATGTCTGTCTATCTATTTATCATCTATCCATCCATCCATTTATCATCTTTCCATCCATCCACCCATCCATTTGTCTGTCTGTCTGTTTGTCTGTCTGTCTGTCTATCTATCTATCTATCTATCTGTCTGTCTATCTATCTATCTATCTATCTATCTATCTATCTATCTATCTATCTGTCCATCCGTCCGTCTATCCATCCATCCATCCATCCACCCATCCATCCATCCATCCAACCATGACTACCTCTATAAACCATAACTGCATAAACCACAACTGTTCCAGAGTTTCTGTAGAAGCTTTGTGGCCAGAGGGCGCTTGACCCTTGATCTCTCCCAATCCTTTGTCCAGCTCTTCAATGTATGGGGAGAGTTTCACACGTACAATGTTTCTCTCAGGACAGATCTCCAGTGTTACCTATTCAGACAATCCCATTATTTACTTATTTGTTTATTTGGGGGGTGGGGGTTATACCCAATGATCACATTTGCTGACCCAAGGGAACACTGTGATTTCGGCATCCTCCTTTCCCTTCCCTTTCCTCCCTTGCTCCTATCTTCTTGTTGCATGCATAGACACCCACACGTATGTGTGTGTGTGTTTGTTCCACCTCATCTCCTATTTCCGCCTGAATTCTTTTGCGACAGAAGCAAACGAAAATTACGGCAAGGTTTTTAAGGTCCGCTTTTCACTTGTCATGTCGCGAACTTCTTTCCGAGCAGAGAAAATGGCATCGCGTCTCCCAGAAAAGCACCATACATTTTGACTGTTGTCTTGTTAACAGCTTGTCAGAAAAAGCTACATTTCAGCCTGGCTAAGTTTATATCACATACACACACACATTTCAACACACACATACACACATACACACACACACATACCCAGCCGGGATTGCTTGCATCTTACCCAACGAGGCAAAAAAAAAAAAAAAAAAAGAACCAACCCACCACCTTGCTTGGAAATTATGATTTTTACAAGTTCTGACATTTTCCTAAAGGGTTGCGTTGCTCACACTATTGTTTTCTCCACCCAGCTCACTTGGGGTAATATTCTGCATTTGCAGCAATGGGAGATCAGAGCAACGTTTTGATTCCTCGCCTTTCAACACGTTATTTGAATTATTTAAGGTGTTTTGATGTCGGCCGGGGGAATTTATAACAAAAGTCTTCCTAGCTTTTATCTCACAGCGGCAACCACAACAGAAAAGGTGAAGTGGGCCTCCCTCCCTTTCCCTCCCCCTGTTGCAAGCCTATTCCCCCCACCCACCCACCAACCCACCGCCTCTTCTTCTCCTCCTCTTCCCCCCACCCTGCCACTTTGCTTTTAATAGATCCTAGGTTTAACGTGTCCAGGGACTTCCCTTTATGTTCTACAGCTTGCCATGACTTCCAGCACTGCTGATTAATTTACGAAGATTAAGGAAAAAAGAAACAGCGACGGTGATGGGGGGGACACACACACAAGGCCGATTGTGTGTGCGCTTCTGTGTTTGTGCGTGGGGGGGAAATGCAGCTGGTCCTTTAGGAATTGACCTTGATCTGAAAAAGAGACTTTTTAAAAAAAAATAGTGTTTGAAAATGGGAAGAAAAGAGGAGAAGGGGAGAGGCAGGCCAGCTCCTCATAGCGGGGAGAGGGAAGAGTGATAAGCTGGAGAGAGAGAGGGGGGGGGAGAGAGATTGAAAGCAGCAAAAAAAGAGAAAGAGACAGATTGAGAGAAAGAGAGAGAGAGAAAAAGAGAGTGAGAATGAAAAAAGAAAGAGAGAAAGAGAGAGAGAGAAAGAGAGAGATTGGAAGAGACAGAGAGAAAAAGAAAAATAGAAAGTATATGTGAGAGAGAAAGAGAGAGAGATTGAAAGCAGGAAAAAGAGAGAAAGAGATTGAGAGATAGAGAGACTGAGAAAAAGAGAGACAGATTGAGAGTGAGAAAAAGAAACAGAGAAAGATTCAGAGAGAAAGAGAGATTGGAAGAGAGAAATAGAAAAATAGAAAATGTGTGTGAGAGAGAGACTGAAAGCAGGAAGAAGAGAGAAAGAGACAGATTGAGAGAAAGTGAGACTGAGAAAAAGAGAGTGAGAGTGAGAAAAAGAAACATAGAGAAAGAGAGACTGAGAGAGAGAGAGAAATAGAAAAATAGAAAGTATGTGTGTGTGAGAGAGAGAGAGAGATTAAAAGCAGGAAAAAAGAGGAAGACAGATTGAGAGAAAGTGAGACTGAGAAAAAGATTGAGAGTGAGAAAAAGGGGGAGAGAGAGAGAGAGAGAGAGAGAGAGAGAGAGAGAGAGAGAGAGAGAGAGAGAGAGATGGCCAGGTGCTGTCCAAGGTGCTGGTCTTTAACAAAAGGGACTCCAGGCGGTTTACAATCACTCAGTAAAAACACCCTTATAAAACATTAAAACAATAAATGGAGAGATTAAATTGATTTAAAAAAAAAAAAACAAGATGGCGAGGAAAGGAGCAAAATGCCCCCAGGATCTGATCTGATCCATTAGTCACCTCCTGAATGACGCGCCACCCCCCATTGGGGGTCTCAGGCCAGTTGGCAGAGCCAGGCCTTCTGTTGTCCAAGACCCTAGTCCTCAAGAACCTGTATTCCTTCCATTCCTTTATTTGTTGTCCAATTTTTATGCCCCCCCTCCTCTGCCCCCCCCCAAATCTGGCTAAGTGACTCTGGGGGGCTTAAGATACAAATATTAATATAAAAAACTATAATAAAAGCCATTCAAAACCCCCCAAAGTTAAACACGGGCTAAAGAAGACTTACACGAAGCAGGAAGTTTGGGGGGGGGGTCTTCTCTGTCCTAGAAAAAGCGACAGATCAGAGTCCCAAGCAGAGTCAAAGAGCTGGTCACATCAGGTGCAAAACCTCAACCGTGGGGGGATCCTGCTTAAAGCAGCATCCAGGAAACAAAGCGGAGAGGGGGACCAAACCTAGAGGGTCATCATTGACCCTCCAAATTAAGCTGGACAGCGGGGGGTGCAGCAGTGGAAGCCCCCTCCTCTGTCATGCCCTTAACAGTTGTAGCTGTGCAGCAGAGGGAAAAAAGAAGGGGGGGGCGTCTGCCGTTTCTACGCGTGGGTTGCGCTGACATATGCTGCCAAGTGAAAAATGGAAAAGTGGGGGGGGGGAGGCCTGTGCTAAAGGAAGGAAATTGCTGCCCTGGGGGCTCAATCTGTTTCTTGCAGCTCTCCACTCCCCCCACCGCTCCTGTCCCTTCCTTCCTTCCATCAGGAGCCGGAGTTGAGTCTAGCTATGGGGAGGCCCTGAATTTAATTTCATCAACCTGTCAAAGAGCTACTGAAGCCAGGAGTCTCTCTTGCCTGGGGCGAGTTCAAGTCAACATTACATTTCCCTCCTTCCCTTCTTCGCTTCTCCCCCTCTCACCCTCCCAACAACAACAAAATAATAATAATAATAATAATAATAATAATAATAATAATAATAATAATAATAACAACAACAACAACAACAACAACAACAACACAGAAACAAAGGCGGAATATAAGGAAAAACAGCTGGATGGCAGATTAAATAGATGGAAAACCAAAGCTTTGCATGGACAGCATTTGAAGAAGAGCCTGAGTGGCATAGGAGGCTAATGCCTCCTACTAAAGGCAGCATTTAACATCCAGCTGCCTGCAATTACACCAGTTCAAAACTCCCCAGGCTCAGGGTTGACTCAGCTTTCCATCCTTTCTAAGGTGGGTAAATTGAGGACCCAGTTTGTTGGGGGCAATAAGCTGACTTTGTATAAAATATACAAAAGTATGAAGGCTATTGCTTAACGCATTGTAAGCCGCCCTGAGTCTCCGGAGAAGGGCGGCATATAAATCAAATTAAAAAAAAAAATAGAAGGAAAATGTGATGACAACTTGACATGGGCATGGCTTAAGATGGGAACCATCAAGAAAGAAATGGAAGGTTTAATACTCGCCGCTCAAGAACTGCAAAAAACTACGCTACTCGGAACATCGTACATCTTAAAAAGGTACTTGGTCGATACCTAGGAGGCTGGCAGCAATCCGGATCAACCATTAGCACCATCAGTGGTATTTGTGATGCATTTTGAGTGTTCAGTTGACTGAGTTTCATGTTTAATGAATAAAGTAAATAGTGATGATGATGATGATGATGATGATGATAATGAGGAGGAGGAGGAGGAGGAGGAGGAGGAGGAGAATACAGGTCAATGGTATTTGTGACACATTTTTGAATGTTCAGTTGACTGAGTTTCATATTTAATGAATAAAGTAAATAAATAATAATAATAATAATTATTATTATTATTATTAATGAGGAGGAGGAGGAGGAGGAGGGGAAGAAGAAGAAGAAAAGAAGAAGAAGAAATAATATCAGTCAATGGTATTTGTGACACATTTTTGAATAGTCAACTGACTGAGTTTCATGAATAAAGTAAATAAAGTATTATTATTATTATTATTATTATTATTAATGAGGAGGAGGAGGAGGAGGAGGAGGAGGAGAAGAAGAAGAAGAAGAAATAATACCAGTCAATGGTATTTGTGACACATTTTTAAATGTTCTGTTGACTGAGTTTCATGTTTAATGAATAAAAGAGATGATGATGATGCCGACAACAACAACAACAACAACAACAACAATAATAATAATACCACCTCTTGGCTGGTACTTTTGTCTCCCTGAGCTGCAGTAGCAGCTCAGCCTTCCTTGCCAACAGGAAAAAAAAATACTGGAGGGACCTTAGCAGTGGGCAAATTGTGGCCATCAATCAGGGCTTCCCTCCGAGGAAGCTTGGCAATTGTGTGTCGTGGTTTGGTTGGGGGTGGGAGGGTTGGCAGTTTGGGAAGGATGCATGATGTCTGGAAGCAGCCCTGGGTCCCCGTCGTCTCCTTTCTTTTTCTGTCTGTTTGGCTCATGATAAAGCTGGCTGCCTCCCTCCCCCATCCCCTCAAACCTCTGCAAATACAGTCCTCGACTTACGGCTGCAATGGAGCTTTAAATGTTCTCTTGTTAAACGAGTTTTGCCCCAGTTTAAGACTCTTTCTTTCCTTCCTTCCTTCCTTCCTTCCTTCCTTCCTTCCTTCCTTCCTTCCTTTTCCTTCCCTCTTCATTCTCCTTTCTTCTTCCTTCCCCTCTTTCCTTCTTTTCCTCCGTCTTTCCTCTGTCCCTTTCTCCATTCCTATCCCTTCTTGCATGCTGAAATGCAAAAGGGGAAACGTTTCTCCTTTGATTTTGTTGTCCAAGCCCTCCGCAAGTGAAAACGGGCCCCGCTTTCATTGCCAGAAGCATCATGGGCCAGTCCTTGGCTGTTTCTAGGGCGGCCCCACGAGCCAGATCTAAGGACCAGTGGTGATATTCAAATTTTTTTTATTACTGGTTTGGTGGGCATGGCTTGGTGGGCATGGCAGGGGAAGGATACTGTAAAATCGCCATTCCCACCCCACTCCTGGGGGAAGGATACTGCAAAATCCTCATTTCCTCCCAATCAGCTGGGAGTCGGGAGGCAGAGAATAGATGGGGGCGGGGCCAGTCGGAGATGGTATTTACCGGTTCTCCGAACTACTCGAAATTTCCACTACCGGTTCTCCAGAACTGGTTGGAACCTGCTGAAAGCCACCTCTGCTAAGCACCTGTGGGCCAGATCCATCCTGCGGGCCTTGAGTTTAGATTAGAGTAGATGAACAGAGTTGGAAGGGACCTGGTAGGTCATCTAGTCTAACCCCCCCCCCCCGACTCAAGCAGGAGACCCTACACCATTTCTGACAGATGGCCATCCAGTCGCTTCTTGAAAGCCTCCAGTGATGAAGCTCCCACAACTTCCAAAGGCAACTTCTCTTCCATCTGTTGATCGTTCTCACTGTCAGAAAATTTGACACCCCTGATATAGACTGTCCTACTCGAGCAGCGGGGTTGGACTAGATGACCTCCCAAGGTCCTTTCCAACTCTGTTCATTCTGTTCTGTTCTGAGTCTGGGCACCTGACCCCTTGCCTCTTCTTCATCCTGGTCTCCAGAAGGTAACAGGAAGAAGGCTTAAAGTGAAGGGTGCTTCGTCTCGGGTCAAATACGCTGCGGTTTTTCCGTTGCCGTGTTCGGTCTCGGGACGGGCCTTCTGTTTTAGCCGAGAACATTTTCCGCTTAGTGGCGTGGCTTGATGTACAGCTTTGAGCCGCTAATAGCTCTTTCCCCTGGGTGGCAGGGAATGACGAACGCCCGCTGTTCCCTCCTCTGGGCTCTCTAGTTAAAGGATAATGGGCAAGGTGGCGCAGATGGAGGGACGCCTCCGCCGGGTTTTGTGGGTAAATAAATGAGAGCGTTGCCCCTCCGTGGATTTTTTTTTTTTTCATTTTGCAGGTTTGGGTTTTCTGGGGAGAGGGCCTGGTTTTCCTTCCACCTGATATGAAAGGCTGGGTTTTGGCACCTGGTGTTCCCTGGTCACCTTTGCACCTAGAGACCCTTTCCATGGACATCCCCCCCAAACAGCCCCTCTTTGATAGAGATGGGCGGTTAAGAAATATAAAATGCAAAGAAATAAATAAACTCCTTAATTCACCCACCCACTGTCTTGGCTTTTCCTGCCTGCCTGCCTGCCTGCCTGCCTTCTCTCCCTCCCTCCCTCTCTCTCCTTCCTTCCTTCCTTTCTTCCTTCCTTCCTTCCTTCCTCCCTTCTTTCTTTCTTTCCTTCCGTCCTTCTCTCCCTCCCTCCCTCTGTTCCTTCCTTTTGTTTCCTTCTTTCCTCCATCCCTTCCTCTTTCCTGCTTCTCTCCTTCCTTCCCTCCCTTCCTTCCTTCCTCCCTCCCTTCTTTTTTTCTTCCTTCTCTCCCTCCCTCCCTCTGTCCTTCCTTTTGTTTCCTCCCTCCCTCCCTCTCTTCTTCCTTCCTGCTTCTCTCTCCTTCCTCTCTCCCTCTGTTCCTTCCTTTTGTTTCCTCCCTTCCTCCCTCCTTCTCTCCTTCCTTCCTGCTTCTCTCTCCTTCCTCCCTCCCTCCCTCCTTTCTTTCCTTCCTTCTCTCCCTCCCTCCCTCTGTTCCTTCCTTTTGTTTCCTCTCTTCTTCCTTCCTGCTTCTCTCTCCATCCTTCCTTCCTCCTCCATTTTCTTTTTCTTTTTTTCTCTTTCCTTCTTTTCTTTTCTTTCCTTGTTTTCTTTCTTTTCCCTTCTTAAATTCCCTTTTGCTAAATACAGGATTAAACTTGTCATGACTTTTAGTGGGGGAGTAAAAACCCAGGCCAATTAAGATCTTCTTTAGAAACATTTTTGGCAGAATTAAGAAGCAATTGGCACCTTCTGCAGTAATCCCTTTACAAGCCCTCATGAACAGAATACAATGGACTGTTTACAGATTTACTTATAAACCTGGGGAGCTTTAACAGCCTGAAGGAAAATGCAGGTAATTGAGGCCTTTGTCTTCTAGAGCTGCCTGTCCTTGACATTCTTCAACTTTTCTTGAGCTGTGTGTTTTGACAACGGCTTTTGTCCTTCCATTGTGGTTAAAAGACGGAAAGGAACTCTTCCCCCTCCTTTCCTTACCTTCTTCATCTGCTAAATTCCTTCAGGGTTTGCACAGCTTTAATCAGAAAGCAGCTATTTAGTGTTGGTTTAAAAAAAAAAACTTAGATGACAGTAGGAAAACAACTAAAGCTAGACCTGAAAAGGGTTGGGTCTCCCGTTTTAAAAATCTGTGTTTAAAAAATTCAGTACCATACTTTTGGGATTCCAGAATGCTTTTCTAAATACGGAGGGCCATTTACCGTAGGTGAGCAAGCAAGCTGAGAATAAGAAATCATGAGTTGCCTTCCCAGAATTCAGCGTCCTGGGAAAGAGAAACAAATGCAAGAATGATCAGGTCTGGCGAATGGAGAGGTGAACTATTTAATTGAAGAAGAGATGAAACGTATGAAAAACGGTTGCAGGGATTGGGTACATCTGGTCTCATGAAAAGAAGAGCTAGGGAAGACATATAGCTGTCTTCCAATATTTGAGGGTCCCCTAACAAAGACGAGTGGGGGCAAACTTATTTTCCAAAGCGCCAATAGGCATAGATGAGAAACAAGGGAGGGAAACTAACCAAGGAGAGAAACAACCTAAAACTAAGGAGAAATTTCCTGATAGTGTGAACAATTAATCAGTAGAACAACTTGCCTCCAGAGTATTGTGGCCCATCAGCCAACCTGGCAGCAGATTTGGACAGTGAGGAGGTTGAGGAGGAACATGGGCCAGTCCTGGAGCCTGGGGAGGGCTCTGATGAGGGCTCTACATCGGAGGCAGAGAGGGGGCCAGGGCCGAATGCCAGTTATCAGCTGCCTTCAGAGTCGGACATCAGTGAGGCAGATGAACAGCTGGAGCCTGTTCCCAGTGTGTGCATGCGCAGAGTTGCCAGACAAAGGGAACAGCTAAAGAACAAGGGTCGACTTGGGAGTAAAGCCACAGGTGGACGATGAAGGTCCCCTCCCAGAGGGAATAAAAGAGGAGCGAAAGGGGAATGGAGTTTGCAGGAAACAATTAGTTCATTCCGGCATTCTTGCCAAGATATCGGCCTGGCTACTCTCCAAGCCTGATAAAGGTCAGTAATTGTGAACTATCTTGAAAGACTGTGGGAGAGGAAAGACTTTGCTGGAGAGGAATTGATTGTCAATTAAATAAAAGGGGTTTATCAGGACGAGGACTCGGCTTCGTGCTACTGGGGAAGCACAACACAGAGGTTGTGGAGACTGGACCATCATTTGTCTGAAATGATACCATGTAAGGTCTCATGCTCGAGCAGCGGGTTGGACTAGACGACCTCCCGAGGTCCCTACCAACTCTTATTATTCTATGTTGCATCTTCTATGAAATTTGCACCTCGCGTAGCAGACACACTTTTGAAAGGAACTTGGATGCAGGGGAAGGGCTCTTTCCATTCTCCCAGGGAGCCTGGCTCCAAATTATATTTCTATCCCGGCTCCCCCATCCACCCAAGCCTAATTCACAGCATGGGTGTTATTCCGTTGTCAGAACGCATCTTCCGATGATTCCAGAACAGGCCGACGGATGCAGCGATAACTGCTGACTCGGGTCTCCCTAGGAAATTGATTGGCCTTTGATCGGTTTTGATGGGAACCAGACATGCAATTGCTCTCCGAGGAGACTGAGAAAAGAGACCTGGTGCAGTTCAGGATTTCTCTCCAGGGTTGTTGGCGCTTTGACGACGCTACCTAAAAGTATTGTATTGATTCATATCCTTTGGCTAAAATCATCCAGCTGGAGAGAGATGGCTCTCTCGAGCAAGCGAGCGCATTTGCATGCGATGGGAAACTTCCTAGTTTAATGGAGAAACCTCCCCTGCTGTTCGGAGGTCATTTTCTTGCCCAGATAGCAATCCAAATAGCTCTATTTTTACGTGGCGAGGTGGTAATGCCTCTCCCGGTCTCCAGCTACTCCGCTCGGTGCATCCTGAAGGATTTCCAACCTGTGATTATCCTGCCATATCTACAGCTGAAAACACGGGCGGTTCATTTGCCAAGCTAGTAAGCGTGTTCGGTGTAAAACGACACAAAGGCCTTCCCTGCTTTATGGGGTTGGGGGTTTTGGACACAGAGGTTCAGCTGGACGAGGGCCGTTGCTCTTGTTGTGGCCTGTGGGCCGCCGGCCCCTCCAGCAACCGACTCAGAGTGGGAGGAGGAGGAGGTGTGGGAGTCAGGATCAACATCAAGGCAACTGGAGAGCTCCGAGGGGGAAGAGGGAATGGAGTTGTCAGAGAGAGGGAGACAGAGGCGGAGCCTGGGCCGTCCGTCAGCCCTCAGATGGAGAGTCAACAGCCCCCTGATCTGGAGGTGGCTGATGAGGAAGAGGAGGAACAGCTGGGTCCAGTGCCTGACATGCAGATGAGCAAAAGGCAGAGGAGAGGAGAGCAGTGGAAATCTATGGGCCGGTCCTTGGGATGGAAGAGCCACTGCTGCTGGCAAAGCCCCACCCCAGCTCTGGGGATAAAAGGCAGGGGGCAGAGATGAATAGATGTGACAGATTCATCTCTTTGCCGGACAGACTTGTTAGCCTGCGTTGAGAGAGAAACTTTTTACCGGAGCAGCTGGCGCTCCTAATAAAGGAATCTTTGAATTAACTTCAGAAGGTTTGTCGTGTATGGGGAGCTGGGTCAGAACAGACTCTTTCTCTTAGGACTTAGAGGAGTGTTTTTCAAATTGGCCGCTTTAGAACCTAGAAAACATAATTGGATGTTTTCAGGGACCAAGATTCTGCTTCATGCTTTTTAAGGAAGCCTTCAATTCCCAGAAACCCTCCACCAACACCTTCATCTACCCATCTTAAAGTCACCAAGTTTGAAAAATGCTGATCTCTTACCAGGGCAGAAACATATTTAGATGCTTTGTGCCAGGTTGAACATTTTGGGTCTGCAGTGGTCCAATCCTGGAGAGGAATGGATTTCAGGGGTGGAAAATTTGTTTGCTTTTTAATTATAATCTCCTGCTTTACTTTGGCTTCTGTTCCCCGTTTTCCTGCCTTGCAACCCCAACATGTCAGGAAACTGCCATCAGGGTTCAAAGTGTTGGAAGAAATTTCCTTCTGGGTTCAGTTCCAAGTGGGGAGAAAGGTCCTGGAAACCTGGTGGCTGCTTGGAAAGTTAAATTGTCAAGTTATGTTTTGGCTCCACGCGCAACGAATCTTACCGTGTAGCAGTGGTTCGTTTTTGGGTGGGTTTTTTGACTTTTGGGGGTTTGATATCTGCTTTAGTCATCGGGCGGAGGTGGAAAGAGGGTTTTTAATGGTGGACAGGATGACATGCCTTGAAGATCTTGGGTGAAGAGAAAAAAAAGGGAAGAGATGCTGAGAGTGCCCTGGTTTTATACCCTCTCTGGGCTTTTGAATTTGAGCTTGTATTCTGATTGGTTGTCAGACTCCCATGGGGCCATACAGGAGTAACTTTGTAGGTTGTCTATTTGCTAAGTTTGGTTGACTCTTGCTGGGTGATGATGCAATGAAACTATGGCTCTGCCTGAAGGAGGTAGATCTTTGTAATGTAGAATATACTGGTCCAGGCCTTAATAGCCCATTGACAAAGGTGTGTGTGTGGGGGGGGGTGTCATTCTGCCTCCCTTTTAGGGGAAATATTCTGCCCTTTTAATATTTCCTAAAATATCTCATTTTCCTAGGAGAGGGGTGGGTGCTAACTTCCTACAAAAGAAACTTCAAATTTGTGGATCCCAACTGGCTCTTGGATTCAATGAAATCATCCGAAAGTTGAAATTTAGCAGGCGCTGAATTGAAAAGGTTATCTCATTGGCTCGTAAGATGGAAAAGGGCCTAAGAAATGAAGATAGTATTTTATATATATATATATATATATGTGTGTGTGTGTGTGTATACATATATATATATATATATATATATATATATATATATATATATATATATATATATATATATATATATATATATATATAATCATTATTATTATTATTATTATTAACTTTGACACAAGGATTTTCATTGTAGAAGAGAGGAAAAGTAAAGGATTTAATGGTGAATTACACCTGCATGCACGTGATTTCTTTTTTTCCCTACCAATTATAACTGAACCTTTCTTTTCCTTTCTCTCTCTTTTTTTTTAACTTTACAGTGTGACAGCGAGAGCGATATTGACGATAAGGTAAGACCCCTTCTCTTTACTTACAGTAATAATTTTGTTTTGCCTATCCTGCTGTCGGGTTTTGGAAATATTAATTGCTGGACCTCCCCTGAGCTTTTGAATGCTACTTAAATTGTCTTTTGTTTTGAGCTTCCCTATATGTGATGCACACGCTTATCCCCCTTAAAACACGCACGCACACACACACTTACACAAAACCCTGCTTGTTGCTAACAAGAATCAATTCCTGGATGAATGAGCTCTGATTGGAAATGAATTCAGGGCCACGCCGATGCCTCTATCGTCTTCTTTTTGGAAAAAGTCTTCCTCCCGTAATGACTTGCAAAGCAATATTTTATTTATAAGAGCTTTATACATGTCAATTTTTCGTAATGGAGTAAGCAGATGGACAAACCTGGAACCTGAATTTGCAGACGATGCTGTTAAATTGTCAAGTTATGTTTTGGCTCCGCGCGCAACGAATCTTACCCGTGTAGCAGTGATTCGTTTTTGGGTGGTTTTTTTGACTTTTGGGGGTTTGATGTCTGCTTTAGTCATCGGGCAGAGGCGAGTCAAAGGTTTCAGAGGGCAAGAAGGAGCAAAGGATGTAGGTATGAATTTGTATTTTAATCCAGCAATCTCCACTTGACTTTTCCAAGGTTCCAGACAATCCTCAATTTACAACCATTTTAAATTACAACAGCAATGAAAAAAGACCATTTTTCCCACCTACAACCAATTTTCACATTTATGCCCATTGCAGCATCCCCCCCGATCATGTGATCAAAATTCAGACTCCTGACAAGTCATATTTATGACCGCTGCTGTCTCCCGAGGTCATGTGATCGATCGCCTTTGGCAACCTTCTGACAAACAATGGGGAAGCCAGTTTCATTTATCAACTGTGTTAAGAACTTAATAACTGCGGTGATTCACTTACCAACCAGGCCAAGAATGGTCGTATAATGGGGCAATAGAAATTTTGGCTCAGTTGTGCTCGTAACTTGAGGACTGCCTGGAATAAACTTCAGTGCAAGGGTCTCCAACCTTGGCAACTTTAAGATTTGTGTCAGCACTTCAAGCTGCATTTTCTCTAGTGCTGACATAAGAAGGAGAAGAAGAGGCATCTGGCAAGGGACGTTTGACTTTTCACCTACTTATTTTCCCTGAAGATGATATCCCCTAGGACCATGATGGCGAACCAGTGGTACGGGTTCCATAAGTGGCACGCGGAGCCATATTGTTGGGCACGCGAGCTCAGCTCCAACACGCATGCATGCACCAGCCAGCTGATTTTCGGGCCTTCTGGGCCCACCAGAAGTCAGGAAACACACTGTTTCTGGCCTCCGGAGGGCCTCTGAGGGGTGGGGAAGGTCGTTTTTGCCCTCCCCAGGCTCCTAGAAAGGCTCTGGAGCCTGGGGAGAGCAAAAAAACGGGCCTACCAGGCCCACCGTGCCATCACGTGCCAAAAATGGAGGGAGCATAGGGGGGCAGGGTGCATAGAATTATGGATGTGGGCAGGCATGCGTGTGACCCCACCGCACTCCCCCCGCTTTTGGCATGCGATGGCAAAAAGGTTAGCCATCACTGCCCCCCTAGGAGATGGGATGGGAGGGGGGAAATTCCTTTGAGCTGGAGTAGTAGATTAGGGGCAGAGTGACTTGGAAGATGGCCAATGAGTGCAGAGGAGTGGGGAAAGGAAAGGGAGGGTTTTGGGTCAGGAAGCCAGCGTTGGCTACGACGGACTCGGGTATGGGCTGTTGTGCTTAATAAATGAGAGATTTTATCAAAGACTTTTTGTTGAAATGCAATTTATTTGAGACGACATCGAAACCTGACAACTTGTGTACTTCAACTCCCAGAATTTGGAGTTTATGACAGGTATTACAGGCAGGACTTCAACTCCCAGCTTGGCTGGCTGAGGAATTCTGGGAGTTGAAGTCCACAAGTCTTAAAGTTGCCGAGGTTGGAGACCCCCTGCTCCAGTGGGACAACTTGAGAAACAGATCCTAGTTTAACGGTGATTAAAAATAATTTTTTTTGTAGCCATCACTAGTTTAACACCAGAGCTGCATCCACACCTCTCCTGACTCTTACTGTACTTCATAAGGTTGGCTGTTCTTGTCACATAAAGCTGTGTGTTTGCAAGATGCTTTAGTTGGGCTTGTGTATTTTTAAGAATAGTTTGCCAAGATGTTTTTTCAGTCCTTTATTTTGTAACAGGTTCGACATTCATTTAAGCAAAACAACAACAACGACAACAAAAACCCCAGGCACACACGATGTAATACATCTTTTGTTTTGGTGGCTGTCTTGCAACTATTTAATCTAGATAAATATTCATTTTTTTTAAAAGGCTGGGCTGTTTGCTTCCGGTCAAAATGTGAATTGCTAGTTTGGGATCCATACCCAAGTTGTAAAATCCCAGGGCTCCTTTGAATTCCATCTTCTGTCCTTCAGCAGGTTAAACGCATTCCAGAGAAATTTGGCCTGGCTTTTTAATTTTCTTCAAAGGATTTGAATTCATTGCTTATAGCATGCAAGTCCTTTAGGGGTACTGTCCTCCAGACCTGTAGAAGAGATGTCAGAACTGGGGGCGGAGTGAAAAGGGGGATCAGCCTAGAATCCCTACATAGTCAGAAGAGAACTAAGCCCAACCCTTCTCCAGTGCTGTTGACCCTTATTGTCAATTTGCAAAGCAACCCTGGCCTGCCCTCGCATTGCCATAGGCAAGGGGGATGGGAAAATGGCAAAGCAGCACGGCAGCCAAAAATAAAAGCATATTCCAGACATATCTCTCTCAAGGCTGTCTCCCAGGGTTACCCACAGTGGCCTGAGGGGAGTGATCTCTACAACCCGCGAAATTGCTCCATTGGCGAATGTGACTGATAACACACCCTGGGGAGAGGGGGGAAACAGGGGCAAGTCCCAGCCGTAAATTATGTGGGGTCAGAGTTGGCTTCACTTGGAATGTGCTGACATGAAGCTCCTAATACATAACTGGATCTCTTTTAAAGCTTGGCTCGAGGCTCAGGATTTAATTAGGGCATCCGTCGGAACCCTGACACTTATCTGACTCTCTTACATTAGTTGAGAAGATTCCTGTGCACAAGCTATAAGCAATAAATCAGATTAATGGAACCTTCAGGTGTGGACCTGGTCTTTCACACCTGACGAGGTCTTCCAAATCATGACCTGAAACTTAACAATTAAGAGGTCCTCATTGTGATCCCTTTCCTTGGAAGTCTCCTCTGTTACCTTTCAGACCTTCGAATTATTATTTCTGAAACTGAGCTGTAGGCCTTTTATTTTTTTATTACTCATATTTCTGCGCCGCCCACTCTCCGAGGACTCTGGGCAGCTTACAACAGTCGACAATATACTAAATAGCATATTGCCCCCAACAATCTGGGTCCTCATTTTACCCACCTCGGAAGGATGGAAGGCTGAGTCAACCTTGAGCCAGTGAGATTTGATCCGCTGATCTGCTGAACTAGCAGGTAGCCGCAGTACAGCACTCTAACCACTGCGCCACCTAAGCTCTAATCTGCTGCTGATCCACTGCTGCTTTGTCGGCTGTGTTGTGTCATTCCTTTCTTCCTTTTTTTTCCACATATTGTCTTTGGGTTGCTTGCTTACCGGCCAAGCTGCTCTCAAAGCCACGGACACACATACAGGAAGATCAGCTTGGAGAGGAAGTTTAAATAAACAGAGCGATAAAAGCACCAACCAGCACCAATCATCCGTTAAAAGCTTTGGAAAAGGAGGCGACCTTAATCTGTCATCTCAAGGAAAAGCCTTGAATGATTTGCTTGGCTGGGATGTCCAAGAACACAAAAAAATTGCTGAGCCACCCAAGTTGCTAAACCTGGCGTTGTGTGTGTGTGTGTGTGTGTGTGTGTGTGTGTGTGTTGAGGAACATTGCTTTTGTCTGCCTTGTCCGAGACCCATGGAAAGAGACTAAGAAGGGAACAAGGTGGACCTCAGTTCTTTTTGTTTTAAACCCAACAACAGAGTCGGAAGGGGCCTCGGAGGTCTTCTAGTCCAGCCTCCGGCTCAACTAGGAAAACCTATACCAGTGATGGCTAACCTTTTCCGGACCGGGCGGCCAAAGCGCACACGTGTGTGCGCGCGAATGCACAAGCTGTGTCCAAACCCCCAAAATGCAATGCGTGCACAGACCCAGTGCATGCACCTTGCCCCCCCCCCACACGCATGCACAGTAGAGACCCAAAGATTAGCTGGCTGGCGGGAGGCGGAGCTTCCCCTGCCCTCCCCACCACCACGCATGCGCAGCGGAGCTGAACTGGGGCAATGGCTCGTGTGCCCACAGAGAGGGTGCTGCATGCCATGAGACCTATCCTATTTTAGACAAGTGACTGTCCAATCGCTTCTTAAAAATCTCCAGTGTTGGGGCATCCACAACTTCTGGAGAGAAACATAAACAGTGCGAAGTCAGACATTCGAAATAGTAAAAGAACATCCTTCTTGAAACTCACTGGATTTAGGCCTATCTTTACGCAAGAAAGGATTCCATTAATGGGTGTTTCGTTTTTCAGAAAGCACTCTTGTTTGGTATTGGTTGAGATGCACTTATCTGAGAGGCTGTGCATCTCTTGTTTAAACAAGGAGAGATCGTTGAACTGTGCAGAACCTCTATTCTCGAGGCTCGTGTGGGAATACACACACAAATAGAATGGAATAACAGAGTTGGAAGGGACCTTGGAGGTCTTCTAATCCAACCCCCTGCTTAGGCAGGAGACCCTACGCCACTTCAGACAAATGGTTATCCAACATCTTCTTCAAAACCTCCAGTGTTTTTCACAGCTTCTGGTGGCAAGTTGTTCCACTGATTAATTCTTCTCAATATCAGGAAATTTCTCCTTAATTCTAAGTTGCTTCTCTCCTTGATTAGTTTCCCCACATTGCTCCTTGTCCTGTCTTCAGGTGCTTTGGAGAATAACTTGACTCCCTCTTCTTTGTGGCAGCTCTTGAGTTATTGGAACATTGCCATCATGTCTGCGTGTATGTTTATTTGTAGCAACAAAGTCAGTTGTATCCTGGTTATTGGCAGGTGGCCTTAACTATGTCATGTCAGCTGGGTCTGCTCCCAGTTGCGAACAGCACCACATGAAGGGCCTCTGGACTTTAAAAACGTATATTTGGCGACGAGAGTCGATATTTTGAAAGAAGACCAGTTCCAGCTTGGGAGTGTTGAAGTCTCAAGTAACACATAACCAAGGCAACCTTTGTTTTGCTTTGCGATTCACCCCTTTTTTTCCAATAACCCAACATATTTTTGGGTGGATGATCTCACAGCCTTTAGAACCCCACCAAACTACCAAACCACGGTTTGATAATGATCGCATTTGGATTGTATTCCAGCTGAACATCAGGTTCCAGCAGCTGCACACTCTGGAATTCTAATTTCCCCCTTTCCTTTTTCCTTTTTTTGCTTTGAGAGAAAAGGGAAATGAAAGTTGGAATTTGCTTTGGGAAAATCTTAATATTCCCCTTGAAACTTAATGTTCCTTAGATCTGCAGGAAATTTTCACATATTCTTCCTTCTCTATTTCTAGGAAGACAAAAAAAAGAGAAAGAAATACACCCTCCAAATTTATTATCCCTACCCCTGAAATTTACTATCCCACCCTCTTCAGCCTTTTTCCCTTCAGATATTTTGGAAATTAACCTCAGGTGATCCTCATTTTAAAACAATTCATTTAGGGACCATACAAAGTTCCAACAATTGTCTCACTTAGCAGCAGAAATGTTGAGCTCCATTGTGGGTGTAAGTCGAGAACCCTGTCGGTTATCGAACCGTTACCCCGATTAGACGAAAACCGAGGGAAGTGGGCAATGTTGAACTTTCTTCTTTGATCATGTGCATCCGTAAACCAGTGGTGGGCTCCAAATTTTTTAACCGGTTCTCTGCTGGGTGGGCGTAGCTTGTGTGGGTGGTACCTGTATGGGACAGGCATGATTGGGGAGGGAATCCAGGGGTCTCAGGTGGGGAGGGGAGGAATGAAAGATCCAACCTGTTTGTGTGTGTGTGTGTGTTTGTGTGTGTGTGTGTGTGTGAGAGAGAGAGAGAGAGAGAGAGAAAGACTGTGTCAAGCTAGACTGGGAAAGCTGGCTGCAAGAGGAAGAGAAGTTGGGTAAGATGTTTTTCGGACATTTTTGAGGCGATTTTCAGGCCATTTTGGGGGCCGGTTTTGGCTGGAAAAATGGCCTGAAACGGCCTGAAAAAATTGCCTGTTTTGTGGGCGTTTTTCGGGTCGTTTTTCGGGCCGTTTTCATGCCTCTTTTGGGCTGTTTTCAGGCTGTTTTTCGAGCCAATTTTGGCTGGAAAATGGCCTGTTTTGTGAGCATTTTTCAGGTCATTTTCAGGCTGTTTTTCAGGCCGTTTTCATGCCTTTTTGGGGGGCTGTTTTCAGGCTGTTTTTTGGGCCAATTTTGGCCGAAAAACAGCATGAAAACAGCCTGTTTTGTAGTTATTTTTCAGGCCATTTTAGGCCATTTGGGGGGCCATTTTCCACCCAAAAAACGGTTTAAAAATGCCTGAAAACAACCCGAAAAATGGGCAGGGCAGGGCCAGATGGTGGTCCGATTTGCCGGTTCTCTGAACCATGCAGAATCAGAACTACCGGTTCGGGCGATCTGGTCCGAACTGGCAGATCCCACCTCTGCCCTAAACGTGGCCATGTCCCGTCAGCTCACAAATCTCCCTGCCTGAGATATATATACACGCATACAGTTAGATGTATTTCCTTTGCTCGCTCCAACAGCATTAACAGATAGCAATTACCCTTCATTTTTTAACAACTATAAAGTCTCCATTAATTCAAGATTTATGTAGTTATAGCATTTAGCACAGGAATAACACCACCGAGAATTGGTTTATACACATGTAATGAGAGCGCTCACGGCATACTTTAGTGAACATTAACATAATGGCGTAATATAAAACATCAACAGTTCCTCTTATTGTCTGTTACCTGCTTTAGCATTTCTAGGAAATTGGGGGTGGGGGGGGATCTGCTCGGCTAAACGGCATCCTGTCCCAAATAAATAAATAAATAAATAAAAATCAGAGGCAAAAGGGCAAGCCGCCCAAAACGAGGGGGATGAGTGATTTCTCATTGTCATCCCTCCATAACGGAAGTACAGATTTTGCTAATACCTGAACGTGTGAGAAGTGGGGTGTGGCAGGGAGGCCGAAGGGGGCTCCCCAAGTAGCCCTCGATTTACAGCCAATACTGGGGACCGAAATCTCCGTTGTAAGTCGCTACGGTTAAGTCGAGTCGCCATGGGATTGGGCCCGATTTCGCAACCGTTCTTACCATGGTCGTAAAAGAGAACCAGGGTAGTTGTTAAGTGAATCGCATGGTCACTAAGCGAATCCAGCTTCCTCGATTGAAGGAAGCTGGCTGGTGAGGTTGCAAATGTGGGACTACAGGACACCGCAAGCTTTGTAAATGCAACCTGTTTGCTTAGTGCAACAGTTCTAATTGCAAAAGCGGGTTCTGGAACGCTTTTTTGGCAGAGGTTGTCATAACCTGGAACCATCACTTAATAACAACAACAACAACAACAACAACAACAATAATAATAACAACAATAACAATAACAACTTTATTGTCATTGTACGTGTATACACAGAATACCCATACAACAAAATTCACTTAACACCCAAAGACCAGGTCCAACATACATAATAAACCCCAAACACACTCCCACCCACCACAAATTCCCCACCCCTAAACCACCCAAACATCCACACAACAGACCAAGTAATGCTGTCCAACAGCTCACTGAGGGTAGCCCTTTAGTTCATTGTTGAGTGCAATTATAGCTCCGGGATAAAAACTATTCAGAAGACGTGTGGTCCGAGTTTTAATGGTTCTGTATCTTCTGCCAGAAGGCAACAGTCCAAAAAGATTGTAAGCAGGATGGGAAGAGTCTCTGAGAATGTTATGCAACTTTCTCAAACAGTGAGATTCGAAGATATCGTCTAGGGCTGGTAGCTGGAGTCTGATAATATTCTGGGCAGTTTTAATGATTCTCTGTAGAGCTTTTTTGTCTGCTACAGAGCTGCTCCCGTACCATGCAAGAATGCCCTATGTCAGGACACTCTCAACGGTGCTGCGATAGTAGGGCAGAAGTAGATGCTGAGATAGATTTATCTTCCTGAACATTCTCAGGAAGTACAGCCTCTTCTGTGCATGTTAGCATTCATAGTCCATGAGCCATCCTTCGAGATATAAAATGCCCAGAAATTTAAAACTACCCACCCTCCCTCCCTCCTCACCATTTATGTCCAATGGTAAATGTACATAAATGTTACATTTCTCTTCCTCCTGAAGTCGTTATAAGTTCTTTAGTTTTTGTGGTGTTAAGTGTAAGGTTACTTGGAACCATCACTTAAGGAGCAGTCCTATGTCGAGGATTACCCACATGATGGTGTCCTTCAAATGACATCCCTTGCCCTCCTTCACCCCCGTGGAAGTTTGTGTTATTGAAATTCCACCTTCTTCAACTTCCTTGTAAACAGAATAACAGAATACAGAAAATCAGAGTTGGGAGGGATCTTGGAGGTCCTCTAATCCAACCCCCTGCTCAGACAAGGCACCCGATAGTATACCGTCCGGGACGAAGAGCTGTCCAGTTCTCTTCCCAACAGAAGAGATGACCAAAGAGATGATATATGATGGGAAAGAGGCAGAAAATCACACTGCCCCAGAAGGTAGGTTCACAACCAAAATGATCAGGAAGGAGTTAAGGCTGGACATCAGGAAGTCTAGAGGTCTTCTTCAAACAGAAGCAGAATAACACAATAACAGCTTTGAAAGAGACCTTGGAGGTCTTCTAATCCAACCTCCTGCTTCAGCAGGAGACCTTAGGCTATTCTGGACAAACGGTTGTCCATTGTCTTCTTGAAAGCCTCCAGTGATGGAGCACCCACCACTTCTGAAGGCCTTCTGGTCCAGCCTCTTGCTCAAGCAGGAGACCTTATGCCATTTCTGACAAACAATTGTCCGATCTCTTCTTGAAAGCCACCAGTGATGGAGCACCCACCACTTCTGAAGGCCTTCTGGTCCAGCCTCTTGCTCAAACAGGAAACCCTGTGATACTTCAGACAAATGGTTCTCCGATCTCTTCTTGAAACAGCTCCAATGTTGTCGTATCCACAACTTCTGGAGGCAGCTCCCTTGTCAAACGCAGTTGGAGTCCTTCTTGCCCCGAATCTTTTGGCAGTGGTTGACTTAATTTGTGGCTTACTGCTCCTGACAGTTTATTGGGGAAGCAAAATGGGCTTTCATCTCCAATAATAAACAGCCCACCCGCCGATCCTTTGACAGAGCTAATGGTTTTTTATACCGAAAAGGGGAGTGTGTGGGGTGGGGGGCAGAGAAATGGACAGACTTAATGTTTCGGCTGTAGCAATCACCGGTTCTGATCTCCTTAATGAAATTAGATTAAGTGCACCTGGGAAAATGCTGAAACTGCACATTGCCTTCATCACCTCCTTTAATTTAAAACCAATTTGAGGGGAAAATATTCTCTGAAGCCAGGGAGATGTGGCAGGAGAGGGAAGTTGGAGGAGAGAGAGGAAGGTGGGGGGGGGGGGGGAAGGAGCTTTAACATCTATCTGGATAGCTGCTGGCACTTCTAATTCCTTTCTCCCACTGTCAGGGTGAAATATTAAGTCTTAAGAAAGAGAATTTTAAAAGACTTAACTTGCAAGTGCTTCTGCCGTCTCTCTCTCTCTCTCTCTCTCTCTCTCTCCCTTTCTCAAAAAAGAGAGCAGGGAACACCTTTGAAACGCCAGCCCAAGGACACCCACCGCCTGTCAATTTGTAGGGCCTTGTTTTATCGCTACCGGAGGAAGATCTGGAGATTCGAGGGGCAAAATTGGCCTAGTTTTTGTGCTCCTAAAGGAGAGGGACACCTCTTTTTATAGTCTTCGGTCCCCTTCAAAATGGATGGTCTTGTTGGATTGGATTGTATGTAGAAAATTTCCCAGATTACGTGAATAAGATAGGGATAAGGATAGGGATAGGGATTGGGGTGGAATGGAATGGAATGGAATGGAATGGAATGGAATGGAATGGAATGGAATAGGAAAGAGAAGAGAAGAGAAGAGAAGAGAAGAGAAGAGAAGAGAAGAGAAGAGAAGAGAGTAGGATAGGATAGGATAGGATAGGATAGGATAGGATAGGATAGGATAGGATAGGATAGGATAGGATAGGATAGGATAGGATAGGATAGGATAGGATAGGAGCTGGAAGGGACCTTGGCTCACTGGAGGTCATGATTTTAAAAAAATAACACCTTCGCTTCATTGGCACCAAAGATGGCTCTATGTGGCCTTGTGGGCCGTTCGTTTTATCGCCATTCTATCCTGTCATGTTAAACTAGTTCATAAACATAAAAAATGCAACTGGCAGAGTTCCCTAGCAGCTTTGTTTATGGGCCCCTCCTTTTTTAAAAGAAAAAAGAAAGAAAAGAAACCATGGTTGGCATCGATCCTCCTTTTCTTTATAGCCCAAAGTAACAGCTGTATAATTAGCAGAGTGTAATGCAAGCCATGCAGCAGGTAGCGAAAGTCAATGAAATTTTATTGAGGTTGTAATTTTGCAAGTGACAGGGCATGGGATCCCCCCCCCCTCTCCTTTCTCTCTCTTTTAATCTATTTGTCTTTTCTTGCTTCTCCTTCCCTCTCTCCATCTCTGTCTCTCTTTCTGTTTCTCTCAATCTCTCTCAATTTCTGTTTTAATCTGTTTCTCTTTCCCTCCCTCCCTCCCCCTCCTCCTCCCTCCCTCCTCTCTTTCTTTCAGTTTCTCTCTTTTAATCTATTTCTCTTTCCCTCCTTCTCCCCCTCCTCCCTCTCTCTCTACATTTCTCTCTCTCTTTCTCTCAGTTTCTCTCTCTTGTAATTTCTGTTCCTCTTTCCCTCCCTCCCTCCCTCTCCCTCTCCTGCCCCCTCCTCCTTCTCCCTCCTTCCATGTCTCTTTCTCTCTCTCAATCCCCCCTCTCTCTTTCTTTCTCTCTCTTTAAATCTCTTTAAATCTCTGTTTCTCTTTCTGTCCCTCCCTTGGTCTCTCTGTCTTTCAATTTCTCTCCCTCCCTCCCTCTCCAATACTTGTGCAATCTGTCCTGGATCTGAAACGCCCTCGGGCGTTATTTCCCACCCAATATCATAAGCCCATTTATTGCACCCACTTGCAGTCACTCAGCGGGATGAGGCTCACTTTATGAATCACCAACAGCGGTTGCTCCCAGGCGGCCTCAGGCGGCTCCTGTTCAAAACGAGCAACAGCCTCCCAGGTTCTGGCATCTTCGCCTCTTCAGTTGGAATGAGGTGATATTTGAATCATCAAGACTTGTAGCTCAGAGGTGAGCAGCGTGGTGGCCTAGCGGTGAAGACGCTCGCCTCCCATTCAGAAGGTGGAGAGTTCAATCCCAGGTAGAGGCAGATGTTTCTCTCCCAGAGCCAGTGTTGGGTTGCTAAAGGTTCGCCACAGATCAGGTGAACCAGTAGCGGTGGTGGGAGGCTCCGCCCACCTTTACAGACCCGAGCACCCACAAGCGAACTGGTAGCGACGGGATTTGCAACCCACTACTGCCTAGGGTGCAAAGAAAAAAAATATCTAGTGCAAACTCCATATAGGGGTCAGAAAGGGCATCTAGTCTCCATATCAGCACCACAATCACAACAACATTGTGATTGTGGCACCACAACAACACAACATTGATACGGGCCAGAAGCGCTTCTTCCAGGATCACACCTAAGTTCTGTTCCGTTTCGAGCAGACAGAACGAAGTAGGTCGAAACCAGGTGGTTTAGCCGAGGGATCACTAACGATCAGGCCACAAGAAGTGACCTTGGATCCTTCCTCTCTCTGGGCATTCTCGGGGTTAAACTAAGCAGATGTTAAGTAACAGCTGTTTTCCATGGTGACTGGAAATCCTGTTTGACAGGATTTCAATCTTGTGATAGACAGAACATTGTCCCACTGAATAGGCCCTTGTTGTTCAACATCCTAGCGACCATTCAAAGTTACCATGGCACTGGAAAAAAAGTGACTTGGGACCATTGTTCACACTTCTTGACCGTCACAGCATCCCCATGGTCACGTGATCAAAATTCAGACAACTGACTCATATTTATGACGGTTGCGGGGTCCTGAAGCCATGTGGTCACCCTCTTAGGACCTTCTGACCAAAAGTGTCAACGGGGAAGCCAAATTGACTTAACAAACATTTTGCTAACTTAACGCCCATGGCAAGGAAAGGTATAAAATGGGGCAAAACCAGTGGTGGGCTCCTGCCGGTTCAGATCCCATCCTGTGCGATCAAATTCCCATATTTTGTGATGCTTCACGCATGTGCGGATGGCACGCGAGCAAAGAGTGTGCATGTGTGCTCACAGTTCTGGTGCTGGGCGAACCGGAAGGGTTGTTATGGTTCAAAACTCACTGAAAAACTGGTCAAAACTCACTGAAAAACTGTCTCGCTTAGCAACAACAAAAAATATATTGGGCTCCGTTGTTGTGACCGTACGTCGAGGACTCCCTGTTATTGGTTTATCATCCACAGTTCGTTGGCTTCTCTACCGGAACACCGAAGTGATGTAATTTGTGCTCCATGAAGATATATTATAAGGATCGGAGGGCAGATTAATGGCGAGCGGAGAGCAGATTTAAAGAGCAGACTTTTCATCTGCTTTCCTGTGAACAACAGTGGTTTGTTTTAACACACACTAGGTTTTTATTCTCTGTGTGTCATGCTGCTAATCACCGTGATGGAGGCCAGGCCTCTCGTGATAGCATGAGGTTTAGAGATTCTGGAGGCTATAGGCGTCTCCTACTTAAGAAGAAAGCTTGACACAAGTTCATATTCACAATTTATCACAAGGGGCCCTCGACCCACCACAGCACAACCAACATGAGCTGCCGAAAGGATGATACTCAAAAGCATCTCAAACACAACCAACCTATTACAACCACGTGACATCACCGTAGCATGCAAACCAGGGGTGAAATGCTCCCGGTTTGGGCCGGATCACCCGATCCAGTAGCGATGGCGGTGGGTGGTTCAGAGAACTGGTAGCAAAAATACCTCCCTCCCCCATGCCCAGCTGAGCCGCGCAATCATCAGAGGCTTTTTATTTTATTTTTAAAAGCATTTTTTCTACAACCTCTTCGGCCAAAAAAATGCTTTTAAAAGTTAAAAAAAAAGCCTCTGCCGATCAGGCAAATCAGCTGGGATCGTCAGAGGCTTTTAAAAGCATTTTTTTACAACCTCTTTGGCTGAAAAGGTTGTAGAAAAAATGGTTTTAAAAGTTTAAAAAGAAAACAGTTGGCCACGCCCACTCAGTCATATTACCCCCCCAAGCCACACCCACAGAACCGGTAGTAACAAATTTTACATTTCACCACTGACGCAAACCGACTAAAGCTCTCCCAAATATTTTAAATAAACCGAAAGACCCAGCAGCCCCCAGAAGAAGAAAAAAACAAGGAGTCGTCTACATCACGTGGGATTCTGTTAGGATTGTAACAACCATTATGTCGGACAAACAAGCAGGAAACCAGCAGAAGGAGTCCATGAACTCCGACTGGCAATCGGAAGACTTGATGAAAACTCGCGTAATTGCACAACACATGGAAATTACCATAATTCCCACTGGGAGGCTACGAACTTTGTAGACCAAGTCCAAAGTCACTAGAGAATACCTGGAAGCTTGGCATTCAGGCAAATCAGCCATCAACACACACATAGACATAAACAGGAACTACACGCCCTTCAAAAGAGACAGTCAGAAAGCTAAGAACAAAACAAGAACAGACCAAAACACCTCCTGGTCATCAATCAACACCCCATCTTAGGAAAGATTAACACTAGACCAACAATCAAGAAACAAACAAACCCCCCAATCAAGGAACTACCAACTCAGACCAACAATCAAGTAGTAAAAAAAACCCCAAGAAACACTGACAGGGCAATCCACTGATAGATAAGCAGAAAGCAAACCTCATTCCCTTTTAGTACTGATGGTGTTACTTAGTTGGGTCATGAGATGTCTGCAAGGAAAAAACCAAGCTCATAAAGCACCAAAGTCCTCACAGTTTTCTCCTCCTCCTCCTCCTCCTCCTCCTCCTCCTCCTCCTCCTCCTCCCTTCTAGCACTGATGGTAATATCTAGCTGGGTAATGAAATACTTGCAAGAAAACTACCAAGCTCAGAGAGCACCAATGACCCCACAGTTAATATTCACATGTCACATAAAAACAGGTTTTTTTAAAGGTTAATTAGCACACCAGGTTGGCTCAGTTCACATAATACCAAGACATAGTGTTCTACCTTATTCATTCTACAAGATGAATGGATCTTGTCTTTTTATGTACACTGAGAGCTTGTGCACCAAAGACAAATTTCTGGTGTGTCCAATCACGCTTGGCCAATAAAAAAATTCTATTCTATTCTATTCTGCTCTGCTCTGCTCTGCTCTGCTCTGCTCTGCTCTGCTCTGCTCTGCTCTGCTCTGCTCTGCTCTACTCTACTCTACTCTACTCTCTATTCTACTCTGCTCTGCTCTGCTCCTATTCTATTCTGTTCTGTTCTGTTCTGTTCTGTTCTGTTCTGTTCTATTCTCTATTCTGTTCTATTCTATTCTATTCTACTCTACTCTACTCTACTCTACTCTACCCTACCCTACCCTACCCTACCCTACCCTACCCTACCCTACTCTACTCTACTCTACTCTACTCTAATTCTACTCTACTCTCTATTCTACTCTACTCCTATTCTATTCTACTCTACTCTACTCTACTCTACTCTATTCTCCTTTATTCAACTCTACTCTCTATTCTACTCTACTCTACTCTACTTTATCTACTCTGTTCTACTCTACTCTAATTTACTCTATTCTATTCTAGTGAGTGGGTCTTCCAAGCCCAGGCAAACCCGCTTTAGGAATGATACGTGCAAAAATATCTATGATCATTTTCCATTTTCTCCAATGGTGGTTAGATTTTGCGATGGGATCTCCAAATCAGAATCCAAGCTATTTCTTTGCATCTCTTGTCTTTCTTTGACTTAAAACGTCCTTACATACTGTATGCGCATTGTATTTTCATTGGAACATCTTGCAAACCCAGCGTGTTTTCCTTGAGACGTGGAATGGCCTCCATTGGGTCAACTTCAGTCATTTTCTGGCACTTCAGCTAAGCTTTTATTATGTCTCCTGGAAGAGGAAAATCATAGTCAGGAAACTCTAGTAGTATGAATCGAATGTCAAGGCAGGTCAGCCCTGAAATCGAATTAAATTGGCAACATGCTCTTAACTGTATGACTTTGCACCAGTATGTTATCCAAACATTCCAGTTTAAAAATAACAAGCTTGATTGAATTTAATCTGTTATATATAAAACTTGAGCCAGGCAGCCCTGCCCATTCTCTTGAAGAGAGCCAAGTATAATGTGATTTTGGAAAAGGGTTTCGTTTGGATCCTTCAAAACGACAACGTTGTGCTATGCAAAAATCATACCCAGAGATCTGTGTGTGTGTGTGTGTGTGTGGTGATGGTTTGTACAACCTTTTCTCCTTCCTTTTGACAGCCAAACTGTCAGCCAAGCAGAAGGGGGTGTCTTTGCAAAGGTTCCTGGTCATATTCTGATTTATTTGACAGACTTAGTAATAAAATAACTATTTATCTAGTTCTTCTGATCGGTCTGAAGCGCTGTGCCAAGACCGAGAGAATTTTGACTAGTCAGGAAATCACAGCTATTTTGGCTTTGGGAGAGCCCGTGATATTTGAAAATAAGAGATGTTAGCATTTCCAAAATAATTCATCGCTGTGATGTGGACATTTTCCACACCACCAAGAAAGTCTCTTACGGATAAATTTACCAAGGAAAAAAAGGGGGTGTGGGGAGGAGGGAAGGGAGTCAATCCAAGAGGAAAAATAATAATAAAAGGTCCGTTCCAGATTGCTTGCAGATGTATCCTGTAAAAATAATTGTTTTTCACTGGATTTTAATGTTGCTTTGACTTTGTAAACATAATGCTTAAATGGTTTTATTCAATAAACATGACCCGCCCAGTAATTGCTTGCAGCCCCTGAAATGAGGAGCAGCTTTTGCAAAGTCTCTGCAGAGCCCTGGAGTTCCTTAAGCCGCAGCCTTTCGCAAAAGCTTGTTTCTGACCTAGGAATCAGTGGCTTGCGGAGTGATTGTTTAAAAGGAGCACTTTTGCTCCAGTGAAGTATGAAACATGGAGGATACTGGACTTGAACACAAGGGTCTTTGATCTGGCCCCTTTCCCTGCTTCGGAGCCGAAGCTTCAAAAGGATTTCGTTCAGGACCTATTAACTGTCTGTCTTAGAAAAGTTAGGCTCCTTGTCTTCTTTTACTAAGGATCACCAAGGGGGAATCGTGGTAATGATGGTTAAATTATTGGACTGGAAGCAAGGAAATTCAGGTTCACGCCTGCCCATAAGGAGTCGATTAGGATAATGTGGTGGAAGGCAGTCTGAATTCCCAGCAGGGAGGGGCTGAATTCCAGAAGACCAAGAAACAGTTTCTTGGTCTTCTTGGAATTCCAGAAGACCAAGGAACTATCTAAAGAAGTTTAGATAGTTTGGTCAGGAGGAAGAGAGTTAAGACAGCTCAGAATAACAGAGTTGGAAATGGAGGCCTTCTAGTCCAACCCCCTACTCAAGCAGGAGACCCTTTACCAGGAGTCAGCAATCCGTGCTCTGGAGCCGCATGTGGCTCTTTCATCCCTCTGCTGCGGCTCCCTGTCGCTGGTTGGCGCCACAGTTTTGAGAGGAGCTTCTAGTTAGGGGAGGGAGAAGTATGGTGTGCCAGGAGGAAATTCTGTGGAAAGGGACGGGTTTTCCGGTTGGCTCTCCAATAGATAGGGCTTTTGGTTAAGACAGGTAGAGGAAAAAGGACACCGCACTAGGAGGAGATTCTATGGTGGGGGAACCAGACTTCCGGTCAGCTCCAGAATTGAACAGGTGGGCTTCCAGTTAGGACCTTTCTGGCTCTTTGAGGATTTAAGGTTGCTGACCCCTGCTGTCCAGTCTCTTCTTAAAAGCCTCCAGTGATGGAGGACCCACAACGTCTGGTGGGAAGCTATTCTACTGGTTAATTGTTCTTACTATCAGGAAATTTTCTCCCTAGTTCTAGGTTGCTTCTCCTTGTTTAGTTTCCGTCCGTTGCTTTTTGTCCTGCCTTCTGGTACTTATATAAACTGCCCTCTTCTTACACTCAAAAATCTTCAGTCCCATGAAACATGATAGAGTCAGGATTAATAGTCAACAGGCCAAGAAAAACTCACTTCCAGCACCACGATATTGCTGTCTGCAGCTCGGATTGTGGTGCACATCCACAGGGCCTAACAAAAAGTCCTCCTTTTCTTGAAATGCCATTTTATTTCCAGTCGACAGAACGAAGCCTGAGCATTGGCACCTCTACAACAAAGGAAGGTATTGTCAGCGTTCCAGAAAAGCCCAACTCTAATTAAAAACTCCGAGGCAAGCATTTTCTCAAAGTTCCATTCAGGGGTGAAATCCAGCAGGTTCCGATAGGTTCTGGAGAACCGGTAGTGGAAATTTTGAGCAGTTTGGAGAACCGGTAGCAGAAATCTTGAGTAGTTAGGAGAACTGGCAAATACCACCTATGGCTGTCCCCAGATTGGGTGGGAATGAAGATTTTGCAATATCCTTTCCCCAGAAGTGGGGAGGGAATGGGGATTTTGAGGTAGCCTTGCCCCAGGATTGGGTTAGGAATGGAGATTTTGCAATATCCTTCCCCCAGGAGTGGGGAGAGAATGGGGATTTTGCAGTATCCTTCCCCTGCCACACCCACCAAGCCATGCCCACAGAACCAGTAGTAAAAAAAAATTGGATTTCACCACTAGTTCCATTTCTTACAGTAGGTATACTGGCACATCTCGGTAAAACCCGAATCTGAGAGTTCTGGGTTTTCCCTCAGTAAATCAAAACCCCCAAATCCATCCCCTCACTCATCCATCCATCAATGGTCCAATCGCCATCCGTCCCATCTCGAGACATCACTCCAACCACTCCTTCTCCAGGTGCAGGACTCTCCTGACCTTGACCGAAAAGAAGAATGCTGTTTTGTCTAACTACATTCCCTCTCCTAAATCCCCCCCTCCTACTTTCCCACACATGAGCTGACAGGTATCTTCCTTTGGCTTAAGTCTTTTGCTGTTCTAGTTTTCGAAGCCTTGGCTTTAGAAAGCACCTCAACGAGGCTAAACAACAACAACAACAACAACACATGCACACACACCCAAAACACAATGCCTCCAAAATTGTCACTGTTTGAAGGAAGGGAGCTGGAAAGGAAGGCGAGGAACTCGAAACCTTCGGCTCAGGCAAAATGTCAGATGAGAAAAACAAACTCTAGGCGAAGAATGACCCCCGCTTAAATGCTAATTAGATAAATGCACGTCAAGTCAGAAGATGGTTGGCAGAGGCACCGACCCCCTTCACCCTCCTGCCCCCCTAGACAAAAGAGGGGGGGGAATCCCGTAAAATCGAAGTTCAAAAACAAACAAACAGAAACCACATGGACACTCATTCCTCCGTGCCGTGGTTTTAATACAGCTCTCCACCAAAGAATTAAGCCCAAACGCGTTGCAGATTGCCTTGGCAAAGGCAGGAGGTTTTATGAATGTTGTGGGAAAGGGTTATTCACCATTTTCTTGTGCCTCTTTGTGAAAGAAAGATGGAAGGAAGGAAGGAAGGAAGGAAGGAAGGAAGGAAGGAAGGAAGGAAGGAAGGAAGGAAGGAAGGAAAAGAGAGAGAGAGGAGGGATGGGAATGGGGATTTTGCAGTATCCTTCCCCTGGAGTAGGGTGGGAATGGGGATTTTGCAGTATCCTACCCCTGCCACGCCCACCAAGCCATACCATACCCACCAAGCCAGGCCCACAGAACCAGTAGCAAAAAAAAAAAAATTGAATGCCACCACTGGTCCAAGGGGCATCTTATCTGATGGCTGCTCTGGATCCCCTTAAGACTTCTTCGTCCAGTTGAAAGAAGAACATTTGTCCTTTCTGAGCTTGCCGAGCCCCCTCAAAAAACTACACAGCCCCCTGCCCTACCTAATTACCCAAAGGGGTTTGCTTCCAGTAGGTATTCTCTGCCGCCTAGAATGGCAGTGGGCGGCAAATTGCTTTAAATGACAACGCTAAGCGTCTCTCTCTCTCTCTCTCTCTCTCTTCCTTCCTTCTTTCTTTCTTTCTTAGAAGTGCCGTTCGTGGTGGGGGGAGAGGGGGAGAGAAGGGGGGGACACAAAAAGAAAGCTTTGTTCTCCTCCGTTCCCCAAACACCCACTTTCTCTGACAAATGTCGCGTAAATTATTCAGAATAAAGTTCATAAAGCAGTTGAGGTTTGAAAATTAAAAAATAATCATAAAGGAGGTAATAGCGACGATAAATCTCAGTTCAGGCCTGCAATTAAATGTCAGCAAGAAGCTTTGACTGAACATTGGGTGGTGGTTGGCGGGGGGTGGGGGGACGACATTGTTGGCAAACCCAGAATAATTCCATCAAGATATACTATATATATGTGTGTGTGTGTGTGTGTGTGTGTGTGTGTGTGTGTGTGTGTATGTATGTATGTATGTATGTATGTATGTATGTATGTATGTATGTATGTATTATTCTTTATGCCAGGGTTTTTCCTATGTAAATCAAGATGTTTCATAGCCAAAGTTCAAAAACTTCTTGATTTACGTAGGAAAAACCCTGGCATAAAGAATAATACACATAAAGACCTACGAAAATAAAATTAATAAATGTGTGTGTGTGTGTGTGTAGGTCTTTGGTTATTCGGGTCTTCTCCCGCGTAAAATTGGAAGTGTCTTGGCAAAGTTTCGACAAAGTGTCATTCGTCATCTTCAGGCTGATGTTCTCGGCTTCGTGCTTCCAGGAGCAATGTGGAAGCACGAAGCCTTGCTCCTGGAAGCATGAAGCCGAGAACAGCAGCCTGAAGATGACGAATGAGACTTCGTCGAAACGTCGCCAAGACACTTCCAATTTTACGCGGGAGAAGACCCGAATAAACAAAGACCTACATACAAACACCCGCGAAAACCTCAGAAAACACACACACACACACACACATACCTTTCTTACACATTTGGCTTTCTCTTTGATATCTCTTTTTCTTTCTTTGTATTCATTTTTATCTTTCTTTTCAAGTATCTTCAATAAAAAGGTTATACACACTCACACACACACACACACACACACACACATATATACACAGAGATGATGTGTGGATGGATGGATGGGTAGGTAGGGTGGTGGAGAGAGGGAGAGATATAGGGTAGAACAGGATAGGATAGGATAGGATAGTGGGTGTGTGGATGGATGGATGGATGGATGGATGCAGGAGTGGGATTCAGCTGGTTCTGGCCAGTTGAGGCGAACCGGATGTTAATTTTAATCTGGTTCGCCAAATTGGTTGTTTCAAGGACTGGCTGACCCCATCCACCCTGCCCCTCCCAGAGTTTCCATGCAGCCTGTTTTGGATGCCAGGTAAGTGCAGGGGCCACATGGAGGCTCTGGTAGGGCAAAAAATGGGTCTACCAGAAGTCTGAAAACGGGCCCATTTCGGCCTCCATAGCCCGGGGAGGCCGTTTTCGCCCTCCCAGAGGATCGAGGAAAGCCTCCAGAGTCTGGGGAGGGTGTAAATACTGCCCCCCCTCCATGGTGCAGGAGGCTGAGTAGGCCACACCCACCATGGCCACGTCCACCAGCAACCGGGCAGTTAACCAGTTGCTAAAATTTCTGAATTTCTGAAATTTCTGGATGGATGGATGGATGGATGGAGAGATAGGTAGGTAGGGTAGGTGGAGATAAAGGGAGAAATAGAGGAGAGACAGATATGATAGCATAGGATAGTGGGTGGGTGGGTGGATGGATGGATGGACAGATAGGAAGGAAAAGGAGGGGGGAAACAGGAGTTCACAGAGTGTTGATATCTTAAGATCAAAGAAGCTTGGTTAAGAAAAGACCAGCCCATATGAAATGACCAAAACTTTTGGACAGTCTGTTCTTCCTTACAAAGTTCTTGGATTTCAAAGCAAGTCTTTTTTTTTTAAAAAAAAGTTCCAATTTCAAATAAGGCCACCATCTCACCCAAGGGACTTCAGAAACGTGCCCCAAGAAGCCGTTTAACCTCAGGGAAGGCTCTTCATCGTCCTTTGACCGCTCATGGTAAAGGAAGGGACATGCATTAGAGACAATGCCATGTAGCTGTCAGCACTTCAAGATGCATTTATTCTAGTGCTGACATAAGAAGGAGAAGCGGAGGCGTCTGGAAAGGGACATTTGACTCTTCACCTACTTATTTTCCCTGGAGATAA